>JARBWK010000014.1:26542158-26684950 GCA_030556195.1 Anolis apletophallus | reverse complement strand
CTTCAGATCTCTCTTTGTTCATTCTGGAGTAAGGACCTAAATGAAGCCGTGTCCTTTGAAAGAGACTTTGTGAGCGTGCTTTGTTTAGCAACCCTACCAGGAGCTGACACTTTAAATAGCAATCTTCCTGCACTTTATGGACTCTGATGAGAACTCTGCCCCCGTGCTGCTATTCAAACCTCTACCTGTATTAATTCTAACTACAATTGGTGGGGGAAGGGAGGTTCAGGGAGGGCTGGAGCAGTCCAGAATCTGCAGGGAAGGGGTGGGATCTGAAGGGAGGGGGGAACCATTGTCATATGAATCACTATCAAATCATGCATTTAGTGCTAAGCCTGGGACAGGAAATGTGAGAATTGAGTACGATGAGGGAGGGGGGAGTTCCATTGTCCGAGGGGCCCCAATAGAAGTAATATCGAGGAGGGGGAGATGTGGGAAAGGGAGACCTTTAATTCGGCCTAGGGTTGATGTTAGAACATTAGTAGTTCCAAATCGGCCTCCTGACACGGTAAGTCTGGGTACCCAGGATGGCGGTCCCTCTGGATTAAGGATGGTGCTGTTGAACGCCAGATCTGTCAACGGTAAAACAGCTATCATCCAGGACTTAATTCTGGATGAACAGGCAGATCTGGCGTGCATAACGGGGACCTGGCTGGATAAGGCTGGAGGTGTAAATCTAACCCAGCTTTGTCCACCAGGTTTCTCCGTGCAGCACCAGCCGAGATCCGGAGGGCGGGGAGGCGGGGTTGCGGTGGTCTATAAGGATTCCATCTCCCTGACCAGATGCCCCATTCCTCAGTCAACCAATTTCGAATGTGTCCACCTGAGGGTAGGTGACCGGGACAGAATAGGGATTCTGTTAGTGTACCGTCCACCCCGCTGTACTACAGTCTCCCTACCTGAGCTAGCGGGGGTGGTCTCGAGCCTGGTCTTGCAGTCCCAACGGCTCCTAGTGCTGGGGGACTTCAACATTCATGCAGAGTCCACCCTTTCAGGAGCGGCTCAGGACTTCATTTCTACCATGGCGACCATGGGGTTGTCCCAACAGGTATCTGGCCCTACCCACTGTGCTGGCCACACCTTAGACTTGTTTTCTGTCAGGCATGGGAGAACGATGGCGGTGTGGAGGAGCTGACCATCGCTCCATTGCCATGGACCGACCATCATCTGATCAGGTTTAGATTTTCCGCACCCTCCAACCTCTGCAGGGGTGGAAGACACATTAAGATGGTCCGCCCTAGGAGGCTTATGGATCCTGATGGATTCCTGATGGCTCTCGGGGAATTTCCCGCCACCTTGGTAGGTGATTCTGTCGATGCTCTGGTCACTCTCTGGAACGGGGAGATGACTAGGGCAATAGACACGATTGCTCCGGAACGGTCCCTCTCAAGTAGCCGAGCTAAACCAGCTCCTTGGTTTAACGAGGAGTTGGCAGCAATGAAGCGAAGGAAGAGGGACCTAGAGAGCTTGTGGCGTTCAGATCCTAGCGGGCCAAATCGAACATGCCTTGATGGCTATCTAAGGGCATATGGCGCGGCAATAAAGGCTGCAAAGAAATCCTTTCTGACAGCCAATATTGCGTCCGCAAAGAACCATCCAACGGAGCTGTTTCGAGTTGTCAGAGGCTTATTGCATCCTGCCGTCCAGGATGGGAGCCCTGACAACTCAGCAGCCCACTGTGAAGCATTTGCTCAGTTCTTTGCAGATAAAGTCACTTTGATCCATTCTAGCCTGGACACCATGTTAACGGCAGTCTCTGAAGATGTAGCTGGAGCACCTGCTTGTCCGATTTTGATGGATCAATTTCAATTGGTGAAACCCGAGCATGTGGACAAGATACTTGGAGGAATGAGAGCGACCACATGCATCCTAGACCCCTGCCCATCCTGGCTTCTAAAGGAGGCCAGAGGGGGATTGGCTGAGTGGGTTAAGGTGGTGGTCAATGCCTCCCTGCGGGAAGGCAACATTCCAGCGAGCTTAAAACAAGCTGTTATAAAACCACTGTTGAAGAAACCATCACTGGACCCCACTCAATTCATCAACTATCGGCCTGTTTCCAATCTTTCCTTCTTGGGCAAAGTCCTGGAACGTGTGGTGGCCTCACAACTCCAGGTATTCTTGGAAGACACGGATTATCTGGATCCGGCGCAGTCTGGTTTTAGGCCGGGGCATGGTACCGAGACAGCCTTGGTCACCTTAGTGGATGATCTACGCCAGGAGCTTGACAGGGGGAGTGTGTCCCTGTTGATTCTGCTGGACCTCTCAGCAGCCTTCGATACTGTTGACCACGGTATCCTTCTGGGACGCCTTGCAGAGATGGGGCTTGGAGGTACTGTCTTGCAGTGGCTCTGGTCCTTTCTGGAGGGCTGATTTCAGAAGGTGTTATTTGGAGACACCTGTTCAACCGCACAACCATTGTCTTGTGGGGTTCTTCAGGGTTCAATACTATCCCCCACATTGTTTAACATCTACATTTGTCTGCCAACCCCCCGAAATAACGAGACAGACACAAAATATATGGATTCAAAATTTGGGCAACTTTTATTTAAAATAGTTACCTATTTAACTTGTAACTCAACTAACTTGTTGGTGTCAGTTTTAACTTGGTGTGTGCAAGCTGAGGTAGCGTCTCCTAAAGTCTACCCCTCAGCTATTCAGGCATACTACCTGGGTCCCCTGTATATTTCAACACGAGCAACCCGTAAGGGAAACATCAGGAGAAATCTCTCTCAACTTTTGAGACTAGACTCTCCCAGCTCCTGGAACATTCATCATCACCTCACCTCTAAAATTAACAGTCTAGGTGAGTGTTTGCATAATGTCCCACACCCTTAAGGGGTGCCTTAAATGTATACAAACCTTTGAATAACTCAACTATTTACGCCACGGATTGGGAGCAAATGTCCTATTTAGCTCCCATCCCCCACCAAGCCATCTACTATTAACTGAACACCCATTTTCAAATCGTGTAAAAACAATGAATTGCCCATATCAGACAGATGGATTCCATCTGATCTGTACAGGTGAGGGCTGTCAAGCACAATCTGGCCATGGAATATGTAGGAGCCCCTCCCTCTTGCAAGCGCCGTGCGCATGGCCCGGTTCACCCGCTTCCTGGCCGATTCCATTTGTTTAACATCCCCGCCACCCGACCATCGGAAGCGAGGGATGATCGCAGACCAGGCGATGTGCACCCGAGGCCATGCATGCCATATTTTGCAAATATCATTCCAAGCTTGCAAGTACAGGGCCCTACCCTTCAACAGGCCCAGATCGTTACCTCCCAGGTGTAAAACCAAAACGTCTGGAGGTGGCCCTCACCTAGACTGCAACAAAAACGGGATCAAACCGTCCCAACGCATACCTCGGATTCCATGCCACTCAACTGTAGCGACGGATGCGAGGCCCAAATGCTGACCATAGTGAGACCTCATGGCCTGCCGGGACGCCCAGTGTATGAAACTGTGTCCGCAGACGAGGATCCTCCATCTATGGCCCAGCAACCCAGGATCTGAAACGACAGATCAACATTATGACAACGGAGTACGCACGTATTTCCTGAAGGCATTTGATTTCCATCTGCCCAGGGTTTTTATCTTCTCCGTGTCATATCCCATCACATTGGCCACCGAAGCTGCTCCAATGCGGAAAGAATGGGTTGCAAACCTGAATTGCCCTAAACCCATCAAACTCAGCGCTTTGCTGGTAACTGCCCAGAACTGGTATTTGGATAGCGGTGTGCCATCCCGGTGACTAAACAAGTAACCTGGCCCTTGTCCCCTAATTCTAAGTGCCTAAGAGCGTTCATAACCCTCTGATTTTACGATGTTAGGGCATTAATTACTTGTACTGTCGCTAGGTTGTCACACCAAAAATGGACTGTAGAGTTTGCAAACCTCTCAGCCCATATTGTGACCGCTACCAAAATTGGAAAAACTCTTTAAAAGTCAAATCGGACGTGGTGCCAGCATCATGCCATGCTTGTGGCCACTGCTCTGCACACCACTGGCCCTCAAAGTAAACCCCAAATCCTAAAGACCCTGAAGCGTCCGAGGCCACCTTCATCGCATCCCTGACCGCCAATTCCTGTCTCCAGAAAGATATCCCATTAAAGTTGGATAAAAATTCAAGCCAAATTAGCAGGTCTGCCTTAATTGCGCGCGTCACCCGCAGATGATGGTGAGGCGACTCGATGCCAGAAATGGCGTCACACAACCTGCGTAAAAATGTACGCCCGGGTGCTACCACCCTGCATGCAAAATTTAAGTGTCCAATTAACTCCTGAAATTCTTTCAGGGTTGCTTTCTTGCGACACAGGAATTGCCGTACCCTAACAGTTAAACTGGTCACCTTTTCTACGGGAAGCCTTGAAAACTGATTGATGGTATCAAGCTCAATCCCGAGAAAAGTCAGAGCCGTGCTGGGGCCCTCTGTCTTCTCGTCCGCTAACGGCACCCCTAACTGACAGGTCAGCCCCTGGAATGAGCGCATGAGAAATCTGCACTCCCCAGTCCCCGCTCTTCCAATAAAAAGATAATCATCCAAATAATGGACCACCCCCTGAAGGCCTGATTGTGCCTTCAACGCCCATTCTAAAAATGTACTAAAACGTTCAAATGCGGCGCATGAAACCGAGCAGCCCATGGGCAATGCCCGGTCCATGTAAAACAGTCCACGGAATCGAAAACCAAGGAGGTCGAAATCCGCCGGGTGAACTGGGAGCAGACGGAATGCTGACTTAATGTCGCACTTTGCTAGGTCAGCTCCCAAGCCCATCTGGCGAACCATCCGCACCGCAGTGTCAAACGAAGTATATTTTACTGACGACAACTCTGCAGGGATAGCGTCATTCACCGACTCGCCCTTGGGGTAGGACAGGTGGTGAATGAGGCGGTATTCCCCTTGCGCCTTCTTGGGTACGATTCCTAATGGCGAAACTCTCAATTGAGGAACCGGAGGAGTAGCAAACGGTCCAATAACCCGGCCCTCTTTAACTTCCTTATCTATCTTTTGCTGAACTAGGTGCTCTAAACCAATAACCGACTTCAAATTCCTTGTTAACTGAGGCGTACGCGGACCCACAGTCGGGATCCGGAAACCTCGTGAAAAACCCTCCCAAATATAACTCGCGGCTTCCCTATCGGGATAAAACGCCAACAATTCCTTTAACCTATCCAGCCTAATTGGGCTGGGGCCCTTTGGGAAGGGATGATTGCCCTGTGGGTTTTTTGTATTGGTTATCCTTGGGCCCTCCTTTACTGAATCCCCCCCCCCCCCGGGGACAATTACGCGTGGCGTGGGCACCCAGGCAGATGCCACACGAGTGCTGAAAGCGGCAGGGGTGGCGATTGCAGACCCCGCGGGCCGCAAAGTCCCAGCAAATATTTCCTCATCGTTGTGCCTGTTGCTGGGGGCCCCCTTTCCGAAAGGACTGGGGATTCCTGCTGACGATAGTCTGCCCGCTGTCAGCCTTCTTCCTAACCCCGCCTTTTACTGTGCCCATAACTTCCGACCACAATTGATTGTTGATCAAATCCCACCTCATGTCTGGGTTGGATGCAGCCTTTAAGCGAAAGCGCTTGTCATAATCAAGCCATGCATCACCTGGGCCCTCCAAGTGTGCATGGCGTATCAAGCTCTGATACTGGAACAGAGCTGGGCCCCTATCCGGGTGGGCCTTTGAAATAATGGCTGCGTAAACCGAGAAGCACGCATGCCAATTATCCCAAATTTGGTCCACCTTTCTTTTCTTCAATTCGTCCTTCCTTTCTTCGTCCAGCTCCTCTTTTTCTTTCTTATCTAGCTCCCTAAAATAGAGGGAGAAGATATCCACATACTCGTTACGCAATATCCTGTCGATAACTTTTTGCGTAAGGTGGGACCCTAAGTCAACCACCGTCTTGCTCGGGGTCATATGTGCTGGCCATTTTTCAGTTCCCCAGAACTTGTTCGCATCGCTAGACCTGGCCATCTCGAGAGTGACCGTGGCTGGCGTGGACTGCTGGGAAATGGCTCCTGTAACGACTCTTCAACACTCGTTAAGGATCACGCGTAGATTGAAGCACGGTCCAACACGATTTTATTGTAGGTACGACACATGTGAAGCAAAAGCACCGTCCCGCCACCCAAACACACCTTATTTACCCTGAGCCCCTCCCCATTGCCCATGCAATGTCCAAGCAGGGTTGCACCATATCCGGGTGATTCAGCATATCCCATAGTCCAAAGGGATGTGACCTCATGGGTCCATGAGCCAGCATTATGAGTCCAATTGTCCAATGTCCAGGCTCGGAGGTTTACCTCACTTCCTCCGGAGCCTCACACACATCTGGAAGTTACGTCACTCCCACTTGACTCAGCACAGTCTCTATGCAGCTGGAGCCAAGGTCACCCAATAACTGGGGCAAAGGTCGGTGCAATCTCATGGCAGGTTGGGAGCCTGAACTTCTCCTAAGCTCAGGTCTCCCAATCCTGACATAACGGTCTCCTCCACCACGTCCTCCCCCTAGAAAACAAAACATCATTCAATCCGGAGGAGGAAAGGGCCCCACATACTTCTTTAAAAGACTACAGTGAAATGTGGGATGAACCTTCCCTAAACTCTTGGGCAACAGAAGGGTATATGAGACCTTATTCACCGCATTTTTAATCCTAAAAGGCCCAATGTACTTCGGACTTAATTTCTTCGATGGATACCCTAATTTCAGATTCTGCGTGGAAAGCCACACCAAATCCCCCTCACTGTACTCCTCCCCTTCCTGCCTCTTCCGGTCTCCAAACAACTTGTAAGAACGCTGTGCCTTTCCCAAAGCCGCTGTTACCTCTTTCCAATCCTCCCGGGCTCGTATCCCCCATTCCACCCTCTCCTCCCCTCCCAACTCCAATAGCTGGGGCAAAGGAGCCACCTCCTGACCATAGACCACTTCGAAGGGAGACTTCCCAGTGGAAGAATGTACCGAGCTGTTATAAGCCATCTCAGCATAAGGCAACAGATCGGACCAATTATTTTGCTCCTTGTTGCTGAAAATACGCAAATAAGACCCCAACGATTTCTGAGCTCTCTCCACGCCGCCATTGCAATAAGGATGATAAGAGGTCGTCAGACGCCTCTGAGCCCCCAACATCTCCCAAAATCGCTCCCAAAATTGGGCAGTAAACTGACTCCACGATCACTCAAAACCTGCTCCGGGCATCCATGCAAACGGTACACATGCCGCACATATAACTCAGCCAACCTCTCTGCACTAGGCAACCCTTTCAACGGAATAAAATGGGCCTGCTTAGAAAACATATCTAGCACGGTCCAAATATACTTATAACCCCGACTTGAGGGCAACTCCCCCACAAAATCCGTACTGACATGTGTCCACGGCCTCACAGGAGTAACCACCACTTGAATCAACCCCTGCGGCTTAGCAGAGGGAACCTTATTTCTGGCACACGTTTCACAACACTCTACATACTTTTTCACCTCAGCCCTCATGGCCGGCCACCAATACCTCTTCTTTAGGTCCAAAAGAGTCTTCGTGACCCCCGGCAAACACCTCCCCTGACTTATGCAACTCATTCTCTCCTACATTCGGATACCGGGACAACGCATCAGCCACCACATTCTCTTTGCCCCTTATATGCTGCAACCGAAAGTCAAACCTAGCGAAAAACTGAGCCCACCTCACTAACTTGGGAGACAACTTCTGAGGGTTCCTCAGATACTGGAGGTTCTGATGATCAGTCATCACCACAAAAGGGAAAGCAGCACCCTCTAAAAACTGCCGCCACGTTTGCAAAGCATTCCGCACAGCAAACGCCTCCTTTTCCCAGACTGGCCACTTCCGCTCATGCTCTCCAAACTTTTTAGAAAAATAAGCACACGGCCTCAATCTACCTCGCTCATCCTCCTGCAACAACACTCCACCATAAGCCCAAGCAGACGCATCGCACTGTACCACAAAAGACTTATCCACATTCGGATGTATTAATAAGGGCCCATTAGTAAAAGCTTTCTTTAATTCCACAAACGCCTCCTGACAATCATTCGTCCAATCCAGCTTAGCACCTGGAGACTTAGTCCTCTTCGACTCACCCTTACCCTTGGTTCTCAATAACTCCGTAAGCGGGAGGGTTATCGCTGAAAACTCCGATATAAAAGTGCGATAAAAATTGGCTAACCCTAAGAAAGCCTGTAGCTGCCTACGAGTCTGCGGAGCTTCCCAATTCAACACGTCATCCACCTTAGCCGGATCCATTGCAACTCCATCCCCACTAATCCTATATCCCAAGAAATCAATCTGAGCCTTGCCAAATTCGCACTTACTCAATTTCACATACAGACTCGCTTGTCGCAACCTCTCTAACACTTTCCTCACCAAACTAACATGCTCATCTCTAGTCCGCGTCACAATCACAATATCATCCAAATACACAAACACCCCTTTATACAAAAGGGGGTGCAACACCTCATTTATTAATTGCATGAAAATGCCTGAGCCCCGCCAAACCGAATGGCAGTACGACCCCTTCGTAGAGCCCGAGGGGGCAGGAGACAGCAGTCTTCCACTGATCGCTCCTCTTCACCCTCACCATATGAAACGCGTCAATCAAATCCAACTTGGTAAAAACCTTACCACCTCCTAACTGACCTAACAAATCCTTGATCAAAGGTAAAGGGTAACAATTGGTAGTACTAACAGCATTCAAACCTCTATAATCAATACACAGCCGCAACCTACCATCCTTCTTCTCACGAAACAAAACTGGAGCCGCAATGGGAGACTCGGACCTCCGAATAAACCCCCTGCTCAAATACCCGTCTATTTGTTCCCTCAAAGCTTCCTTCTCCTTCACTGTCATGGCATATATTTTGGGTTTAGGTAAGACAGCCCCCTCCTTGACCTCTATACTTACACTGTACATTGCGAAGGGGGAAGACCCTGTGCCAAAACCGGATTAAACACATCTGCATAATCCCAATACTCTGCAGGCACCCCTTGTACTTCACTCTTAACCTCCTTCTCTTTATTAGGAGCACATTGTACAACTCCTGTTTTCCAATCAATCTTGGGGTTTGCCTGCTCTAGCCACGGCAACCCCAACACCACCTCATGTCCTTTAATGGGGGCCACCACAAAATCAATGTCCCCCTCCCAGGGTCCCACCCGACCCTTCAAATCTTTAGTCCCCACAGAGAACGGGCCACCCTCAATAAATGACCCATCTAATTGAGCAAAAGTTATGGGCGTTTCCAAGGGTTTTGTCCCCCCACCCAAATCCCCTATCAACTTTGGGGACATAATGTTCTCTGAACATCCGCAGTCCACTAAAGCTCTCCTTTCCACAATCTTATCCCCTTTATACAATCCCAAAGTACATTGTATATTAGAGCTCACCCCAACACTTTTTTATCATCATTGTCCCCACTTGCTGCTTTAGCAGAGGCCACCTTCACTGGCTCCAGCACCTGCCTCTGCCGGCATTGGGACGCAAAATGACCGGGTTGGGAACAAATAAAACAAAGGCCCCGTCCCAACATTGGCCTCCTTGTAACACTGGATCGGTTGTCACCACCACGTCTAGGCTCTCCTCCTCGGAATCGCCCTTCAACTGCACCACGACTGGATCCCCTGGATCTCGCAGGCTGGAAACGGCGCCGCTGCACCTGGGCAAGGATTCCTTCTACGCTGCCGGCCAACTGGATCCAACCATCGACATCGCCAGGATCATCTCGATGCAGACACCACTCGAGGATCTCCTTCCGCAGCCCGTCCTTAAACAACTCGAGTAGGGTAGCTGGGGACCATTCGGCAATCTTCCCAGCCAACCCCATAAACTTTTCCGCATACTCGGTGACGGACCGGGATCCCTGGGTCAGGCAGCGCAGCGCTTCCTTTGCCTTAATCCTCTCCAACGGATCTCGAAACCTATTCGAATCGCCTGCAAAAATCTCTCACAGATCTCAAACACGGGTCCCGGCGGTCATGGCATTGGACATACCATTCAGCTGCCCTTCCTTTGAAAACCGCTCCGATGGCCCGCACTCGGCTGCTGTTGCTGGGATAAAGGTGACCGTAGTCCTCCTTATGGTCTTGCACCGCAGCGGCAAAAAAGGCTACTTTACAAGCTTCACCTTCAAATTCAACCCGTAATGGCTCTTTTTCTTCATACGGGCCCCAAACTCCTGGGACAACACTTCCTCCCCCTTGAGGGACCTCGAGCCTGGTAACACCTCTTCCCATGCCAGCCAGTTGCGCCGGGCGCCTCATCTGAGCCGGACTTCCTCCTGGATGGCCACCAATGGTCCTCACTCCCAAGGGAGATCTAGGACGCTCAACCGATACTCCACCATCCATCCAGGAATAGTAAGTGAAGTCTCCTCCTCCCGGGCACTCCAAATGGACTCCATCGGCTCTCTTCGGGACATGGCCCGAGACATCCTTCTCATGGTCTGCTCCATAGCCTCCAACTTACACTTCATCACTTCCACCGAAGGTGATGCAGGTTCCGTGGTTTCACTACCACACTCCATCAGGTTCATCCGAACTGGCCTGTCCTTCGGCACAGTCTCCTTGGGCCAACGCACCTCTGATCCGCCTGAGCTGACCAGTCCTTCGGAACAGCTTCCACGATCCCTCCGGCCCTCCGGACCTCCATCTGAGCTGGCCTGTCCTTCGGCACAGTCTCCTGGTCCCGCACACTTCTGGATCCCTTGAACTGACCAGTCCTTCGGAACAGTTCCTCCGATCCTTCCAGCCCTCCAGACCTCTGCCTGTCTGGAGTCATAACGCTCTCTCCTTCGGCGGGCCACTTCCAAGCTCACCTGAGCTTCCCACAGTCGCTCCGCTTCTCCAAGCTCATCCTCCTGGGCAACCGCACCTTCCATCATCTCACGGCACTCATCCGGGCACCCCACTTGGTCAAGGGTGGTCCAATCCCACTCCATAGTACGCCGGATTTCCTCAGGAGCCAAATCCCATCCATCAATATACTCTTCCTCTCTCCAAGCCAACCTCTCCATTGCTGGGATAGTTGAAAAGGGGCTTTTGCTTCTGTAACGACTCTTCAACACTCGTTAAGGATCACGCGTAGATTGAAGCACGGTCCAACACGATTTTATTGTAGGTACGACACATGTGAAGCAAAAGCACCGTCCCGCCACCCAAACACACCTTATATACCCTGAGCCCCTCCCCATTGCCCATGCAATGTCCAAGCATGGTTGCACCATATCCGGGTGATTCAGCATATCCCATAGTCCAAAGGGATGTGACCTCATGGGTCCATGAGCCAGCATTATGAGTCCAATTGTCCAATGTCCAGGCTCGGAGGAGTTTACCTCACTTCCCTCCGGAGCCTCACACACATCTGGAAGTTACGTCACTCCCATTTGACTCAGCACAGTCTCTATGCAGCTGGAGCCAAGGTCACCCAATAACTGGGGCAAAGGTCGGTGCAATCTCATGGCAGGTTGGGAGCCTGAACTTCTCCTAAGCTCAGGTCTCCCAATCCTGACAGCTCCCCCTTGATCTTGGCTAGCTTGTGTTGTAACTGACTGGGCTACGCTGCCCTGTGTGTTCTGTAGTGTGGGAAGCGCTACCTGACCCTGATCCCAGGGCCACGATAGTGTGGTGTTCGTACCTTGAGACGTCGATGGCCTCTCCGATGGCACGGACTGGGGCAGGACCTGGATTGGCGCCGTCTGCTCGACCTCTGCGGGTGCTGTCAATGCTGACTGCTCACGAGGCATGGGTAACTCCTCCGGCACTGTTCCCGGAGTCGTTGCCTGCTCAGTTGTTGCCTGGGCCTGCACCGCCTCGTTAGAAACTCCAGAGGGCTGCCCCCTCTGTTGCTCCTGGCCTCTCGCTCGGCGTCTATAATAGAAAGACGAGATAAGATGTTAGCGTATCTCAAGTCCATGCTGGCTACCCGTGCTGGCCTTGGCGCCACCCCCGCTGTGGCTAAGCCCATATCCGTCTCAATCTCTAGAACCCCCTTGCGAACCGCATCCATTTCCTCCCTGGAGACGCCCCTCGCCCTCTCAAGTGAGGCCTGAGGGGACAACGCTGGGCCCTTGCCCTTAACGCCACCGATGTTCTTCTTATTATTAATTTTCCAGCGATCAAAATGGCCGCCATTCTCAAGATGGCGGCCCCCAGGGCCATCCAACATGCAGCCAAGATGGCGGCCCCCAGGGCCGGCCACCATGCGGCCAAGATGGCAGCCGCCACTCGTCGTTTGCCGTACAGCCCTCCCTGGATGCTGTACGGCAAGTCTGGCGGCCCCCTGGAGGCTGTACGTCAAATATGGCAGCCCCCATAGGGAGCCGCCATATTGCCCCCACAAATCAGTGCTAGGGCGCATGCGCGTCCAGAGGCAGCCACCAGGGCGCATGCGCGCACTAGCAGCAGCCCCCAGGCGCATGCGCGTCTAAAACCTACTGCGCCACTTGGCGCCTCTCTCCGGAGCGGCCTGGCGGGCTCCCTCGAGCCCGAGCCGGGCCCTCCAAATCAAGCAAAGCGGCGCGGGGGGGGGAGGCCTAGCGGGACAAGGCCTGTCCGCACACCGCCCGAAGCGGGCGCACCGCGCCGGGAGGCCTGGCGGGCTGCTACCATGCCTGAGCCGGCCCCCAACCGTCGAACCCAGCAGGGGGCAGGCCCAGATGGTCCGGGCCTGCCCCAAAACACGCCTGAGGCAGGCGCAACCGGCGAGAGTGGCCTGGCGGGCTCTTCCCCGCCCCAGCCGGCCGCTCACAGGTAAGCAAGAGGGAGGGGGAGCGAGGCCCTGAGAATACCGGGGCCTAAGCGCTAGGGAGACCATGGGTGGGGGAGGGAGGCCCTCGACCAAAAGGACCCTTGCCCCAGCCTCTGCCTACCCGGAGGTACTGTTACTATTATTATTATTATTGTGGGATGCTATAGTATTATTTATATGGTGTAAGTTGACTAGCCCCACACCCCCCCCTGGGGCTAACGATACCAGCTAGGGCCCCCGAGCTTAAGTAAGGGGCCAGTCCCCACACCCTGTTTAAAACTGCTCCATGCTCCCTCGAGGTGGCGAGGAAGAAAACTAGGGGGTTAAAACCACCTCTGGTTCCAATCCTCACACCCCAGCAGGCCCCAAACCGACCTTCACCCAAATTGGGGCCTCGTCGTAAGAACAGCCTTCCTCGCCGATGCTCCAGAGCAGAATGAGGGAAATGGGGCTGGCAGCACACTATGCCAGCCCCTCCTCCCTTCCAGTACATTCTGCGAAATCAACCAATCTCTTCTCCGGGGGGAGGAGACAAAGTTGCTCCACTCTCCAACATGTTGGATAGTGAAGTGTAGAAGCCGCTGGGGGAGGTCATCCGGAGTTTCGGAGTGTGGTCAATTAACTATTTATTAAGCAGCAATTAAAGGCAGGTGAAGAAGATAAAATGTCCAAAAAGTAGAGATCAAATAGTCCAAGGTAAAAAGCAATATAGTTCAAAAGTATTCAAAGGCTACGATCAAAACAAGGTCCATAAAAACAAAGCGAATCAAGCAAGGCAATGGAATCCGTGATTAGCAAGGTAAAATCCAAAGTTCATGGAATCAACAAGGTTCAAGGCAGCACTTGGCAAGGCAAGCCAGGCTAAGGCTTCCAGGGAGATAGCAAACTGCTACGTCCTTTCTGTTCAGACGTGGCCAGCAATCTGAAGAAGTTTCCCACGAAATGCATATTTAATTCCCTCCTTTGTGAGACCAGCGCTTTTCCAAGCCTCGTTTCCAATTTCTCCGGTTAGCCTCGATACTCCCCCGTCGGTCGGATCTCCGCTCAGGAATGGCCCCATCTGCGCCATTATCTTCCTGGGAAGCGGATTCGACCTCGGCTTCCATAGCCTCCTCAACATCTGGCGTAAACACCCTTTCCCGAGACCCGAATCCTCCCGGTCTCTCATATTCCGTATCTGATCCGGAATCATAAACAGCCTCGTCATCAGAACAGGCCTCCGGCCAGGTGTCATCCCATAGCAAACTGTCTGTTGGTGATGAGGGCCCTTCATCCCCGCCATCCTCTTCAACGCCAAAGGAACCCCTGGGGCCGCAGCCGGCCCCCCAGGCAGAGGTGGGGGCAGATTAGCCTCCTGCCCTCCGGATCCACTGAGGGCTGAGTTGCTACACATAACCCCTATGACTGGCTTCACGTCCTGGTGAGGTTCGGGGGAGGACTGACAATGGATGATGGGATTTGTAGTACTTTCACACCTCTCTGTTCCCACAGACCACTGCGGCCCCCAACAAACACCGAGAAAGACCACACTTGGCACCCAGAGCCCCAGTGACCCACTCTACATCCTACTGAAGTTTGGAGGGGGGCAGAACATGGATTATGGGACTTGCAGTACCTTCCCTCACTTTCCAAGCCTGTTATAAACCTAATCCAATGACTGATCAACACCAAACCTGGCACACAGAGCCCTCATGACCCACTCTACATCCTGGTGCAGTTTTGTGTGAGACGGACCACGGATGATGGGACTTGAAGTACCTTCACTCACTTCCTAAAAACAATGCAACCCTCATCCATTCACCAATACAGACCAAACTTAGCACACAGAGCCCCCATGACCCAATCTACATCCTACTACACTTTGGGGGAGGGTGGACTACAGATGATGGGACTTGTACTACCTTCAGTAATTTCATGATACCACTGCAACTCCCAATAATGATGGATCAAGACCAAGCTTGGCACACAGAGCCCCCATGACCCACTCTACATCCTGCTGCACTTCTCAAATCACCCGGGCACCGCTGGGTCCCCAAGCTAGTAAATAAATAAATAAAGGCTTGCTAATGCATGGAATCCAAATAGGTAAAATACTCTCCTGTTAGGAAAGAGTTGTGTTCCGAATGCATGCTTGTGGAAAAGGTCTGGTGTCTTTTCATTGGAACTCTAAACCATGTCATCCATTCCTTCAATTCTCAGCTGCATGTGCCATTTAACAGCTTCATTTTCTGACCTAATTTCTAACCATGTCGCAGGAAAAGCATTGACCTTGAAGAACTAAAATGCACAACAGCCTTCTATATGCAGATTCTTAAACTGGTGTTATTTCCAGCTTAACCAAGATTGGAGAAAAGGCACGTGAATACATAACACTCTTCTAACTATTTGTGATGTAAACATGTGTTACTACTGGAAAGTGTTTTGAATGTCTGTATAATTTTGTGTAGCACTATTCACAATAATTTAGAAAATAAAAAGGGAAAAAAACCCTCTTCCAAGTATTTGTATTGATACTTTTTAATGCATCACTCATTTCACCAACTTGTTGCTTCCTGGGTTCACAAGTCTCCGGATTACTGCTATCATTGTGCCCTATATCCTCCTTCATAGTATTTCTTATTTCAGGTTCTTGCTTGGTGTATGGCCCAATATTATGTATGTACTGTCACTGCCAGCCATTTGTAAGCCAGCTACTTGGCCTTCTTTTAACAAACAATCCCAAGATGGCAGGGATTTTACTAGGCATGCAAAGCATACATAATAGTACTTCATGGCAACAGTCCCTTCTAAAAGAAGGCATCTCCAAGGAAGTTTATCGCACAGAATCAAGCAATCTAACGTAATAAAGCAAGAGAGAAAATAGAAAAACCCAACCAGTGACCAAGAAATGAAATATAATAATAATAATACTTTATTATTTGTGAGTCGCCCTCCACCCCTGGTGCTCTGGGCGACTTACAACAATTAAAAACCCCAAATACAACAGTAAAGAACATAGGTATAAAGCGCCGGAGAGGCTCAGTCTCCGGACTGCCGGTCAGACCCCAAATGCCTGGCGAAAGAGCCAGGTTTTCAGTTCAGACAAGAATCTGATTTGGGACGATGTGGCCTTGAGAGCAGGCGGAAGGGTGTTCCAGAACATGGGAGCCGCCACGGAGAAGGCTCTCCGGCGGGTCTCCGTCAGCCGGGCTTCTCTCACCCCAGGGATGGCTATACAGTCCCCATTTATGGCGCGCGCTGGCCTTTCACGGCGCTGGTCAGTCAGCCGGTCGCTCAAATAAGCTGGCCCAATATTGTGCCGTGCTTTAAAGGTTAGCGCCATAAGTTTGTAGGTCACTCTGAGCTCTGTGGGCAGCCAGTGAAGGTCTTTTAAAATTGGAGAAATATGGTTCCTGACTGATGCCCCAGAGATGAGTCTGGCCGCTGCGTTCTGGATGAGTCTCAGCCTCCGGGTTGTGGACCGAGGGAGGCCCGCGTATAGGGCATTGCAGTAATCAAGACGCGAGACGACGGTGGCATGTACCACGGTTTTCAGCGCCTCTGGTGGTAGGTAGGGGGCCAACCGTCGGGCCCTACGGAGATGGAAAAAGGCGCCCTTGGCTGTGGCCTGGGTCTGGGCCTCCATCGTCAGTCTCTCGTCCAGAATCACTCCCAGGCTCTTCACCGCCGGGGCCGGGGACAGGGGCTCGCCTTCCCGACGACAACCCTGGGTCGAGCTTCAGCAGCAGCTGTGTGTCGTCGGGCGTACTGGTAGCAGCAGAAACCATGGCTCCTAGCAATACTGGCCAGGGGTTGAACGTGAGACGTTGAAGAGGGTGGGAGACAGGATGGCACCTTGGGGAACCCCACACTCCAACCCGCATATTCTAGAGACCTGGCCCTGCCACTCGACTCGTTGCGAGCGGCCCCGTAGGAACGACCCCAACCAAGTTAGAGCCTTGTCCTGGATCCCGGAGGCAGCCAGGCGATGGAGCAGCATGTCGTGATCAACAGTGTCAAAGGCCGCGGTTAGGTCCAGGAGAACCAAGACTGCCGAGCCCCGGTCCAGCTGGCGGCGGATGTCATCTGTAATCGCTACCAGAACAGATTCAGCTCCGTGACCCGCGGAAACCTGACTGGGACGGGTCCAGGCCCCCGGATCGATTTAAGAAGTCACGCAGTTGACCTTCCACTGCCCGTTCTAGGAGCTTGCCCAAGAAGGGTAGGTTGGCAACAGGGCGGTAGTTTGCCAGGTCGCCGGGGTCAAGGCTCGTCTTTTCAAGAGGGGCTGACTCTGGCCTCTTTCAGGGAGTCCGGGAAGGTGCCTGTGTCCAGGGAGAGGTTCACCAAGTCCCTCAGAGCATCCGACATGGTGTCAATGCAGGACTTGATTAAGTGTGATGGGCAAGGGTCCGTGGGGCAGGTCGTCGCTCTCGCCACGGACACCAGCCTTTTCACCTCTTCCGATGTTAGGGGTCTGAATTCAGTGAGGCAGTGCCCCTCGGGCCGGGTTGGGTACCGGAACCTCGCGCTCTCTTCCTCAGGGATGAGCGGCAACTCAGGGATGAGCGGCAAATATTGATCAAACACCACTATAGGTTTGAACGAACAACAGAGAAAACCGGGGGGAATTGTCAAAGATGGGTGAAAAACTTGTGCAAATGTGTGCACTTTTAATAGAGGCCTACATATTAACAAAGTGGATTTCTGATGAATAGAGGTAGCAAGGGAATTCTCCAAAGGCTCGGTGCCATAACAGAAAAGGCTGTGCCATCCAGTTGATCTCTGAAAGTAGGGTCAATGGGTACACAAACTTTAGTACATCTATTATCATAGGATGAGCAACTTAGCGAGGATCAGCTTAGTCCAATAGATGACCAATATTCTACATCTGCTTTTTAGTTAAGAACATGAATTTAGTCAAGTGTAGTTAACTAAGTAACCTTTCCTGGCCTGAGAACCCAACCCATGCCAACCCTGATGGAAACATTGGTCTCTCATGGTCTGATCACTGGCAGAATAGGTTCCCCTTTTTCTCAGCACCTGATGCCCAGGAAACTATATTGGTGCAGGTGTTATGACTGTGACAACATGATCACAATCATGACAAAGGAGCTATTGTGAATATGGAACAGTTGTATACATGTAAATTTTCAACATAGGGTACCTCTCTACATCATAGGATGAATGCAGTTTGACAACACTTTAACTGCTATGACTCAATTTTATGGGACCATGGAAGCAAGCAAACCAGTTAAGTGGCATCAAAGTGCATTAATTCTGCAGTCTAGATCTGTGGTTCCCAAGCTTTGGTCCACTAGTTGTTTTGAACTTCAACTCCCAGAAATCCCAGCCAGCTTACCAACTGTTGGGAATTGTGGGAGTTAAAGTTTCAAACACCTGGAGGACCAAAGCTTGGGAGCCACTGGTCTAGATTCACCCTTAATTTCTAATTCTGACATCATTGCTCATAACTTCACACACACACACACACACACACACACACACACTTTACTGGGCATCCGTTGCATAGAGATAAAGTGGTCCATTCTGCCAGTGACTGGAGTATTAAAGAACAGCATTTTCATCAGGATTGGGTAGTGGTTGATCCAGGAAAGGTTGCTTCGTTAACTACAGCCCTGTCTACACTGCCATAATGCAGTATTGAACTCCTGATCATCACATAATCCAAGTCAATGCAGTTTAACTGTATTCTGAAACTGCATTACATGGCAGTGGAGATGGGGCCCTGGTAATTGATGTAAAGTACCAACTGATGTTTTGTTTGTGTGCCTCCTCATAACTTTAGTGAGTATAGCCAAAAGTGAGATGTATCACCATCCTATTATGAACATGAATGAAGGATCATTAGGGTACGTATACAAGGGATTCCCAAGTAGTTCCAGAACCAAATGCTGCCTACAACCCTGGAGAGCTGCAAATTACAGTTGAGGGTGATCAACTAGATGGACCAATGGCCTGCCCATGACACAGTATCTTCTTATGTAATTGTTATGAGAGTGGCACTCTATAAAAGTGGTCTTTTCCAATGCAGTCCTTTGGGAAAGGGCATGCAAGCATGTTGCATCGCAATAAGCAGTCCATTCCATCTCATGTCCCAGATTATACACCCAATAGTTATGGTTTCTTTCTGCAAACATACTACAATTCACCCTCCAACAAGTTGGGGGGTGGATCATTTTTGTCTCCTCCCCTCGGAGAAGAGATTGGTTGATTTCGCAGAAGGTGCTGGAAAGGAGGTGGGGCTGGCATAGCGTGGTGCCAGCCCTTTCTCCCTCATTCTGCTGTAAGCCATCGCCCACCACTCCCGCCCATGGATAGTATAATAATGATCGCTCAAATGGTTTCACATTTGGGGGTCGGATAGGAATTCACCCACAGGGTTTTGCCTATCCTATACTGTCTGTTAGGGGCTTATATGGAATGGTCGGCTAATAAAATAGCTAAGCGTAAATAGTTTAGTTTTCCAAAGGTTTGTATACATTTAAGGTACCCCTTAAGGGTGTGGGGCATTAGAAAAATACTCACCTAGAGGTTAATTTTAGGGGTGAGGTGATGGTGAATGTCCCAGGAACGGGGAGAGTCTAGTCTCAAAAGTTGAGAGAGATTTTTCCTGATGTTCCCCTTACGGGTTGCCTGGGTTGAAAGCTACAGGGGACCCAGGTAGTGCGCCTAAAGAGCTGAGGGGTAGACTTTAGAAGACGCTACCTTGGCTTACACACACCAAGTTGAACTGACATCAAAAAGTTAGTTGAGTTACAAGTTAAATAGGTAACTATTTTAATAAAAGTTGCCCAAAATTTGAAACCATATATATTGTGTCTGTCTCATTATTTCGGGGGGTTGGAAGACAAAGTACATTTACAGATGACAAGCCAAGTGAGTGGTGGATGGAAATTCAATGCTTCACAACATGAAAATATGGTGGCCAAACAAAATCCGGTATTTTGGGACCATGTTGAGCATTCCTGGTTAAAACCAAGATGCAGGGCTGGTCTATCCTTGTAGCAAAACAAAGTTGGAATCTCATGACTGCATTCTGAGGGAGTCAGATGGACCGCACCACTGTAGGTGGTGGAGAAATGGTTATCTAATGACTGCATGTGGCAGAATGTGTGAAAGAGAGCGTGAATGAGAAAGAGAGAAATCTTAAGAAAGTTACCATAGCAGAGAGTGGGTGGAATTTGAACCTTTCTTCCAAATGTGTTAGGTCTTGTTTGTTTTTAACTTGCAGATATTTTTTTCTGCTTACTTGGAGATAAGAAGGAGTTGACATAATTTAGGACTCATCCATCTGATTCTGCAGACTGTCTACAGACATCACACTCAACTCCTGGAATGATTTCATCAGCGTTTCCTCCCAAAACAAATCCTGTAAATCTCTTGGGAAGACAGGCAGACAAATGTCAGCATGTTAGAAGAAGCACAGACCACCAGCATTGAAGCCATGCTCCTACAACATCAACTCTGCTGGACTGGCCACATTGTCTGAATGCCCAATCATTGTCTCCCAAAGCAGTTACTCTACTCCCAAGTCAAGAACAGGAAACGTAATGTTGGTGGACAGGAAAAGAGATTTAAAGATGGGCTTCAAGCCAACCTTAAAAATGTGGCATAGAAACCAAGAATTGGGAAACCCTGGCCCTGAGCACTCTAACTGGAGGTCAGCTGTGACCAGCAGTGCTACAGAATTTGAAAAGGCACGGATGGAGGGAAAAGGGAAAAACATGCCAAGAGAAAGGTGCGTCAAGCCAACCCTGACTGGGATCGCCTTCCATCTGAAAACTGATATCTTCACTACGGGAGAATGTGCAGATCAAGAATAGAGCTCCATAGCCCCTACAGACTCACCGCCAAGAACCTACACTCGGAGGACCATCATCCTCGGACTACAAGAGATCACCCAAGGAGGGATAGACCAGTGGATGATAGACCACTCTTCCCATAGACTTTATGTTGTGGTACAGAGACGGCTGTGGCTGAGTCCAGAAGTTAAAAGATAACAAAAGTTTATTTGAACAACAAATGGGTGTTGGAATAACAAAAAATAGCCTATCGTCGGCTGTACAAAAAGCCCCAATAACCCCAGGGAACCCCAAAACCAAAAATGCTGAGAAGAAAAGAACTCAAAAACAAACAGCAGACGTCCTTCTGCGGCGTTCAGTCAAAGGGATGTCCGTAAGGCGTGGTCCAAACAGTCCAGAGATCATAGGACAGGAAACAAACACACAGGAAAAGGAGGAGACGTCCCAGAGTCGACAGGAGCTAAGTATAAAGAAACACATAATTCACAGCCCCCCATAAAACACAGCATCTTCCTCGCTCCCATGTAATACTATACCAAACACTCTGTAGCAGGAAACTCACAGCAGTCACAGTGAAGGTCAAGAGGTACACGGCAGCAGCTAAACACAAAAAGCAGACATCAATCCCAATACCCCCCACCTTTTCCCAATATCAGCTAGAGCTGCCATAGCAGCTCTCCCAAGGAACAAAGTGGATAAAGAACCCAATAACTCACGAGTAAGCTGGAAACCAGGAACCAAGATACAGGAACACAGGATACATGAACCAGAATAACAAACTCCTTGACCACCATGAGGGTCAAGCCAAATACTCACTTCTTATATAGCACTATCAATCAGATTCATCAGAGAACCCGCCCTGCTCCAAAGCAGCAGCATTCCCGTTCCCTGCAGCTGTTGTACCATGTCCAGATCTCCAACCTAGCCACAGCTCTTCTTGGCTTAAAGGGCCCCACTCAGTTTCTGAATGAGAAGATGGCCAGTCCTGATCCGTCTGGAACCCCAGAAATGTGCTGTCCCCCGAGTCCGCATTGCATACGTCTCTCACTTCCTGCACCAATGCTGAATCTAGGTCTGTATCACTTTCTTCTGACTGTAATTCTGCATGCCCTGGAAACCCTTCAAATGTATCAGACTCAGAAGGTTCCCTAAGTAGATGCTGAATCTTTCTCCTTTGTTCTCTGTCTGAGTCAAGGCTTGAGGCACTAGCCACTCTCTTTACCCCAGCTGTAGGAGCCTGATCATCCAGAGCCGCGCCCCAAACTGAGCTACTGCTTGATGTTACTGCCTCAGCACCTTCCTCCATGCTACTATCTGTAGTAACTGGAGGCTAATTTACAACACTTTAAGCATGACTTCTGATCAAGGACGATGGGAATGTATAGGTCAAAAACTGCTTTAGAAATAGGAGTCAAAAATATAGAAATATAATTAGGCCATACTGAAATTCATGGACATCACTAAGTATGATATGACTTCCCAGAGAAACAAAGTTAAGCCTATTTTCTTCACTTGGTTTTGAGAACTTGCATACTTGGGCAGCACATTATAGATAACTTGATCCAATCGTTGCATTGTTAGTCTTTAACAGTCACCTGGAATGACTTTGATGATATTCTATCAAAGAGCAGCCTACCATCTCAAAACGTAACCTACATGTCTTTTTGCCAGGTACATAGAAGACGGATAGCAGGAAATGTGAGTTGTAGATTTCAAAAGCACTTCCATCCATCTTTGTCCCAGAAAATGCTGTAGGAAAGATGGGTAGTTGTTGTTTTATATCTTTAAAAGGTACTTTGCTGTCGGATGATGACAGCTATCTTTCCAGAAGGAGACAGAAATGGAACACAATTCATATTTACCTGTAAAATACTAACTTTATTATAAAGGGAATCAGTAGCTACTGAAATGGACATCCAAGTGCCACCTCTGTGTTGATGGAGGCAGGCAGGATTTTCCCCGGGTACTGGTTGTGGGGGGTCGGGAGCAGGTGAGGGTTTTGCCCTCCTTTCTGCTAGAGATCCCTGTGTACAACTGGTGGGCCACTGTGTGACACAGAATGCTGGACTAGATGGGCTGAGGCCCGATTCAGCATGGCTCTTCTTATGTTCTTATGTTCTAAAGTGCATTTAAAATAAACACATATTGAAGCAGGTCTGCAATATGATAAAGAGTGCAATGCTATAGTTTTGGGAGATCTATAGGATTTATGACATCCCCCCCCCATCCGGGGGCAAAGCATCAGCTGGACGGGTGGCGGTGCCGTGGTGGAGCCCGTGGAAGGCATTGGGACACCGGGCTCCCCCGACCCCGATGGAGAGGCCGTTGGCCGGCTGTATCAACATGGCGGCGACCCTGATCAGTTTGGCGTCTTTAGGCCCACCCCCCTCGTCCACCCCAAAGGCTGCGACCACGCCCCCTGAGGTCTCCATGCTGGAGCGGCCGCCACTGCCGGCTTTTCCACCGCCAGCCTTTTCACTGGAGGCCACAAGCACCGCCATACCGTTGCCCCCGGGGTTCCTGATGGGGTCCCTGATGGAGGCGCTTGACGTCTCAGGGGTCCTTGCAAGGGCCCCTGGGGAGCGGCCGCCCCGGCGACGAGCCGACCGATTACCAGCGATCCCGTGGTTATGACCAGCCCACAGGCTGCACCGCCACCGGCTGGTGATGGGCCTGCTGTCAACGGTGGCCCTGGGACCGGGATCACTGCTAACTCGGGAGGCCCTGAGGCTGGCCCTCCCCCCCCCAGTGCCCCGATGGAGTGCCTAAAGGCCATGGACAGCCGGTGGCCGCCGCGGGGCACGGTCCAAGATATGGCGAGAGGACTAGTAAACAACGGAAGAACCCTCTGCCACCTCAGACAAAACAGAGGAGGGGCCAAAGGCAGGGCAGGGGGCGGGGCCAGAGGAAATCCCAGCCCTGCTCTGCAACACCCAGAGGGTTCCGTCCCAGAACCTTCAGGAACACCAACCTCAGGCGCCGGGTTCCCCCATTGGTGAACCCCCACCCCAGGAGGCTTGATAATCCGACGCGGGCGAACCGGAGCCACAGGCTTGTGACGATCGCTACCGTATGGATCTCGAGTCCCTGAGGACGTTCTTCGATCTGTGGGACCCTCCTAGGCTTCCCCATTCGACGGTCGAGCCTGATAGCTGACCTTAGAAAGCTCCGACCCGCATGGGCCCGAGCTTGGCTTCCCCTTCTCATTAGTTTTGTCATTCCCTGTCGATGTTGTTTGTCTTGTTGTATGCTGTGTAATTTTTTTTAATGTCAAACTGTAAACCGCTCCGAGCCCTCGGGGAGTGGCGGTATAGCAAGTTTGAACTATATTTATTTATTATTTATTTATTTATTAACTTCGATTTAGTATACCGCTCACTCCGGAGCTCAGAGCGGTTTACAGAAGAAGCATAAACACCGTGAGTAATAAAACAGATTAAACAGTTAAAACACATTAAACATCAAAGCAGTTAAAACATATTAAAAACACTAGCCCTCAGTGAAGGCTGGGGGACGAGATAAGAATCTGGGGGATAGGCGGCATGGCACACAGTGTGGTTGAGTTAAGGGCCAAACGCCTTCCTAAAGAGCCAAGTCTTCAAGGCCTTGCGGAAGGGCAGAAGAGCACGGATGGCGCGGATCTCCTCCGGGAGGCCGTTCCAGAGACTTGGGGCAGCTACAGAGAATGCCCTCCGCCGTGTAGTGGCCAGTCTGCAGGTTCCAAGGGAAGGCACCTCAAGGAGGTTAAGCTCCTCAGAGCGCAGTGATCTCGCGGGCACATAAGGGGTAAGTCGCTCCCTCAGGTACACTGGCCCCAAACCATAGATGGCCTTAAAGGTGAGAACTAACACCTTGAAGACGACCCGGAATTCAATCGGGAGCCAGTGCAGCTCGCGCAAGAGTGGGGTCACGCGGTCAGATCTTGCAGCACCCAGGAGGAGGCGTGCTGCGGCGTGCTGCACTAGCTTAAGCTTCCGGATCATCGACAAGGGAAGGCCAATGTAGAGCGCATTACAGTAATCGAGCCTCGAGATGACCGTGGCTTGGATCACCGTAGCAAGGTCGCGTTGGGAGAGGTAGGGAGCCAGGCGCTTAGCCAACCGTAGGTGGTAGAATGCTGTCCTGCAGGTGCAGCCAATCTGCTCCTCCATGGACAGGTGGGCGTCCAGCCGGACCCCCAGACTTTTTACCGATGGCTGAGGGCAGAGGGCCACACCATCGAAAGTTGGCAACTGGGTCACTACCCCCCCCCCCCCGGGGTAGATCCCCCTCCCTTCTATGTGTAGAAGGGAGGGGGATCTAGCTTCAGTTCAGGTGCTGACACCCAACATTACCTTGCTGCTCACACAGAGAGAAACGTGCACACTTTGGATCAGGGGTGAGCAATTATTTTTTCCATGGGGCCACACGAGAACCAAAAAATATTATGGAGAGCCGCACCTAAAGGCATTCTACATAATATCAATTGAATTTCTTTAATAATAATCTTAGGCAGAGAGTTCCACCACTGAACAGCTCTCATAGTCAGGAAGTTCTTCCTAATGTTCAGGGGAAATCTCCTTTTTTGTAGATTGAAGTCATTGTTCTGTGTCCTAGTCTCCAGGGCAGCAGAAAGGAAGCTTGCTTCCTCCTCCCTATGACTTCCTCTCAAGTATTTATTTATTTATTTATTCGATTTAGTAGATCGCTCTCTCTGGAGCCCAGAGCGGTTTACAGCAATAAAACCAGATAAAAACACATAAAACAGCATTATAAAACCAATAAAACCCCGCTCCCAACAATAAAATCCCAGCAGAATGACAATAATGCAGGCGGCAAGACGCGGTAGGATGGCAGGTTATAGCAGGCCTCAGACAGAGCCGAATGCCTGCCTAAACAACCAAGTCTTTACGGACTTGCGAAATGCCATCAAGCCCCGTAGGGCTCGCGTCTCCTCAGCTAGCGAGTTCCAGAGGCTCGGCGGCCACTGTGAACGCCCTCTGCCGCGTACTCGATAGCCTGTAGGTCTTGATGCCAGGCACCTCCAGTAAGTTGAGCCCCTCTGAACGCAGTGATCTTCTGGGCACGTATGGGATAAGCTGCTCCTTCAGGTACACTGGCCCCAAACCATATAAGGCCTTAAAAGTTAAGACTACCACCTTGAAGGAGACCCGGAACTCGATAGGAAGCCAGTGCAGTCCGCGCAGGAGTGGGGTTATATGAGCAGATCTTGGGGCTCCTGAGAGCAGACGCGCTGCTGCGTTCTGCACCAACTTGAGTTTCCGGATCGCTGACAAGGGTAGGCCAATGTACAGCGCATTACAGTAATCGAGCCTCGAGATGACTGTGGCTTGGATCACCGTGGCCTGGTCGTAGCGGGAAAGGTAAGGAGCCAGATGTTTTGCCTGTCACAGATGGTAAAACGCTGTCTTGCTGGGGGTCCAGCCGGACCCCTAAGCTCTTAACTAAAGGCTGTGGGTGAAGTGCCACGCCATAAAATGTCGGCAATTGGGTCTCTACCCCCCCCCCCCCGGGTGGCCCAGCCACAAGATCTCCGTCTTCACCGGGTTCACCTTCAACTTACTGGCTCACAGCCATCCAGTTCTACTAGACAAAGGTGGAAATTATCGGGTACAGATTCCACCCCGGGGTACATCCTCAGAATGAGCTGGGTGTCATCAGCGTACTGATGGCACTCCAGCCCAAAACTCCGTACCAATTGAGCGAGTGATCGCATATAGATGTTAAATAACAGCGGGGAGAGGATGGCCCCCTGAGGAACTCCACAATGTAAGGCTGAGCTCTCGGAGACCACCCCTCCCCACTTCACTCGCTGTAGGCGGCTTTGGAGGAAGGAGGACAGCCAGTTGAGGGCTATCCCCCTCACCCCCGCCACCACCAGGCGGTGTGTCAAAAGTTGGTAATCGACAGTATCAAACGCTGCCGTGAGGTCCAATAACACAAGCAGCGCCGATCCGCCTCGGTCCAAGTGGCAACGGAGTAGGTCTGTGATGGAAACCAGGACGGTCTCTGTCCCATGGCCTGAACAGAAGCCGGACTGGAAGGGGTCTAGCCAGGTTGCATCATCCAGGAATGTCTGCAGCTGGTCCATTGCTGCCCTCTCAATTACCTTGCCCAGGTACGGTAAATTGGACACTGGGCGGTAATTGGAGGGAGCCGCGGGGTCTATCCCTGGCTTCTACAGCAATGGACTAACCACCGCCTCTTTTAACTTCTCTGGAAAAGCTCCTTGCTCAAGGGAGCAGTTGACTATATTCAACAGAGGGCCTCGTAACGCCTCCACGCAAGCTCGAATCAGCGTGGAGGGGCACGGGTCGAGGGAGCAGGTGGTCGGTCGAAGAGCTGCGACAATCTTGACAACATCCTCTGCGTCCAGTGGCTGAAACGGGTCGAAGGTGGACCTGGCGGAGGGCCACGGAGTCTCAAGTTCCTGTACTGTATCAACCGTAGCAGGGAGGTCCCGGCAGAGCGTCGCAATCTTGTCTGCGAAATGGTTCTGAAAAGCCTCGGCGGAGAGGGCCTGATCATCGTTATTTGACTTGGTAGGGACCATCGTCAACTATACATGGCTATCATGTTTCCTCTCATCCTCCTCTTCTTCAGGCTAAACATGCCCAGCTTTTTAATCCGCTCCCCATTCCCACTTTCCTCAAACAGACAAAAGTTTTTTCTCCAGACATTAGACCACAGATATAAAAACAGACAGTAAGCAGCCAGACCTTGAAGCTGCAAGGCCATTCAGTGCTTAATCAAGGTGGCCAGGGGCTGGCAACATTCCCACTTGCCTCAAGCAGACAAGGGTTCTATCTCCCACCCTGGATATTATTCCACAGATATAAAAACAGGCAGTGAGTAAGCACCATAAAAACAAAATAAAAACACACACCCTCAGCCTCCCCTGACCTTAGCAGCCTGGAGCAAAGCATCCCTAAAGAGGAAATGACTGAAAGAGGTAGAGAACAAACAAAGGAGAGAAGGAAAGAAAAATGGTAAGGAAGGAAGGAAATAGGGGGCAAAGGGAGGAGGGAAACAGGGAGACAGTGAGAGATGGAAGGGAAGGGAAGAGAGAAGGAAGGATGGAAGCAAAAAGTCAAGGAAAGAAGGAAAGAAGTAGAGAAGGAAGAAATGAGACAAAGAAGATAAAGAAAGGGGGGAAGGAAGGAAAGAGGTACAGAAGGAAGGAAGGAGAGAAGGAAAGAAGAAAAAGGAGGGAAGGTGGAGGTGAGAGAAGGCCGGGGGCACCCATGGACAGAGGCCATGCCCCCTGGATGCCTCTGATTTTCCCACACACCCACGCATGCTCAGGTGGAGTTGAGAGAATGCCGAGGGCACCCATGACTGGAGGCCAGGCTCCCTGGATGCCTCGAGCTTGCATGGGTGCCCTCGGTCTTCTCTCACCTCCACCCAAGCTTGCGTGGGTGTGTGGGAAAAATGGGGACACCCATGGACGCAGGCCAGGCATCCTGGATGCCTCCGTTTCCCCCCGACACCAGCTCAGGTTGAGGCAAGAGAAGCCTCGAGGCACCCAGGGACAGCCAGGCATTGAGGCCGGTAGGAAGAAGTCCACTCACCTTGCAGGAGAGAACAGAGGGTGAGTCTCTTCTTCCACGTGGCTTTGCATCTGCAGCTCTTCCTCCTGACTACCCACATGTTTGTGGGAAGAGCAAGAGGAGGAGCCTATCAGGACTGTCATTTGGCTGGCTCAGGGGGTCAGGCCAGTCAGTAGCCATTCCTAATTCCTATTAGCCTTACACGGGCCGGTCAGAATTAGTCCGCAGGCCGCATGCGGCCCATGGACCGTGAAATGCCCAGGTCTGCTTTGGATTCATGCAGGAATGCTTAGGATGGAACGGCTATTAAGAATACTGAAAAAAAGGTTGAAAAAGAGCTAAGAGTCTGCATCTGGAGATGTACATTGATCACATAGCTTCAGCCCCATAGTCGCGTCATGTGATGCAAGCCTCCAAAAACAAGTTTGATGGGCTTCCAGCTTCTGTTTTTAAATAGAAGCTGGAAGGCCATCTGTTGAGAGTGTTTAGATTGTGTCTTCCTGCATTGCAGAATGAAATTGGAATGGATTAATCTTGCGGTCACTTCCAGTTCTAGGGTTCTATGATCTGCAGCATTCATACCTCTTTGAACTTTTGGATTCAAACAGAAGCTTTGGAGATTTGGGATTAATCTAATCTCTCTAGGGAGGGCATTCCAGAGCCAAGGAGCCACCACCAAGAAGGCCCTTACTTTCATCCCCACCAATCACTCCTGTGACTTTGGTGGGACCAAGAGAAGGGCCTCCGCAGCAGATCTCAAGGCTTGCACAGGTTCAGAGAATGAGATGCGGTCTTGAAGATAGGTTGGACACAAAGTTTATAGGGCTTTACAGGTTTAAAAACTGTATGTTGAATTGGGCCCAGAAACCTGTTTATGAAATTCACAAATTTGCCAAAGGTTGGCAAGCAACTTGAAAGCACATACATGTAGCTATCTGGAGACTACACAACCCTTCCACTTCTCAAATGGGGTTGGCAACCTATCCAAGGAGATGGACCACAAGTATTGCATGCAAAATATCCTGGCTGCTCTAGTTTACAAAGGGATCCAGGTGGCAGCTGATGGGAAAGATTGGGTTATAAAGAGCATTTCTAATTGGTTCTATTATAAAACATGGAAAAAGTGTATTAAACTGCAAAAACTGTTTTTGCGGGAGAGATATCCTGCAGCACATTTTTGCTCGAGTTTTTCAATTTATATATCATTGAGTCTCAACCAATTCAACCTAGTTTGTGGCAGCCACAAAATCCAAGTTTCTGAGTATAACAAGTGCTTTCAAAGCAAGTACCACACTATTAAATACAGGTAACACTTTCAAACCAAAAACAATTTTTTTTTTCAAATGTTACATAGTGTCCTGGGTGAGTCTGTTTTCTGGCAGGGGGGGGGGGACGTGCTGTGTGGTTTCTGGGATGGATGGCCAGAGGTTCGAGCAGCATTTTCGTTTGACGTTTTGCCTTCATTTGTAGCTGGCATCGTCAGAGCATCTCATTTCCACCTGCAACCTCTTTAGGACCAGTAATTGTTTATGTGACACCAGATAAAGGTAAAAGTTTCCCCTGACATTAAGTTTAGTCATAAGGTGATGCCCGTCTCCATTTCTAAGCCAAAGAGCCGGTGTCATCCGTAGACACCTCCAAGGTCATGTTGCTAGCATGACTGCATGGAGTGCCATAACCTTCTCACAGAAGCGGTACCTATTGATCTACTCACATTTGCATGTTTTCAAATTGCTAGGTTGGGAGAAGCTGGGGCTAACAGCAAGAGCTCACCCTGCTCCCCGGATTCAAACTGCTGACCTTTTGGTCAGCAAGTTCAGCAGCTCAGCAGTTTAACCTGCTGTGTCACCAGTGGGCCCCAAGGTACAGGTAAATAAAATAGGTATAAAATCAATCATTTACCTATAGCAAGTAAGCACCTGCTTGTTAAACACACTGGTTTTTTTGTGGAGTAATATAATAATAATATAATAATACGGCACTGAGAATGTGGTGCAGCTGGCTGAGTGTCAGTTGCATAAGATCTCTACTGACCAGAAGGTCATGAGTTCGAGGCCTGCCCGGGTCGGGGTGAGCTCTCAACTAATTGTGTAGCTCGTTGTCGACCTTTGCAACCCCAAAAGACAGTTGCATCTGTCAAATAGAAAATTTAGGTACCACTTTGTGGGGAGGCTAATTTAACTGATTTACGAGGCCATAAATCTCCAGGAAGTGTGTAAAAAGAATGAAGGAGTGCAACAGCTCCTCCTGGTGGCCAGAAGCTGAAATGTTAAATTGACTCTGAGTGTCTTGTCTTACATGTTTGTATGTCAAAGGGCATTGAATGTTTGCATTGTGATCCGCCCTGAGTCCCCTGCAGGGTGAAAAGGGCGGAATATAAATGATGTAAATAAACAATAATAATAATAATAATCTTTATTTGTACCCCTCCACCATCTCCCCAACGGGGACTCGGGGCGGCTTACATGAGGCCAAGCCCAACAATACAACAACCAAGGTAAACTCAATCAAATGACAACATAACCAATTACATAAGACATAAATTGTAAAATACAACAATCTGCAGAGTTCCACTGCATTTTCTGCAGAGCTCCACTGTACACACAGCATCATTGTTGTTAACAAATCGGTGTCATTGGGTAGCCTTCAGAAACCTGGTCAAATTTTTTGTGACTCCAACTTTGAACTAAGGGTACCTCATTAGAATCCACAGTTTAAGAAACCGTGTCTTAAACTAATAGGAAGAGCCAGTGAGACAACTACAACAAATGAACAACTGTGAAGCCCAGTGATCGAGAGCATGTTAAAAAAAAAAAAGCATTTCTCACTATGAAGCTAAAGTTAAAACGAAGCAACAGCAACCTGGTAAAACTGAGCAAGCCGCAGAGGCATTCTGAAAAGTCTGCAGGATGAGATGCATGGGAGCGAGCCGTGGGCGTTTGTGTGTGGGGATGTCGCTGCCATGTCGAAATACAATGAAAGCAAAAGGTTGTGTGAATCAGTTGTCAGTTGCCATTTCTCCCAGCCTCACCGCAATGCAGACAACAAGGGGGATGTCAGGACCTGTAGCTGAGATCTTCAACTGAGTTTCTGATCTCACTTTCAAACCTGTCAGCAGCATAGCTTGGTGTGTTTACGTGTGTGTGCATGCGTTTAATATATATCGCAACCTCAGGGAGTTGTACTTTTGTGGCAGCTTCCCAGCTCTTTCCAAGGCGTGTAGTAGGGAAGGAATGCCAGCAAGCCGGGCCGATGGCGAGCAAGCATCTCTCTAAAATGCACCCTCCAAGAAGAAGCCATAAATCCTGGGACTTCAGCATTGCTACAAATCCTGTGCTTCAATGTGTCCAAAAGGAACTATTATGCTCCCAACCTGGTATAAAAGAATCACAGTAAAATAGGTGGACTTGTCAAGTAGTTAAAAGATAACATTGAAATGCACAGTGTTCGGTTCGTACACAGAGATCAAAAGCAGTAAATACTGAAGTAGGAAGCACAGGAAACCAGGGCCAAGGCTTTGTTATTGTTGTGGAAATTGTCTATCTTTGGATTGTGATTTTTTTTATTTAAAAAAGGGGGTGGGTGAGGTCTAAAAGGAATGAAAGCTAAGGTCCCAGAAAGGATGCCAAAAAATATTAGTCTGACATTAATCACATTTCCCAGATAAATACATAAACCATAACTCAGGTATCTTTGGATTATGCACTTTTCTATGTTTTATAATCTAGTTCTTGGCTCCTATAAAACATGCATACACAAATGCATATTTTAGGAGAACGTGCATGCATTTTCGGATAAAATATGTACAGTTTGAAGGCATACTGGCATTCGAGAGTAGGAGAAAAATGGAAGAAAGTCGATTTCAGCCTAAAATATGTGTACCCAACATGAGCTGGAAAGGGACTTACTCATTCACATCAAAGGGTGCATCTACACTGTGGAATTGATGCAGCTTGATACCACTTGAATGGCCATGGCTCAATGCTATGAAAATCTGGGAGTTGTCGTTTGGTGAGAGGTCACACACTTTGGCAGTGAAGGCAGGACACTAGGTAGGAGTGGAAAGAAGGGCAATAGTGTGCTAGGCTTCAGGTCAGAGGATGATAACCCCGAGGTATTTATTTATTTATTGTGTCAGGAGCAAAGCAAACAGTTGTATTGCATTAAAAAAGAGCAAACAAAAAAACCCCAACAAAACCCCTCACAAAATTTGCCAACTTGGCATTCTATAAATGTCCTTTGACCAGTAGCTGGCCACTTGGAGTGCCTCTGGTGTTGCCATAAGAGGGCCCTCCATTGTGCATGTGGCAGGGCTCAGGTTGCATTGCAGTAGGTAGTCTGTAGTACCCCGAGATAAAGCTTGGGAATGGAGTTGGTCCAAGCTTCCTTTCTGCTGCCCTGGAGACATCCAAGATGAAGAACAATGGCTTCCAACTATAGGAAACGAGATTCCACCTGAACATGAGGAAAACCTTCCTGACTGAGAGAGCTGTTCAGCAGTGGGAGTGTGGCGGAGGCTCCTTCTTTGGAGGCTTTTAAGCAGAGGCTGGATGGCCATCTGTCGGGAGTGTTTTGAATGCAATTTCCCTGCTTCTTGGCAGAATGGGGTTGGACTGGATGATGGCCCATGAGGCTTCTTCCAACTCAACGATACTATAATTCAAGAAGGACAAAACGATCCACCTTTCTCCTGGGAGTAAAGGGGCTGCTTGGAAATATTTATGGTTCTTCAGCTTCAGTCTCATGCTGCCGTCTATCTGACAGATGCCACACTCAGACTTCCCATGGATGGTCCTGGACATGGTCAGGACAGGAGAAGTCACTCTTCCACAAACCCCTTACCATTTAAATATCATTGAAAAATGGGGAGACATGAGGGATACAAAGATGAGGAGGAGATTATCCTAGTAAATTCAGATTGTATCATTGGGTTTTATCCAGTTTTGAAATTGTCCTTGGTTCTGCCCTGTTTGAGAGTTTGTAACCTCACATGGTCTGTTTAGCGATTGAGGCATTGTAGCCTTCCTATTTCTCGTAGGTTTTGGTAGAGGAATGAGGACCAAAAGCCTAAATGAGATTATGTGGGATCACTCAGTGAATATGGTTCTATCATCCTTCACTCCAATATCTGCCAAGTCCATGTGGCTAATGTCATAGCCACAAAATGGTCATTGGGGAGAAGGGGAAGAAATGAGGTACACAAGTGGTAGAGATGGCTTCTCTCTGCAGCTTGCTGGAAAGAAAGACCAAGATCATGCACCTGCCTTTCTCTCTTCAACAAAAGGCCATCTCTGTTTGTCTCTTTTCTTTCTCCTCCTATTCCACCCAGCAGCAGACCGATAAGGCTTGGCAATAGCTGGAGAAATGACTTCAAGTGGGACACAAGTGGCTAAAAGAAGAGCTTCTTGCACTCGGTTCAGGAAGGGATCGAAGCAGCACACATTCTGGCCAAGTTCTCCTGAGTTCTGGTGCAATCCTATATTTGGGCATATCGGGTATTTGTGCCAAATGTGGTCCGGTGAATGAAAATATATCCTGCATATCAGATATTCAGATTCATACCAATAGCAAAATTACAGTTATGAAGCAGCAACGAAAGAATGTGATGGTTGGGGTTCACCACAATGGGCTTGGCCGACTTACCGGCTGAGCAGGTTGCAAGGCAGGGTTGCCCTTGCTGCCATCTTGGGGGAGAGGTTTCCCACCACCAACGCCGGCCGGCCAATGATAGGGCTGGCCCCTCCCCGCCCCCTCTTTGTGCCAGCTGGCTTGCACTTCCACCTGGGCAGCCTATTTAAGGCCACCCGGGGCTGCCCAGGCTGCACGTGGGGCCAGCTCTGTTTTTCCTCCCACCCTCCCTTCTTTGCATTGCTTGTTGGTGTCCATTTTTGTTCTTTTTTCATGTCATTGTTGCAATGTTCATGGTTATGCGTTATTCTGTTCTTTGTCACAACTCCACGTTTGGCATGTAGCATGGCCCCTGGATCAGGCTGGCTTATCACCCCTTGGCTTTAAGGGGGGATAACGCCCAAGTTCCCCTGGGGTGCTGAGTTTCCGTGGACAGGCATTGGGCCCCTCGCACAACAGGCTTGCAAACGCCTTTGGACATTTGTGGGGGCTGTTCAACCCTGATCCAAGACCCATGCGTGGCCACCAACCCTTTGTTCCTGTTTTCAATAAATGAGTTGCGGCCATTTTCATCCAACCACTTGTGTCTGTGTTATTGCATGTCACCCTTGCACACACAACATGAGGAACTGTATTAAGAGGTTACAGCATTAGGAAGGTTGAGAAACACTGATTTAGATTACTCGTCCTCGACCAAGAATGAGGCACACCTTTCTGAACTTTGTTGCAGAATGATGGAAGAATATTGTCTTTTCCACACACTCTCTACCGATACAAAGCCATAGTGACTACTATATTTCTAGCAAAACGTCAAGGTTCATTTACAGTGCAAAGGCTGAGTGGCCCTGGAGATCTGACAAGAAGGAATAAAAAGTTTCGGCCTCATCTTCCCATAAAATTACAAAGTCATCCTTTCTATAATCAATGCCCATAAATCCCTCTTGTGTACTTCACAGCCTTGGTTCAACTCTAGCAAATCAACTGCACGAAAAACAAGGGAAGGGAAAAGTGCAATTCACAAGAGTCTTCTGATGTAACGGCAGCCTTTTTCAGGCATTCCAGATCAAGACAGACTTTGTGTGTAGAGGGGCTTTGGGATCGTGCCTCCAACCTAGCCCAATATTGATGGATGTATCTACAAGCTAAATCCATACATGTTCTCTGTTCAATCAAAGCTGCACTAACTGGCTCAGCCTTTGAACTTGCGGTGATTTGATCTTTTAATGTGATGACAACGTGTGGCCAAAGCCCCGTATCAAAGAGATACATGGCAACTTGACGCTCGTGGACTTAACGTGCTAATTGCTCTATATGCCTCTTCACAGAATAGTGACATTGCAAAACCAAATGCACACAACCATGCACGCCTAGTCGATGCACAATGTGCAATGATGCACAATGACCTACACACAGTGGGCAATGATGTGAAATGGCACCACATTTCATAACTCTGCTTTCATAACCTTCGGCTGAATATGGGCATGACGCATCCGCCGACAAGATGCACTCGGCCTGTATAAATGGAATGATGCATGTGTGAAGCCATCAGCAGGCTGCTATTCTTCAATTTCTAGTTGCTAGTGTCAACTGTCCTGGAAGTGGCCCTGCCGGGCCATCTATAATGTTTCAAGCCTTCTTACTGATGTACCGAGCACCCAGCGCACCAGCGAGAAGCCTATCCCTGCTGCTGGAGACTGTGGCGGAGTGGGCATTGAGGTTCCCTAGACTCGTGGTGCTCGGGGACTTCAATGTCCACGCTGACACAGCCTCCTTTCCATCTGCAGCAGGGGACCTAGTGTTGACCATGGCAGGGGACCTAGTGTCAACCAACCAGGTTCCTGAATGCCCTAAGGGACTTGGAGCCTGTCAGCGTCTCGCTCGAGGAGCTAGTTACCACCTGGAGCTGTAAGTTATCCACTGCTCTCGACGAGATTGCCCCTAAGCGCCCTCTCTGACCCCGCAAGTGTCGCTCGCCGTGGTTCTCAGAAGATCTAAGGGCCTTAAAGCGGGAGAAGAGACGGCTAGAGCGCGTGTGGAGGAAGCTCCGTGACGGACCTTCGGAATCAGCTTATAAGCTCTTTATGAAGGTTTATGAGCATGCTACCAAGGAGGCGAAAAATTCCTACTATGCCTCCTTGATAGTGTCTGCAGACTCACGCCCGGCACAATTGTTCAGGATAATTCGGCAGTTGACGATGGTCCCTACCATCCCAAATAATGACAATCGGGCCCTTACTGCCGAGGTTTTTCAGAGTCATTTCGCAGACAAGATTGCGACGCTCCGTAGGGACCTACCTGCCATGGTTAATACAGTATATGAACTTGAGATTCCGTGGCCCTTCGCTGGGTCCACCTTTGACCGGTTTCGACCACTGGATGCAGAGGATGTCGACAGGATTGTCGCAGCTCTTAGACCTATCACCTGCTCCCTCGACCCGTGCCCCTCCACGCTAATTCAATCTTGCGTGGAGGGGTTACGTGGCCCTCTGTTGAATATAGTCAACTGCTCCCTTGAGCAAGGAGCTTTTCCAGAGGAGTTGAAAGAGGCGGTGGTAACCCCATTGCTGAAGAAGCCAGGGTTAGATCCCGCAGCTCCCTCCAATTACCGCCCAGTGTCCAACTTGCCGTACCTGGGCAAGGTAATTGAGAGGGCAGCAATGGCTTCTGTTCCGGGCATGGGACAGAGACCATCCTGGTCTCCATCACAGACCTACTCTGTTGCCAGTTGGACCGAGGCGGATCCACGCTGCTTGTGTTATTGGATCTCACGGCAGCGTTTGATACTGTCGATTACCAACTTTTGACACACCGCCTGGCGGTGGCGGAGGTAAGGGGGATAGCTCTCAATTGGTTGTCCTCCTTCCTCCAAAACCGCCTGCAGCGAGTGAAGTGGGGAGGGGTGGTCTCCAAGGGCTCCCCCTTACAATGTGGTGTCCCTCAGGTGGCCATCCTCTCCTTGCTGTTATTTAACATCGACATGCGACCACTCGCCCAACTGGTGCGGAGTTTTGGGCTGGAATATCATCAGTACGTTGATGACACCCAGCTCGTTCTGAGGATGGACATCGGGGCGGAATCTGTACCCGATAATTTCCAACTCTGCCTAGAAGCCGTAACTGGATGGCTGCGAGCCAGTAAGTTGAAGGTGAACCCGGCGAAGACGGAGATCTTGTGGTTGGGTTGCGCAAGGGGGGATCCAGCTGCCGACGTTTGACAGTGTGGCATTATGCCCGCAGTCTTTAGTTAAGAGCCTTGGGGTCTGGCTGGACCCCCGCTGTCTATGGAGGCACAAATTGCTTGTGCCTGCAAAACCGTTTTTTACCACCTGCGACAAGCAAAACGTCTGGCTCCCTATCTCTCCCGTTGCGACCTGGCCACGGTGATCCAAGCCACGGTCATCTCGAGGCTCGATTACTGTAACACGCTGTACATTGGCCTACCTTTCTCGGCCATCCGGAAACTCAAACTGGTGCAGAACATGGCAGCCCGCCTGCTGCTGGGAGCCACTAGAACAGGGCTGTCCAACTTCTACTGACCCAAGGGCCGGAATTCCGGTCTCTGATGACCTGGGGGGCCAAAGGGTCTGCCTCTGCCCCCGGCTCCGCCCCCTCCCCCGGCTCCATCCCCCCTCCCCCTTCTCTGCCCCCTCACCGCCCCTCCCCCCCCAACTCCGCCCCTCCCCACCCCTCCCTCCCCCGGGAGGGGGGAGGCAGAAGCCCAAAAGGAGGAGGCAGCTGCGCAGGCCTGCGCAGCTGCCTCCTCCTTTGGGGCTTCTGCTTGTGTGCGCATGGGTAGATAGATTAGATCAGGGGTGCCCACACTTTTTCAGCATGGAAGCTACTTATAAAACAACCAAGTCACAAAGATCTACTTACACAGAAATGTAAATCGTATAACTATTTTCTAATTTATTAAGGGTTCTTTGTATGTACAATGTATGCTGATGTACCTTGCATAACTGAATAAGCTAATATTGCACAACACACATAATAAATAATTGTTTACATTTTTTGCAATTAACTGAGTTTACTTTGAGGACTTGCACTGAATTGAATCAGACAGGGATAAACTGGCAGAATGAAAGCACACAGACCTTTCAACTGCAAGTCCATTCAATGCTGATCAATGTGGCCAATAGGACATTAAAAATGCACCCAGACAAGAGTTCCTTTTTCCACCCTGGAAATTACTCAAGTGCAGGCTTTTAGTGAAGCTGGTGTGATAAGAAACACCATAATGTTTATGGACTGGAATAAAGTGCAATACAATCTGACATGATGTCACAGGAATGTGAATGTATATTGTTGCTTTAAACTGCTTATTATTTTATGATGTTTTCTACTTATTATCACATATGAATTGTTGTTTACATGATTTTAATATGGTGTAAGCCGCTTTATTGATTGCAGTCATTATTATATGTCACTTTCTCCCAGATATCCCCTTTCCCTCTGTGGCTCTTCCACACAGCCCTCTCTCCCAGAATATCTAGGCAGGAAATCCCACAGTACCTGCTTTGAACTGGATTATGTGTGTCCACACTGCCATATATCCCAGTTCAAAGCAGATAATGGGGGATTTTTGCCTGGATATTCTGGCATCTTCCACACAGCCCTCTCTCCCAGAATATCTAGGCAGGAAATCCCACAGTATCTGCTTTGAACTGGATTATGTGTGTCCACACTGCCATATATCCCAGTTTAAAGCTGATATTGTCGAATTTCCTGCCTGCATACTCTGGGATAGAGGGCTGTGTGGAAGGCACACCAGAATATTAAGGCAGGAAATCCCAAAATCCCAAGAGGAAGGGGGAATGGGAGAGAAGGAGAGGAGGGGAAAGAGAGAGAGGGAGGGAGGGAGTCAGGAGCAGAGGCAGACCGGAGACCCATCGGAGAGTCTGCTCCAAGATTGCCTCAGCGAGGTCAGGATCTCCTGCAACCTCGAGGCAGGTGTGTGTGGCAGAGCCTGTTGCTTTCCCCCAAACCCGGCTGGAGGTGCTGCACTACTTCCTCCTTCCCCTCTTTGTGTCTGATGGGCACGCGTGTGTGTGTGGACATATATATATATATATATGTCCACCCCCCCCCCACACACACACACACGCCCATCAGACACAAAGAGGGGAGGGAGGAAATAGTGCAGCACCTCCAGCCGGGTGTGGGGGAAAGCAACAGGCTCTACCCAAACCTCCTCAACTCACTCACTCTCTCTCTCTCTCTGTCTTCCCTCCTCGAATGGGTCGCCCGACGAGCCGGCGAAGGAGGAAGAGGAGCCCCAAGGTGGGAGGAAGAAAAAGAGGGAAGGGGAGAGAAGGACAGGAGGGGAAAGAGAGAGAGAGGGAGCCCCGCGAGCCCCGAGTGCCCCCGAATTTTTCCGGGAAAGATTTTTTGAAATTTTTTCCCCAAAACAATATTATTTCTTCCAGGAGAGTAGGGGGGCCGCGTCCAAGGGGCTGGGGGCCGTGTACGGCCCCCGGGCCGCCTGTTGGACAGCCCTGCACTAGAACATCCCTTATAACACCTCTCCTGCACGAGTTGCATTGGTTGCCAATTGAATTCCGGGTCTCCTTCAAAGTGTTAGTTTTGACTTTCAAGGCCTTACATGGTTTGGGGCCAGTGTACCTGAGGGAGCGACTTACCCCATATGTGCCCAGAAGATCACTGCATTCAGAGGGTCTTAACATGCTTGAGGTCCCAGGACTGAAAACCTACAGGCTGTCCAGCACATGGCAAAGGGCGTTCTTGGTGGCTGCCCCGGTTCTGTGGAACTCGCTGCCGGCCAAGATGCGGGCCCTGTGGGACCTGATGGCCTTCCATAGGTCGTGCAAGACCTGGCTGTTCAGGCAAGCATTTGGCCTGACCGGTGCTTGAACTGCCAATCCCTTGCCTAGCTGTGCTGTCTTGTTCTGATTAGTGTGTTTTTATCCGATTGTATGTGTCTGTAATTGACCATGATTGTTTATGGTATTTTGGAGTGTTTTAGGATGTTTTATCTTGATGTGTTTTATATGCTTGGAAACCGCCCTGAGCCTCAGGAAGGGCAGTTTAGCAAATTGAAATAATAAATAAATAAGTAAGTAAGTAATCTAGTGAATTGAGCCCTTTTGCCATGAAGAGCAAGCGATTCAGGCAGCTGGATCCTTAATCGATCAGAGTACCAACTCACCTCTTGGGTGATTTTGCTTTGCCTTTTAAGACATCCAGTTATCTAACACAAGGACCGTCCATACGGCTATGCAAAGTGTCAGGTACAATGGGACCATCGGGTGCCATATTAATGTGAGAGGCCACTCGCAGGGTATATGATACTATAGATCATGCATTGTTGGCCCACCGTTTAGCCGGAACTGGAGTGAGGGGGATTGCCCTTAAATGGGTGACTTCCTTCCTCCAGGATCGGGGACAACGTGTGGAGAGGGGGGAGGAGGTCTCCGGGAGGCTCCCATTAAGTTGTGGGGTCCCCCAGGGGGCCATCCTCTCGCCCTTATTATTCAACATCTATATGCGCTCCCTGGCCCAGCTGGTTCGCGACTTTGGTCTGGAGTGTTATCAGTATGATGATGACACCCAGCTTCTGCTGAAAATGGACGGCAGGCCGGACACCGTACCCGATTGTTTCCATCTCTGCCTCGAAGCCGTGACTGGATGGCTGCGGACTAGCCGGCTGAAGGTGAATCCATCGAAGACGGAGATCTTGTGGCCCGGTCACCCTGGGCTGGATGAGTGCCGGTTGCCTACCCTGGATGGTGAGCAACTTAGCCCGTCATCCTTCGTAAAGAGCTTGGGTGTCCAATTGGACCCTTTGCTGTCCATGGAGGCTCAGGTCTCCATGGTCAGCAAAATGTTGTTCTTCCATCTGTGACAGGCTAGGCGACTGGCACCCTACCTGTCCAGGGCTGACCTGGCCACGGTGATCCAAGCGACTGTCATCTCGAGACTGGGCTACTGTAACGCCCTCTACGTCGGCCTTCCCTTGTCGACAATCTGGAAACTCAAGCTGGCGCAGAATGCCGCTGCTCGCTTGCTGATGGGAACATCAGTGAGGGAGCACATCACTCCCATCCTCCGGCAGCTGCACTGGCTTCCTATTGAGTGCCGAATTGCCTTCAAGGTGTTGGTTTTAACCTTTAAGGCCTTGCACGATCTAGGGCCTGCGTACCTGAGGGACCGCCTTACCCCGTATGTTCCCCCGAGATCACTACGTTCAGAAGAACAGAATATGTTATTGGTACCATCAATCCGCTCCTGCCATATGTCCACAACGAGGCAGAGAGCCTTCTCTGTGGTGGCCCCGGTGTTATGGAACTCTCTTCCTGATGATGTCCGAGCGATCTCGGAGCTCGCCCCCTTTCGTAGGGCTTGTAAGACTGCACTCTTCAGGCTGGCCTTTAACTAGCCCAGCTTTTGAGGAATTGTAAACCTGATTGATACTTTGCGATCGTCATGTGTTTTTATGAATATACCCTGTAACCGTCGTGTGCTTTTATGTTTTATCGCCTGCTGCAAATTGTTGTGCGCAGCATGTTTTATCGTATTTGTAATCCGCCCCGAGCCTGCAGGGAGGAGCGGAATATAAGACTGAATAAATAAATAAATAAATAAATAAATAAATAAATATTTCAGTTAACAGTCCCAACAGTGCTCTTTTATAACCCTGTGTCGAGAAGTGTGCATGCTGAGCAATTGGGGTATCATTCCTTCAGGAATAAAGAAAGAATTTTCAAAACACAAGCTTCCAGAGCATGTGAATAAAAACGAGACTGGTGCAACATTCATACATCTATACACAAAGAGCCAATCAGTTTAAGGGCTCAGAAAGGTTACTTTTTAGATTACATATAACACTATGTAACATGATTTTTGTTCCTGGGTCATAAAGGTCATTTCTTAATTGGGCCTATCATAAAATCAGGGGAAAAGTTTACTAATCTGCAAAAACTTTATTTTTGTGAGACATTTGGCAGCACATTTTGCGATAATTTTCAATGAATATCTCATTGAGTCTCAACCAATTCAACCTAATTTGTGTCAGCCAAACAAAAAAGGTTTCTGGAGAACAACAATTACTGTCAAAATAAATAAATACCACACAATTAAACAGGAAATAACACTTTCAAACCAGAAACAGAAAAAAATGTTCAAATTTTGTTACATAGTGTAATCATAGGACAATAGAATTGCATGAGACCCGAAGGGCCATCCAGTCCAACCCCCTCCATGCACAAATGTATTTGAGAATTGAGGTCTGCAGAGAGGACTGTCCTCTGTGTCCCACCAATGGGAGCAATGTGAAGGGAGAGGACATGGGAAAGGGCCTCCTCAGCTGTAATGCCAAATTATTATTATTATTATTATTCTGACACCAAAACACAGTACGTCACAGCAAACGAGATATATATGCTGGATTTCGAATCACAAAATCACAAGTCCAACACTACCCAAGCATTTAGGACTGTGTAATATTATTATTAGTATTATTATTCGTAGTATTATTATTAGCTACACAACAAGATTTATACACAACAAACAAGATATGCTGTTTTTTGTATTTGATCCACGTCGGACACTTCCCAAGTGTCTAGGGATGTATGATGTATCAGTGAACAATGCGTGCAGATCCAAGTAGGGTGGCCTTTTGCAGCTGACTGATGGTAATTTTGTCAGAGCCGATTGTGTTTAAGTGCAGGCCAAGGTCTTTAGGCACTGCACCCAGTGTGCCGATCACCACTGGGACTCCCTTGACTGGCTTGTGCCAGAGTCTTTGCAGTTCTGTCTTTAAATCCTCATAACTTGTAAGCTTTTCCAGTTGTTTCTCATCAATTCTGCTGTCGATTGGGATTGTAACATCAACAATCCATAAGCATTATTTTTCCATGATCGTGAGGTCAGGAGTATTTTGCTCCAAAACTCTGTCAATCTGAATTCAGAAGACACAGAGTAGTTTGACATTTTCATGTTCTGTAACTTGTTCAGGCTTGTGATCCCACTGGTTCTTTGTCACAAGCAGATGGCATTTGTGGCACAAATTCCAGTTGATCATCTAAGCAACAATGTTATGCCTCTGCTTGTAGTCTATTATTATTATATGCAGACTTTCTCCCAAAATAAGATAAGATGGCTTTGAAAAACAATAAATTAAAAATATTTTATACAACCCAAAACAAAGCTATTAATGAGTAAAAACAAACAAACTAGAAGAGGCTGCAGCAGTGTGCTTTTGCCATCTACATTGACTATTTACTGCCATTCAAAGCCCCCTTTTCAATCGGCAGGGGCCAGGCAACCACAAAAAGAAAGCTCTTAATGCACACCGGTGATCTGTGGTTTGTGTAATCCCCATTCGGCCCTCAAATTGGTTCCAGGATTTCCTATGTAATCACCTGCATCTCCCCAAGCATCATGCAGGCTTGACACTTCAGTGACCTGTGGTCCTGTGGTTGCATTTCCAGTTAATAATACAATTTCACTCTCCTGCAGTTCTATTGCTTGAGATTATTAAAACAACTTTGAAACTCCTACAAAGTGAGTTAACATGAGTGCTGATGTGCCAGCACAGCAGCAGATCGTGGCTCATTGCACATGGTTAGCAATTGGACTGTAGCATGATAAATGCCACTATTAGGTATTCTCATCCATTGCAAGTAACAGATTTCTTGCAGAGAGGTGGCAGACTGGCAACATGGCAATATTCCCCTGGTGGTGCAGCAGGTTAAACTACCGAATGGATGAACTTGCTGACTAAAAGGTTGGCGGTTTGAATCCAGGGAGTGGGATGAGCTCCCACTGTTAGTCCCAGCTTCTGCCGACCTAGCAGTTTAAAAACATGCAAATGTGAGTCGATCAATAGGTACCGCTCTGGTGGGAAGGTAACAGTGGTCCATGCAGTCATGACAGTGGTCACATAATCTTGGAAGCATCTACATACAATGCTGGCTCTTCGACTTAGAAATGGAGATGAGCACCACCCTCCAGAGCAAGGCATACAACTAGACTTAATGTCAGGGGAAACCTTGACCTATGGTAAGGCCCATTGATGACTTTTTCCATCCATTGCAAGGAACAGATTTCTTGCAGAGAGGTGCCAGACTGGCAACATGTTGTGCATGGCAATATCCAATAGGACCAATAACTACCAAAGCTAATAGTCTTGCTTCAATGTTTGCTTACCACCATCTTGCAACAAAGTCATACAATTATTAGCATTATTTACTAATCTATTGGATGTGCCGGGCATTAAGGTCTATAGACTTGCTAGCAGAGGGCGTTTGCCGTAGCTGCGCCAACCCTGTGGAACACCCTCCCCGAAGAGCTGCGAGCCATCCGGGACTTAATGCCGTTCCGTAGAGCCGTAAAGACCTGGCTATTCAGACAGGCATTTGGTCCATAACCAATGCCGTGTTATCAGCATCCTGTTGTGTCGCTGTCAGCATATTCCTTCTGCCATTGCAGTTCTGCTGGAATTTGATTTTAACTGGGGGTTTTATCTGGTTTTATTGCATTTTATGTGGTTATCTGTTTTTAACTCTGTAAACCGCTCTGGGCTCCAGAGAGAGCGGTATATTAAGTCGAACGAACGAACGAACGAACGAACAAACAAACAAACAAACAAACAAACAAACAAACAAACAAACATCCAATATGCTTGCTAGGGATGCTATACATTGCAGCAGAGTATCTGGAGAGGTTCAATTTGGTCTACCATTCCCTACTAGGTTGGTCCCTTCCTCAGCACGGGGTTTTCAGAAGGATATTGTCTTTACAAATGGGCTTGGCTCATACTGGCTGAGCGGGTTGAGGGGCAGCGTTGCCCTCGTGCCATCTTGGCTTTGTTAGGGGCTTCTTCCCCCCAAAAGCCCCTGGGGGTGGCGGGATGGCTTCCCGCCACCAACGTCGGCCGGCCAATGAGGGGGCTGGCAGCTTTCGCTTGGGCAGCTTACTTAGGTTGCCCGGTGACTGCCAGGCCACATGTGGAGCCAGTCCTTCCCACCCTCCCTACTTTTTGCATTGCTTGTTGGTGTCCTTTTGTTTATATGCTGTAAACCGCCCCGAGCCTCGGGAGAGGCGGTTTATCAAATCGAATAAATAATAATAATAATAATACTGCACTTCATTGTTGCTCTGTTTTTGGTTATGCATTTTATGTTCTTTGTCACAACTCGCATGTGGCATGGCCCCTGGAACAGGATGGCTTATCGCCCCCTTGGTGGTAAGGGGGGATAACGCTCCGGCCCCCTGGGGTGCTGAGTTTCCGTGGACAAGCATTGGGCCGATCGTACCCCAGGCTTGCAAACACCTTTGGACATTCGTGGGGGCTGTTCTACTTTGATCCAGGACCCATGCGTGGCCGCCAACCCTTTGTTCCTGTTTTCAATAAATGAGTTGTGGCCATTTTCATCCAACCACTTCTGTCTGCGTATTGTTCTTGATGCGAGGTGTGTCACCCTTGCACACGCAATAGAGTTTCTAATGAATTATAATGGCAATACTATCTGTCCATCTTTACGATAGTCCAGGCTTGGAAACATTCCTTTGGGGACTACATCTCTCAGGATTGCTGAGCTAGTATAGCCAACACACGCACAACATAAGAAATCCTCAGCCTAACCAATTGGGCAAGACTCCCACAGCATGTGTTTGTCAGGATATTTATTGCAGAGATATTCTAATTAGATAGGGTAGTAATCTCCCATCGCTTTGAATCGGATCAGATGGTCTAGTGATACAAGGAAAGCCAAATCAGACTTGGAACGGGGTCACGCCAAGATATTCTGCATCACATGGTTTTCTTAATCTGATGCAATTTGCTCTACGCAGAGATGGGGCATCTTCATCACACCGCCTCACACTTCTTCTTGGGGGAGAGAAAAGACTGTTTTCGTAAGGGAATATAAACCTCACAGCATATGCCAAAAACACGATTCTTCTGATCTTTGCTTTCTGCATATTCAATCCTATTTACCAGCTGGAATCAAACAAAACAAAACAAAAAGGAAGGAAGGAGGGCATGCCGTGCCTTGCATTTGCGAAACTTTGGCAAGCGCTGCCCAGAAGTCCCCATCCAAGCTGCTGCTGAAATGCAACAAAAAAGCACTTTACACAAAGCTGAATATCCGACCGTCTGTTTTTTAAACTAATTGTGGGAACACCTGTATGCCCTTGAACAAATAAGCTGAAGATTGTTGCTTTCGTATCAGTGGATACGCACATCACCTCCTGTAGGACCTTTCCCTCACTTGGTACGAGGGCAGATCAATAAGTCCATGACTTTTTGAATGAAACACAGGTTTTTGGATAAAAAATCCAAATAGTTTTTTTAAATTTTTCAACGTAGTCTCCTTTGAGCTCTATACACTTCAGTAAACCACTTTTTTACCATTGAAATTGATAGTGCAGAGTCCCCATCATATTTATCAAGCTTAGCCTTGGTTTGAGTGATAGTTTGTCCCCACAAAAAATAATGCTTAATGAGCACACAAAATTCACTTTTTTCCATTTTCTCCTGAAGTCATGCAGTAGTCTGCTATCAATGGCTGTCAAACACAAACTAAATGACGCAGCTTGTTCAAATTTTGACAAGAGTCAACTGACAGATGCCTGTTGACAGGAGCAGTGTTGCCCTTTCAGTTAAGAGGCGGGAAATTCAAAAAGTCACAGACTTATTGATCCGTCCTCATATCATCGTCCAGGTGTTTGGGACTTCCGCTTACGCCAATCTCAGAGAGAATAACCATTGCTCAGGGATGTCAAAATTGTATCTAAAATTTCTAGAAGCCAGTAGCTGGGGGCCATTTTGTCTCAATTAAAGACCAAAATACTGAGATGATTATTCAAAGTTTTTTAGGCTATTTGACAATACAATCTTACTGTGAGTCATACAACCATTTAATTATGTTCTATATCAGTGTTTCTCAACCTTCCCAATGCCGTGACCTTTAATATAGTTCCTTGTATTGTGGTGACCCCCAACCATAAAAATATTTTCATTGCTACTTCATAATTGTAATTTTGCTACTGTTGTGAATCATAATGTAAATATCTGATATGCAGGATCTATTTTCATTCACTGGACCAAATTTGTCACCTGACCAAATTTGTCACAAATACTCGAATACCAGTAGGGTTGCCAGGGGCGGGGGTTGATTTTGTCATTTGGGATTTATAGTTAACCTACAATCAAAGAGCATTCTGAACTCCACAAATGATGGAATTGAACCAAACTTGGACCAACAGAAAATACTGGAAGGGTTTGGTGGGCATTGACCTTGAGTTTTGGAGTTGTAGTTCACCTCCATCCAGAGAGCACTGTGGACTCAGACACTGATGGACCAAACTTGGCACGAATACTCAATATGCCCAAATGTGTACACCGGTGGGGATTGGGGAAAATAGATCTTGACATTTGGGAGTTGTAGTTGCTGGGATGTATAGTTAACCTACAATCAAAGAGCATTCTGAACTCACCAATGATAGAATTTAACGAAACCTGGCACACAGAACTCCCATGCCCAACAGAAAATACTGGAAGGGCTTGGTGGACATTGACCTTGAGTTTTGAAGGTGTAGTTTACCTACATCCAGAGAGCACTCTGGACTCAAACAATGATGGATCTGGACCAAACTTGGCACAAATACTCAATATGCCCAAATGTGAATAATGATGGTGTTTGGGGATATATACCTTGACATTTGGGGGTTGTGGCTATTGGGATTTATAGTTCGCCTACAATCAAAGAGCCCCTTGAACCCCACCAACAATAGAATTGGGCCAAACTTCCCACATAGAATCCCCATGACCAATAGAAAATCCTGAGTTGTAGTTCACCTCCATCCAGAGAGAACTGTGGACTCAAACACTGATGGACCAAATGTGAATAATGATAGTGTTTGGGGATATAGACCTTGACATTTGGGAGTTGTAGTTGCTGGGATATATAGTTCACCTACAATCAAAGAACATTCTGAACCCCATCAACAATAGAATCGGGGCAAACTTCCCACACAGAACCCATATGACTATGTAACATAATTTCAATATGTGGTGGAGTCACCTCTTCTTCATTCAGACCCCTCAATCTCCGAGCCATAGACGTGGGCGAAACGTCAGGACAAAATGCTTCTGGAACATGGCCAGGCAGCCCAGAAAACTCACAGCAACCCAGTATACTTCTTATCTGAATGGGATCAAACTCTCCATATGTTCACATGAGCTACTGCATCAGAGCACATCTGTGAGTCTGGCATCAATGTGATTCCTCAGTTGGGATTCTGACAATGTTGAAAACGGGAAGAGATTACCAGCTTGCCAGAGAGCTGTTTGCTAGAGGATCAAAGGACTAAAACCTAGATAATCATTTTGATTTTGATTCCAATTATGGAATGCATTCCTTTCTTTCTCTTTTTTATTGGTTTACCTAAATGCAATGGCATGGCTTTCTAAAGCTTGTTATCTACATGTCACTTGTTTTCCTCCTTGCATCCACATGGTGCATTTAATCTGTACATTTTTATCTTTCGATCCAAACTCCATGTCAGAAGCATGAATTAATGAGTGTGTCCTCAATGTGGTGCTGGGGAGAAGGATGAATGGTGAACGGTTTGGGAAGGAGGGATTGAAGGCAGGTTCATGTCTCCAAGAAAGAAGCCACTTCCTGGGTGTCATTCTGGTTATTTGAGGATGAAGTGCCAGGCTTCATATCTTCTAAAAGAGAAAATTAGTAACACTTGCAAAAAAAAAGAAGGGTAAAATCTGGGGGTGGATGCTCATCTCCATTTCTAATCAGAAGAGCCAGCATTGTCCGTAGACACCTCCAAGGTCATGTGGTCGGCATGACTGTATGGAGTGCCGTTATCTTCCAGATGAAGACATACCTATTGATCTACTTACATTTGCATGATTTCAAACTGCTAGGTTGGCAGAAGCTGGGGCTAACTACAGGAGCTCACCCCATCCCACAGATTCAAACTGCCGACCTTCTGGTCAGCAAGTTCAGCAACTTAACATTTTAACCCACTGTTCCACCACAGGCCCTGTCAATAAATATTATTCAGGTTGGTAACAGTGAGTGGGTTCTTGATCATACGAAGCCATGTCTAGAAGAATGTTTAGATTTTCACCATATAATGCAAGACACTCATTAGTTGTCAGCAGAGAACGATTAAGTCACAGGGACTTTGTGGCTGTAAATACAGACTAACTATTCTAAAGGAACTCTGGTTGCTTGGCCCCAAATCTAATGCAAGGAAGGCAAAGTTGCTCTCAAAAATTGCTGAAATTGCCCATCACTGGTTGAGTTTGGAACTTTTGGGTTGCAAGGAGAGCTTCCAGCGAGCTGCCAGGCACGGCTAGATACAGGATGGATACATACAGGAATTTTCCTAAAGGTGAGTCCTAACAGGTATGGCGAGACCCGGCTTGGACGGTCGGACACCTAGCAAAGGCTCCTCCAGCCCACGTATGGCCAACGGTGTACTTGTAACTAATTAATCAATTCACAAGCCATGTTCGTCACATCCCTCTTGAGATGTTTTTAAATGGTGCCACTTTTTTAATTACTCTAACCCCAAACGATTCCTACAACTGCTTTTTCAAAGGGCCCCAAACAAATTTTATTTTTAAATTACCTCACAATGTGCCAAGATTCAGCCCTGGACAACTTTTTATGAGGCCGTGATAAACCTTGCGAAAAGAGGTTTATCATGGAAGTGCTGACACCACCTTACTCACTGCCTTAATCCAAAGAGTGAGTGTGCAGCGAGGGCCAGGGCCGGGATTGGCCCATCACTCACCGGAGGCAGCGCATTAAGGGAATTATAAATGTCAGCCCCTTATGATTTTTCTGTATCTCATAAAAAAAACCCCACTATCTCTTTTTCTAATATCTGTTTTCCATTTCCTCTTAAATTAATAGAATAGCCAGCCGGTGATATTGATTTGATTTTTCTAGTAATGCTTTCAACCAAAAAAAAACTGAAAAGCTCACTGTTTCATTTCATTGCAGCTGTTGATTCAGTCTCCCATTCCCAGCCTTGGTCTAGGCTCAAGAGTTTCCTTCCATTATGCAGGCTTTCCAAAGAACTGAAACAGCTGTCTTTTGCAGAAATAGCAAATAGATTGGCCTTAGACAGCAAGGTGTGTACATCAATTCTGCCAGTTCTCTTTTTGAGATGATAATGGTGATGATGGTGGTGAGAATGATGGTGATAAATGTTTACCCATCTCTTCTTATAGGTCAAGGCATGAAAACATCAATGGATTAGACTAGCCACGGGCAAACTAAGACACCCTCTGGGTGCTTCTTCTTACTTCAGGCCCTCCTCCTCATTTTCCCTGTCCTCTTCGCATAAGGATGTGGTGGCCTGCCACAACCTTATGCAGAAAGGAAGCAGGAGGAAGGCGCGCAGTGGTTGACAGCTCTCTGGAGCGCTCCTCTCAACCACCGCGCTCTCACCTTCCTCCCAGCATAAGGACTGTGGGAGTAGCCCTCTCCTCACGGCAGGAGGACAGCGTGAGGAAGGCACACAGCATTTGAGAGCCCTCCGGAGCACTCTTGAACATTGCCCGTCTTGCCCTCCTCCCAGCATAATGCCAAGAGGACAGCCTGCAGTTCCAGGGAAGGGGATTGCGGCAATCACTGCACCTCCCAATTCAGGAGGAAAAGGGGTCGAATCATAGAATCCTAGAGTTGGAAGAGACCTGGTGGGCCATCCAGTCCAACCCCATTCTGCCAAGAAGCAGGAAAATTGCATTCAAAGCACCCCCGACAGATGGCCATCCGGGCTCTGCTTCAAAGCCTCCAAAGAAGGAGCCTCCACCACACTCCAGGGCAGAGAGTTCCACTGCTGAACAAATCTCACAGAAAGTTCTTCCTAATGTTCAGGTGAAATCTCCTTTCTTGTAGTTTGAAGCCATTGTTCCATTGCGTCCTAGTCTCCAGGGCAGCAGAAAACAAGCTTGCTCCCTCCTCCTTATGAATTCCTCTCACATATTTACACATGGCTATCATGTCTCCTCTCAGCCATCTCTTTTTCAGGCTAAACAGGCTAAGCCGCTCCCTATAGGGCTTGTTCTCCAGACCCTTGATCATTTCAGTCTCATTCCTCTGGACACTTTCCATCTTAGGGTCAACATCTCCCTTCAATTGTGGTGCCCAGAATTGGACACAATATTCCAGGTGTGGTCTAACCACAGCAGAATGGAGCATGGGTAGCATGACTTCCCAGGATCTAGACACTATGCAGGCCAAAATCCCATTAATATTTTTGCCGCTGCATCAAAAATAGAAATAAATAAATAAATAGAAATAAATTGTGTAGCATTTTCCTGGAAATTTTCCTTTCCTTTCCATCCTTATGGTGGGGTGAGCAGCCCGGTCCTTATGCCCAGAGGATGGATAACCCGCCCGTTCCCGGCCCTGCCCTCTCCCAGACCCTGCCAGGCCCATTCCACCCAGCATGTGCCTGGCTGCCCTCCCCCTTGGTCCGACCCTCCTGGCCAGGTCCACAATGCGGCCCCAAGGCAAAAATGTTTGCCCATGTCTGGATTAGGCATATAGCCACTCATCTCCACCCATGTTCTCTAAGGCCCCTTCTACACTGCTGTATAAAATGCAGAGAACTGGATTATATGGCAATGTGGACTCATACAATCTAGTTCAAGGCAAATAATGTTGATTATCTACTTTGATAATCTGGATTAAACAGCAGAGTAGAAGGGACCTAAGAGCCACTTCATGGCTATATAATGGGGAATATCCCAGGAAAATGGGGTCAATGTGGTGCAAGACTTCTTGCCATACTCAGAGATCATCATCATCAAATATTTCTGAACATGAATGTATGCAGGTTGAGGTGGTTGAAGAAAGTTGTGTTGAAGAAATAGACAAAATCCTGGCCCATCCTGTTCTGCATTTTTCTGTTGGCAGTTTCCTTGCCCCTAAGCTCACTGGAGGCAACCCATCCACTCTTCATCCCGTTAGCAGCCCACAGATTCCTTGGGAAGAAGCCTACCCTTTGCAATCGCTTTTGCGCTGAAGAACGGACATTCCTGGCTTCTTTCCAAACTCAATGGTAAGGGTCATGCTGTGAAGTCACTTGTGGTGCTCAACACAAAAGTTAATGCTTTCAAATATTTCACTCCTAAAGGGTTTAATTGAAGGGCAGGGCCATAACATGTGTCTGAGCATTGCATCTACGAGCGCTCTTCTCCAATAATATCCTGCGCCCAGGTTGCTTCATCAGGTGATCTGTTGTGGCTGACTTCTCAGGTTGGATTAGCCCTCCGTGCCTTTCGTGTTCCTTGATTCATGTCTGGGCAAGGCTGTGTATGGTGGTCCCTCTGTAGACTTGCCCACAGCTGCATGGTATGCAGTATACTCCTGCAAAGGTGAGAACAATATGGATGGAACAACACAGACAGAAACACTATTGTTTATGTCTCTCCTAGAACTGGGATTTCTCAGCCTCACCTACCCCATTCCTCCTCATTTCTATGGGACAGTGCATGAAGAACACCAGAAAACACTGTGAATACTAGTATCTTGGTAATAAAACCACTGAAATGCCCAGAGGCATCTTTTACAGCCTGGAAAGAGAACTCGCTAGTAGTTGCGCCATTCTATGAAATCCCCCTCCACTTTCTATAGTGGTTCATCCAACTCCTTTTCACCTGACCTCAGTTTTAAAGCTTAAAATCACTGTCCATCTTCAAAAGGGTCACTAGGAAATATTGATTAGTTCATTAAACTAAATGCAGGCTCTGTTTTATGAAGCGGCTATAAACCTCAGCAGTACATCAGCTTTAATCCAAGAGGGAGAAAAATATTTTCCCCATTTGTCCCACATATTAATCTTATTTCTCCATTTGCTATTGAGATCTTCCTGTGTGGACAAGCAAGATGGAGCTTGTGAAGATTTTCTTTAAAAAATTTATATCTTTGCTTATTGAAGACTATTTCCCAAAATTTAGTGATTTATCCAAGTCAAACTACAGCATGATAGCCCTTCCTATTTACTTTCAGCAGGTATACCTTGTTTTGTGTAGTCCAAGTAAGACATTTTAACAGTCATTTGAGGTACATGAAATGAATATGCATGCCATCACAGGTAAAACAAAAGAAATAGATTAGTCAACACATCAGTGCTGACAAAAGGCACTATGTGTTATTGCAAAACACAATTCATTCATGGAACTTGGTGCCATAAAAAAACAGCATAGAAAAATAAATTGGACATAATTCGACGGTCGAGCCTGATAGCTGACCTTAGAAAGCTCCGACCCACATGGGCCCGAGCTTGGCTTCCCCTTCTCGTTAGTTTTGTCATTCCCTGTCGATGTTGTTTGTCTCGTTGTATGCTCTGTATTTTTTATGTCAAACTGTAAACCGCTCCGAGCCCTCGGGGAGTGGTGGTATAGCAAGTTTGAACTATAAATAAATAAATAAACAAATAAATAAATAAATAATCATGGATGATTTCAATTTGGCTCTCGGGAAATGTGGTCTGGATTCTACCTTTGGGAGCAGAGAGAATGGAAGAAGTGTTTATTAGCACCTTGTTCATGGGCTTCCTAGATGTTTCAACCCGCCATATGAGAAAAAATGCTGTACTGGTTAGACTTGGAGACCAAAATTGTACAAAACTCTTGATTGATCTCTGAAGACCCAGGGCCCCCCAAACATGGCACAAATGGCCCCTGTGTAGCCCTAAAAATGTATCTGGGAAGCCATGAGAAACAACCTCATACTCCAGGACCTCCAAGGGATCTAAGGTGGTGGCAGTGCCATATATCCAGCTGGACACGTGTGGCTATCCCTTGTCCTCCCCAAGCCATTAAATGGCCACATGGTGCACTTGCAGGAGACAGGTATGTTGTCTCTTTGGAGAGAGAGAAATGGGCACAGCTCTGTTTGGTAGAACTTCTATTTCTCCAGCGGATGCAGTATCTCAACTGTATGTTAGTAATACACTCACATCCATGGAAGAGCTGGCTAGAATCCCTAGATGTCTGGATCCCATGCCTGCGGTTCTCTCAGGTCTTCATGACGCAAGTGGCAGCTGCTGGTAAACTGGCTGGCATTTCTGGGAGTTGTTGGCAAAATACCTGGGGCGGGACCAACCGGTTGAGAACCACTGTTCTAAAACCACTTTAGAGTTTGCCATTACTCCAAATTAGTTCATACAAAACAGGTCACGATCTATTGCATCTAAAGAATGGTGTCGATAGCTACAAAAATTCGTGCTAAAATGCCACTCTGCTTGTCACAAAAGTGCTGCTGCTACGAGATGTCCCCCTCCTCCTCCCACCTCTGCTTTATTTCAGAACAAGGAAAACTTGCATTGTCTTCTGAAAGAAACAGGCCTAAACTCAAGGAAAACTTCCTCCACAGAGTTTCCTCCCTGCATTCGTGATTAAAAAGAAGTTCATTGATTTATTTTTTTCGCATGGTGAGTGGAAAGGGGAGTCACTCCTGAGTTTCTGAGATGAATGTGACCTCGTTGCACTTTTGGGGAGGGGGGACACCAAGAGCCTGAGCGGGGAGAGCATTGTCATTCAGGAGTCAATGCGGCCAAGCCATTAGGAGTGAGTGAACGAGCAGCACATGGCAGGGCCCTCCAGTCAATCAGGCTCTGAAAAACCGGTGGGAAAATAGACCTCTTTCACGGTTCAATGCCTCTGCAATTTGATCAATACTGTTTTTAAATGTGTATTTTTCTGACTTTATCTATGATGTCTCATTCTGCTGTAAGGAAGCACTGTACAAGGAATTATTATGTGCTTGGGGGAGGGGCGGGGGATGAGCCCATATAATCCTATAGAGGTCCTCAAGGTTGTTTACACATAATATTTTGGAACTGCACAGATGCAGAGAGGCTTATAGAAGGAAAAAGACCCCAAGGGCCATCCAGTCCAACCCCCTCCATGCAGGAATGCATTTGAGAATTGAGGTCTACAGAGAGGACTGTCTTCTGTGTCCCACCAATGGGAGCAATGGGAAGTGAGAGGACATGGGAAAGGGCCTCATCAGCTGTGATACCAAATTGTCAGGAACTTCAATGCTTTCCAGTAAAGACGCTACAGAACTGCTGCTTCTTCCAGTGGTAGTTTATTGAAGACACAAAACCTATAAAGCTGAAGCACCCGCTTCCCATCACCACAATCCTTATATACTAATCCCTCCCCCATGCAATGCCTGGAGAGGGTTGCACCCTGACTCAGCAATCCCAGTGAGTCTTTGCATTACCCAGAGTTCCCTGGGTATTACATCATACCCCAGAGTCTTATCTAGACCAAAGGTCATAGTCCCAGTATATTCAACTGCAAAGAAATAGAGCAAAGTTCATGGTTGAGTCATCTCTCTCTGACTCAGCAACTCAGGTGAAAGTAGTAGGCTCATGGCAGGCTGGGATCTGTCTCTGGCCCCAGGCATAGAGATTCTAGCCCTGACATAACACCTTCCTCCCCCTTCTCCTCCTCCCCGAGGAAGACAAAGCAACATTCAAAATTTTGGCATAATTGGGTTAACATATCGTTTTAACAAGTTGCAATGAAACACAGAATAAATTTTCCTCAAGGCCCTTGGCAATATCAATCGGTACGTCACCTCATTCACTCGCTCAGCCACTCTGAATGGTCCCACATACTTTGGGCCCAATTTTCGAGAAGGTAACCCCAACTTTAAATTCTGAGTGGATAACCATACCAAATCCCCTTCCTTATACACATCACCTTCTTGTCGGTTTTTGTCACCAAATCGCTTGTGCAACCCTGTGCCTTATGCAACGTCTCAGTTACCTCCTTCCACTCTTCTCGAGCTCTATTGTACCATTTCTCCTTATCATCCTCCAGCACTCCTATACCAACTGGTAGTGGAACAACCTCTTGGCCAAATACAATTGAAAATGGAGTCCTGCCTGTAGATGAGTGCACAGATCCGTTATAAGCCACTTCAGCGTAAGGCAACAAGTCTGCCCAATTACTCTGCTGGGCATTTACAAAAATTCTTAGATAACTACCCAACGATTTCTGCGTCCTCCCAACTCCCCCATTACAACAGGGATGATAAGCAGTTGTCAACTTCCGGTCTGCTCCTAAGGTTTCCAGGAATTGCACACCTCTATCGCTAAGCACCTGCTCTGGACACCCATGTAACCGGTATATATGCTGCACATATAACTTAGCCAATTTTTCTGCCGAAGGCAAGCCAGTTAACGGTATAAAATGGGCTTGCTTTGAAAACATGTCCAGCACAGTCCAGATATACCTATATCCTTTACTAGGGGCAACTCCCCACAAAGTCGGTACTAATATGTGTCCATGGCCGCACCGGAGTAGCCACCCCTGGATCAATCCTGGGGGCTTAGCAGTAGGTACCTTCCCCGTGCACAAGCCTCACAACTACTCACATAATTCTTTACCGATGTCCTCATTCCTGGCCACCAATATCGGGCTTTGATTGCAAAGAAAGTCTTAGTAAATCCCCAATGCCCTGCTGTCTTGTGGTCATGGAACAACTCCAACACCCTATTCCTTAACTCCGCTGGTACATACAATTTCTCCCGAACTATCCACAATCCCTTGACCCTTTTACATTCCAACTCATGGGCCTTCAACCAATCATCCTTCTCATAACACCTCTGAAACTCTTTTACCCACTCTTCCAGCTCCTCATCCTCCTGCTTTATTTCCAACTTCGCTTGTGCTCGTGTCTGCACCCTCAGACCCCACTGGTCCTTTGTGAACACTCTCCCACACTTGGAAGAGGATCTGGCCCCACTGCAGGATAACGCGACAATGCATCAGCAACCACATTATCCTTACCCTTTATATGCTTCAACACAAAATTAAACCTAGCCAGATACTGGGCCCATCGTAACAATTTAGGAGACAACTTCTGGGGCTCCCTAAGAAATTGCAAATTCTTATGATCAGTTAACACTTCAAACGGGTGAACTGCCCCCTCCAAAAAGTGTCTCCACGTCTGCAGAGCATAACGAATAGCAAACGCCTCCTTTTCCCACACTGGCCAATTCCTTTGCTGCTCCCCAAATTTCTTAGAGAAATAAGCACAGGGTTTCAACACCCCTTCCTTGTCCTTCTGTAACAAAGCTCCTCCATATGCCCAAGCGGAAGCATCACTCTGTACCACAAAGGGTTTTGCTGGATCTGGATGCACAAGCAAAGGACCTTTAGTGAAAGCTACCTTTAAAGAATCAAAAGCCTTTTGACACTCTACAGTCCAACCCAACCTGGCACCAGGCGCCCTCACCTTCCTAGCCTCACCCTTACCTTTTGTCTTGAGCAACTCTGTAAGAGGCAAAACAATATTAGCAAATCCGGAAATAAAAGACCGATAAAAGTTAGCCATCCCCAAAAAAGCCTGTAACTGTCTCCTTGTTTTAGGAGCTTCCCAAGCCAACACATCTGCCACTTTACCCGGATCCATGGACACACCCTCTCTACTAATTCTATATCCCAGGAAGTCAATTTCGCTCTTGCTAAATTCACATTTACTTAACTTAACAAACAATCTGGCCTGTCTCAATCTCTCCAATACTTCCCGAACTAACTGCACGTGCGCCTCTTTGGTTTGTGAAACCACAACAATGTCGTCTAAATAAACATACACCCCCCTTATACAAAAGGGGGTGCAGCACCTCATTAATCAACTGCATAAATATACCGGGGGGCCCGGCCAAACCAAAAGGCATGACGACCCATTCGTACAGCCCCAAGGGACACGAAAAAGCAGTCTTCCACCTGTCCGATTCTCGCACCCGCACCATATGGAAGGCATTTATAATATCCAGCTTTGTGAAATACCTGCCTTTCCCCAATTGCCCTAATAGATCCTTGATTAAAGGCAATGGATAACAATTAATGGTACTTATCGCATTAAGACCCCTATAGTCGATACACAACCTTAATTTCCCATCTTTCTTTTCCCTAAAGAGAACAGGGGCTGCAATAGGGGATTCCGATCTTTGGATGTACCCTTTCTTTAAATAATCATCTATCTGCTCCCTTAACGTAACCTTCTCCTTCTCAGACATAGGGTAAATCTTTGGCTTAGGAGTACTGCCCCTTCTTTCAGTTCTACCTTACACTGTACATTCCTGACTGGGGCAGATTGTCGGCTAATACAGGGTTGAACACATCTGCTAAGTCAATATATTCCTCAGGAATCTGTGGCTCACCTCCTTTCTTCTCTTCATTCACATACACACCACCATTCGCCACAGGCCGGCACTCTAACGTACCTGCTTTCCAATCTATGATTGGATCAGCCTGTCTCAGCCAAGGCAATCCCAATATAATTTCATGTTCCATAACAGGAGCCACTACACAATCCAGCTCCCCTCCCAAGTATCAACCTTTCCCTTTAACCCTTTCGTTCCCAATGGAAAGGGCCCTCCTCCCACAAAAGTTCCATCCAACTGGGCAAAATGTACAGGAGCTGGTAATTCCTGAATTTCACATTTCAAATCCTTAACTAATCCAGGACACATAATGTTTTCAGAACACCCGCAATCCACCAATGCTTTATGCGTTTGATATTTTCCTTTCTTTTCCAATTCGATTTTACAAACAATACTTGGGGCCCCTTTTCTCACCCCATCCGCACTCTCCATCTTTTCACCCAGGGCACCTCGGGCAACTTTCACATTTTTGGTATCCGGTAACTTTCTTAGATGACATTGGAAGGAATAATGTCCCGGCTTAGAGCAAATGTAACACAAGCCTTTCCCCACAGTTGGCTTTCCGCTAACACTACTCCGCTGGCTCTCGCTTCCGGTTACACGTCTTGTCCCTGGCCGAAATCGCCTCGTAGGTCCTACTGCCGACTTCCGCCGTTGCACTTGGGCCAGAATACCTTCTACGTTACCAGCCAATTGGATCCATCCATCGACATCACCAGGGTCTCCACGATGAAGGCACCACTCCAACAACTCTCGTCGTAATCCGTCTTTAAATAGTTCAAGGAGGGTTGCTTGAGACCACTCCGCTACCTTGCCCGCAAGGCTCATAAACTCCTCTGCATACTCCGTTACAGATTTATTGCCTTGCGTTAACCCCCTCAGAGCTTCTTTGGCCTTTACTCTCTCCAGTGGGTCACAAAATCTGTTCTTCACAGCCCGAAGGAACCCTCTCAATGTCCCCAAACATGGATCCTGTCGATCATGGCACTGCACGTACCAGTCCGCAGCTCTTCCTTTAAGCACAGCTCCCACAGCACGCACTCTGCTGCCTTCACTTGGGTACAAGTGTCCATAATCTTGCATGTGATCGCCAACTGCCGCCACAAAAAAGGCCACTTTACATGCCTCACCATCAAACTCCACACAGAGCGGCTCCTTCCTTGGACGAACATCACCCCCCAATTGGGGTCTCCATTCTCCTGCTCCATCTCTTCCGGGCATCTGGGCACCAGGCTGGGGTCTCCACTCTCCTAATCCATCCCTTCTAGGCATCTGAATACCTCTTCCCAGTCCTACAGCTTTAGGCTGGACTGAAACCCCTTCATTCACCACTCTCAGCCTGGCACCACCATATGCTGCTCCTCGCGGAACTCCTGACTGGGCATCAACCCCCCACACTCCCGAAGGAGATCTAGGATGGGTTTCAACCCTCTCACTGTCCATCCAAGAATAACGCGTAAAATCGCCTCCCTCAGGCGGCCCCCACATAGAATCTTGGTTCTTAAACATCTGCTGGGACATTCGCTGCAATGTCTTCTCCAAAGCCGCAACTTTGCATCCCAACACCTCCACTTCCGTGGGAGAACTCGGCTCAGTAGTTTCACTCCCCCGAGTCGCCTCTCTGGACTTACTGTGCACCCTGGAGTCGCACTGGATCCACATGACAAGCTTCTCTGGATCCCTCACGAAGAATATGTCCCTCTGGAGCAGCCGCACGCCATGCTGACGCCGTTTCTCCGACCCGATCAGGGAGGCCAACCTCATCCATAGTATTCCACCCCCATTCCAAAGTACATCTTTCATGGACTGCTCCAGTAACATAATCCCAGCTTTCCACATATTCCTCCGCCTCTTGCATAAACCTCTCCATTCCTGGGAAAGTTTCAGGGGCTTCAGCTTCTGTCAGGAACTTCAATGCTTTCCAGTAAAGACGCTACAGAACTGATGCTTCTTCCAGTGGTAGTTTATTGAAGACACAAAACCTATAAAGCTGAAGCACCCGCTTCCCATCACCACAATCCTTATATACTAATCCCTCTCCATGCAATGCATGGAGAGGGTTGCACCATGACTCAGAAATCCCAGTGAGTATTTGCATTACCCAGAGTTCCCTGGGTATTACATCATACCCCAGAGTCTTATCTAGACCAAAGGTCATAGTCCCAGTATATTCAACTGCAAAGAAATAGAGCAAAGTTCATGGTTGAGTCATCTCTCTCTCTGACTCAGCAACTCAGGTGAAAGTAGTAGGCTCATGGCAGGCTGGGATCTGTCTCTGGCCCCAGGCATAGAGATTCTAGCCCTGACACCAAATTATTATTATTATTATATCATCATCATCATCATCATTATTTGAAACACATCAAGATGAATCCACAGCAAACAAGATCACTCTGCTGGCTTTTGTATTTGATCCCACATCAGACACTTCCCAAGCGTCTTGGACTGTGTGATGTGTTGGTGAATAATGCATGCAAATCCCAGTAGGTTGGTCTTTTGCAGCTTACAGGTGGTAATTTTGTCAGCATTGATTGTGTTTAAGTGCAGATCAAGGTCTTAAGGCACTGCACCCTGTGTGCCCATCACCATTGGGACTCCCTTGACTGGCTTGTGCCAGAGTCTTTGCAGTTCTATCTTTAAATCCTCATATCATGTCAGCTTTTCCATTTGTTTCTCTTCAATCCTGCCGTCACCTGGGATTGCAACATGATGGTGAAAATGATGATGGTGATTATTATTATTATTATTACCTTCTAATTTTCTCTCTGAGCTAGATATTTGGAGGATGGTGGCATGAGGAAAGTGGCTTTTTGTGTCCTGCCTTTATGTCTCTTACACCAATATAAATATTTTTAAATTGCAACTCCCAAAAGCCTTCACCTACTTGAGCATCAATCCAGCTGGCTGGGGATTATGGAGAATTTGTATCTCAAAAGTCTTTCTATTTTCTACCCAGTGCTGTGCATGTTGCACTGCTGCTGTCTTTCCCAGATATTTGAAATTTTGTGTCTCAATCTAGTACGCAGGCATGCCTCTTCTTTCAACCATTCTTCATAGAGCTTGTCTTCGGATTTCTCATCCGGACACATCAGAGTCAATCGATGCTTTTAAAATGTGATGCTCGGAGCTGGATGCACTGCTTTGAATTTCTGAAGCCTTTCATTCCAATTGCTCTAATTAATAACAAAATGGCATTATTTAAATGTAAAACTTCATTGTTCTAAATTAAATATAATTTGTCAGATGAGCCATTAATAAAAAAAATGTAGGGCATAAATAAGAGCTATAATATTTGCTCCATAAAAAGAAGTCTAGCCAAAAGTGCCATTTGACTAATGTATTAAATTCCCCTTGCCTTGCAATTCATTTCAAATAGATTTTTAAATTATTATTATTGGTGTTTTAAATAGACACGGCATATTGGCTATCAGTTGCACACATGTTTAAATATAGGGTATTGATTCTTGAAAATTACTTAGGCAAGCTTAATGTGTGTGTGTGTGTTCAAATGGGGGAAGGGAGAGAAACAAATATGTTTTTGCCAATCTGCTTACAAGTCCCCTCCTCTATATATAGTATTCTATTGTACTACTGCATGGAGCTGGTTTATTTTACTGTTTTAATTAAAACAGATGGACTCTCTCACACACACATGGATCAAATGAGACTGATGACTCTTCAGGGTTGTGTTTCAATGGAAACACTACGGTCTTAAATGATGATGATGATTATTATTATTATTAAATGTAAATTTAAATCTGCACAGCTAATGTATTAAATATATGTCAGTTGTGACAACATTTTATGCATCTGACAAAATGGATTGCAATCCATGAATGTCTGTTTTAAACAAAGAAAATTTACATTAGACCAGTGGTTCCCAACCTTTTTTGACCAGGGACCACTTTGACCAGGGACCCCTTCACCAGGGACCACTTTGACCAAGGACCACTCTCCAATATTAGTACCAAAAGGGCTATGAATCGGTTTTTGACCAACTTTAGATTCAGTACATATGCCATCCAGTAGTTGCCATCTGCTCACCCATAGAAAACCATATTTATTATTTAATAATCTAGAGCCATGTACTATATTTAAGGTCTTATGGTCCACCAGTGGCCTGTGGCCCACAGGTTGGGAACCACTGTATTAGACCCTTTTTCATAGTAGAATAAAATATAACCCACGAATGGCGCTACCTTTCCATGGTGATGATGGGCTTGCATGCACTAAATGTACAAACAAGAGGTATTGCCAGAAAACTTAGTTAAAAGCTGAAGTAATAAAAGGGGGGCAGAAATTAAGTTAAAACCCTGAATGCTTGAAATGCTCAGTGATCTGTGGAGAGAGACAGTGAAAATGTTATAATAATCACTACAGATAAATGGAAGACAATGACAAAAAAGAAGAACAAAGACCACTCCCACAAGATCAAGGCAACCCAAGAGCAATTTAAACCAAGAATGAAGATGCTGTGCGACCAACAGAGGAATCCATGACATGACCAAGTATTAATAAAAATACGATGAAACAATACACAAAACAGCTCTATAGAAGTCATTTAAGATTGACATATTATTTTGAGCGTCCTTTTTGTGAGGGAGAGGCTTGTGTACCCTAATGAAGTTGTGAGCTATGCTGGTGATAGCATAATAGCCACTGGTAGGGCTTCCCATGCCAGACAGGTCACAACCGAAGGGTCTGACAAAGAGCGTCAATGGGCAGGATAGACTCTCTAGCCTTTTGGCAACCATCCTAAGAGAAGGAAAACTCTTATCTTCAAACCCGGGCAGATGGTGCTTGTCTAACCCTGTAAGGTCAACCATCTAGAGAAGGAAACTCAAGGACCTGAGGACCTCGCTGGCACCATCCCAGCTTGCTATGCGCCGGCAGTCTAACCTTTGGTTTAAAGGGTGAGGCCAGTTCTGTGCACGCTGCGCTCCACCAGAAAAATCCATTGCACAGGCTCGAAGGACTCATCCAACCTCCATCATCAATGCGCTTGTAGAAAGCGTGGGATGAGTCCTTCCTAAGAATCTTGGTTCATGAAGTAGTGCCAGAGAGAGATTATTTTGAGGAAGAACCATATGAAGATATGCCTCCAATTCAAGAAAGTGAAGTGGAAGCTGCACTCCGAAATCACCAATCTACAGGGACAGAATCTACAAAAATCTGTCAAAAAATAACAGCCTCCTAAACAGCATAACTGCTGTCTGGAACCCTATAGAAAAGGCACTATGTTGCCACATTTTGATATATGGTAGATCACATTTTTGTCTTTGCATACTGGATGCTGAGAGCAAGCAATAGAGAAGGCTGAAATTAGGAAACCCTTTGCCAAAGCCAGAATGTTTAAACTCACATTTATATTCCAGAGTTTTCAGATCATATAATTTATATTCTACTGACAAAGGCAGTAAATTTCTGAGTACCAGATGCTTGGAAACTAGCAACAAAGGAACACTGCTCTAGCTCACTAGAAGCACCTAGCTGGCCATTGCTGGAAGAAGGGCAATGGACCACAAGGACCTCTTGAGCGGGCATTTGAACGGGCATTTGCATGCAAATGCATCCCTGTCCTGCTTGTGAACTTCTCATAGACATTGGACTGGCCTCCGTGGAAAAAGAATGCTGGAATAAGTAGGCAATTTTTGAGGCAGGAGAAGCTTGCATCATCTGATGTCTATGGATCAGCGAAGACTATGGACAACAGACACAGGGACTACTGACTTTAATCCAGTTCCAAACTGGTATTTAAGAAAATGATTTTGGTGTGCAAATGATGGCATAGGAAATCCTGGAAGCAGTTGGAGGTCCAGGTGGTGATTGTACCAACCACAGAGCAATAAGGGCTTTCCTTTGTGCGCTTTTGTGCGAATTTATGGTCGAACCACCACAAATTGAGGCTATCTTCAACCTGCATGAAATGGTCAGTGTTGATAGGGCTTAAGTCATGAAATAACAGTTTCAAACTACAAGGAAAGGGATTCCTGTAGGGTAAAATATGTTCAGCAATGGAATATGCTGCCTTGGAGTGGGATGGAGACCCTTCCTCTAGGTTTTCAAACAGAGACTGGTGGATGGATAGCAATTGGTTGTGAATGCTTGAATGGTGTCTTCCAGCATAAAGGACTGGGTGGCCCATTGAATGATTCTAGGATATTATGATTTTTATCTTGGTAAATACCAGTACTTCTCCTGTAAACAATCCTAAACTTTATGATCTATCAAAAGGAATACTTATGCCCTGCTTCAAGTGCTAGTACAGCAGGAGGAAGTCTTGGAAAGCAGAAGGCAAATTGGGGTCTGAATGGCTTTATATTATCGGGCTGAGAGAGGTGGTATAGAAGCATAGCAAATAAATAAATATCGGGGATGAAAGATAATCATGTCGTTTCTAAGAAAGACATGGGATAGTACAGAGTGTTGAATTCAGGTCGTGCTTGTGGATTTTCCAAAGCCATAGGACACAGGAGGAAGAGCACAAGGTTGCACTAAAATGGTCTTTCGTTGGCCTTGCAACCCTAGGCCTTTTCTGAACCAACCTAATTACTCTGTTGTTTGCAATGGCCTTTACTGTCTTCTACTAAATGCAAGCAAATAATAATACAAAAGAAATTACCCAATTCCACTAATCCCAGGAAGCAGCAATTCACTTTTTAGCCAGGCTTGAAAAAGTTACTTTTTAGACCAGACATGGGCAAACTCCGGCCCTCCAGGTGTTGTGGGAGTCCAAAACTCATGCCTGTTTGAGACTATAGCTGTCAGCATTCCTCAGCCCACATAGCTATTAGGAGATTCTACAGAGCAGTGGTTCTCAACCTTCCTAATGCCGCAACCCCTTAATACAGTTCCTCAGATTGTGGTGACCCCCAACCATAAAATTATTTTTGTTGCTACTTCATAACTGTAATTTTGCTCCTGTTCTGAATCGTCATGTAAATACCTGATATGCAGGATGCATTTTTATTCACTGGACCACATTTGGCACAAATACCTGATACGCCCAAATTTGAATTCTGGTGAGCTTGGGGGGGGGGGGGGGGGTTGATTTTGTCATTTGGGAGTTGTAGCTGCTGGGATTTATAGTTCACCCACAATCAAAGAGCATTCTGAATTCCATCAATGACTGAATTGAACCAAACTTGGTACACAGAACTCCCATGACCAGTAGAAAATACTGGAAGGGTTTGGTGGGCATTGACCTTGAGTTTTCGAGTTGTAGTTCACTTACATCCAGAGAGCACCATGGACTCAAACAATGATGGGTCTGGATCAAATTTGGCATGAATACTCAAAATGCCTAAATGTGAACACTGGTAGAGTTTGTGGAAAATAGACCTTGACATTTGGGAGTTGTAGTTTCTGGGATGTATAGTTTACCTACAATTAAAGAGCATTCTGAAATTACTAATGATAGAATTAAACTAAACCTGGCACACAGAACTCCCATGCCCAACAGAAAATACTGGAAGGGCTTGGTGGTCATTGACCTTGAGTTTTGAAGTTGTAGTTTACCTACATTTAGAGAGCACTCTGGACTCAAACAATGATGGATCTGGACCAAACTTGGCACAAATACTCAATATGCCCAAATGTGAATAATGATGGTGTTTGGGGATATAGACCTTGACATTTGGGAGTTGTTGCTATTAGGATTTATAGTTCACCTACAATCAAAGAGCCCCTTGAACCCCACCAACAATAGAATTGGGCCAAACTTCCCACATAGAACCCCTATGACCAATAGAAAATCCTGTGTTTTCTGATGGTCTTTGGCGACCCCTCTAACACCGCCCTCACGACCCTCCCCCGCCCCCAGGTGTCCTGACCCCTAAGTTGAGAAACTCTGCAATAGAGGCTGGGGGGTTCTAGCAGTTGTATTTTTTAAAAAATAACTTGTGCCGTTTCTGTGATTTAGGATTAAGGTCCCTGAGTCAACTATAACAGTTCTCTTAAAAATGGAGACAAGAGAAAATTGTAAACCTTTTTAAAGATAAAGACAATTTGTGGATATGTTTGTTGAAAGGCACAGAACTGCCAAAGCAAAACACAGCACAGAATTGGTGTTCAATATTTTATGCCAGGGTTTTATGTTTATGATTCCACATGATCGGAAGAAAGGGGGGCAAATCCACTGTCCCAACCTAGAAACTTGTGAGTTGGATTAATGGCTTTTAAACCGGGGGGACTTGTAGAAATAATACCCTCCAAAAATAAATAAATAAATAAATAAATAACATGACACACTCTCTATTTGGAAATGAAGCACAAATATTTACAAGAAAGCCAATGACAGAAAGCCATTTAGGGGGAATGTCGCTCTCCTTATTTTACTAAAAAGCAAATCATGTCACAAAAGATTGCAATTGAGAGGCGGCAACCTCCGGGTGCCTGTTCTCCTCACCGATCTGGGAAGACGCTGCCTCCGGGGATGTGTGTGGGCTTGGATCTTTCACAAGCTCTCAGCGAATCGATATTTTGTCCACGACAAGTCCATAATTGGTCCATATAGATTAAAATTAATGGTACATAATTTAACATTAATTGCACTCTTGGTGCATACTGATTCGCAATCAATTAACACTTACTTCTTAAATTTACCAAGAGCCATTTGGCAATGGCTCCTAAATCCACATACATAAAAGCCTCCGCACAATATATGAAAGCCAGCCTGATCATCGTCATGAAGAGGCGCAACAAGGCCTTCCTTGTCCATATGGACTCTAGTGCTCAGGGGCACATTTTAGAGTTGCCAAGACTGCTAAAATAGTTAAGGTCAAGGTCCCTAAAATCCTAGTTTGTGTGTGTGTGTGTGTGTGTGTGTGTTTTTATTAAGAAACTGGAATCATAAGCATTACTTCCATAACACAAAATTTGGTATCAGAAGCAGAAGTAATGTGGAAAGATAGGGATATACATATATACACATATACTTTGGCAATGTAATAAATGGGCAGGGAAAGTCAACTGTATATGGCCCGAGCTATTATGGGCTATGTTTATTATTTTTATTATTATTATTATTATTATTATTAGAAACTCAACAAGATGAGTCTACAGCAAACAAGGTCACTCTGCTGGCTGTTGTATTGGATCACACTTAGGACACTTCCCAAACATCTAGGACTATGTGAAGGATCGGCAAATAATGCGTGCAGGGTAGAGTGGCAATTTTGTCAGTGCTGATTGTGTTTAAGTGCAGGCCAAGGTCTTGATGCAATGCGCCCAGTGTGCTGATCACCACTGGGATCACGTCTACTGACTTGTGCTGGTGTCTTTGCAGTTCAGTCTTTAAATCCGTGTATCATGTTAGCTTTTCCAGTTGTTGCTCTTCAATCCTGCTGTCACCTGGGTTTGCAACATTGACGATTCATTATTATTATTTTTATTTTTATTTTTATTTATACCCAGCATTTATCTGCACAAGGAGACTAAATGGGCAGTGGTAATGGGAGTTAGAGTCAGTATAGGCAATGAATGCCCTGCCCTGCCCTTGGGATCATCTGCTGAAGACTTTCTGTCCCCTAATTAGACTCCCATTAACTTGCGGGGTCCCCAGGGTGCCATCCTGTCCCCACTATTGTTTAACATCTACATGCGCCCACTGGCCCAGCTGGTTCGCGATTTTGGTCTGGAGTGCCATCAGTACCCTGATGACACCCAGCTGGTGCTGAGAATGGAAGGCAGGCCGGAGACCGTACCAGATTGTTTCCATCAATGCCTTGAAGCCGTGATTGGATGGCTGCGGGCTAGCCAGCTGAAGGTGAACCCGTCGAAGACGGAGATCCTATGGCTGGGTCGCCCTGGATTGAGTGGATGCCAGCTACCTACCCTGGCCGGCGAGTCTTTAAGCCTGTCGTCCTCTGTAAAGAGCCTGGGGGTCCACTTGGACCCGTTGCTATCGATGGAGCTGCAAATCTCCACGGTATGCAAGATCGCATTCTTCCATCTGTGACAGGCTAGGTGGCTGGCTCCCTACTTATCCAGAGGTGACCTGGCTACAGTGATCCAGGCGACAGTCATCTCAAGGCTGGATTACTGTAACGCCCTCTACATTGGCCTTCCCTTGACAGCAATCCGGAAACTCAAGCTGGTGCAGAATGCTGCAGCTCGAATACTGGTGGGAGCATCGGTACGAGAGCATATAACACCCATCTTACAGCAACTGCACTGGCTACCAATCAAGTACCGGATTGTTTTCAAGGTGCTGGTTCTGATCTTTAAGGTCTTGTATGGTTTAGGGCCGGTGTACCTGAGGGACCGCCTTACCCCATATGTTCCCCCGAGATCACTGCGTTCAGAAGAACAGAACCTCCTAGTAGTTCCCTTGATCCAGGCCTGTCGGCTGTCGACAACACAATCGAGAGCCTTCTATGTGGCAGCACCATCCATATGGAATTCCATGCCGGATGAGGTCCGCGCTATTAAAGAGTTGGGCCCATTTCGGAGAGCTTGCAAGACAGCTCTTTTTAGGCAAGGCTTCGGCCTTGCTGGCCCTTGAATTATTGCTTTTTAGAATTCGTAGATGCTATGTAATCACTAGTTTTAGATGTAGTTATGTTTTTATGTTTTTATTATTGCTGTATTAATGAAACTGTGATCATGCTATATGTTTTTATGTAAACCGCCCCGAGCCCGCCGAAAGGAGCGGTATATAAGAACAAATAATAAATATATAAATAAAGTCAGCTCTTTCAATGAGTGAATGGTATCACAACACCTCACTATTTTGGAAGAGCAAAATGAGGACATTGATACCCCCAGTAAGATTTCTCCCTCCCCCAGAACTTTTTCCTTTTGTCCCCAGGTTTGTAGTATTTCAGAGACATTGAAGTCCAGTCATATCTCCAAAGTCCTGCAAGACCTGAGCAAGGCTGTCAATGATTTGAAGGTCTGTCATTCTTAGGGTCACAGTCAGTTGAAGTCAACTCGATGGCAGTTATATGTTAATAAACAAATCTGACAATTGCATCCACAAGGACAATCCCAAAAATACCAGGAGCAGCTCTGTATTAGTACCTCCTTCTCCTCACCCAGAGAACCAAAGGCAGCTCGAGATTCCCAGATACATCTCCTTCCCCAGCCACTCACTGGCCACTGGCCACTGGCCAGCTATCATTGTGTGCCTTGATAAGCAGTAGTCCAGACAAGAACACAAGCTACAGTTATTTCTTTTTCAGGTGTCCAAGGATGGCCACATGATAACCTAGTACAGTGGTCCCCAAACATTTGACCCCCAGATGTTTTCAACTTACGACATTATCACATGGGAGAGTCTCCCAGAAGACAGAAAGGCTCCCATGTTTGGGGGAAGCATCCAAGGATGCTTCCGCCCCAGTTGGGGGTGGGGCCTCTGCCGTAAGGTACACAATGTTGTGTAATGGCAGGCGTGGGGCCCTGTCCCCAAAGAAGGCTCAAGGCTCATTTTGGCAAGTGTGACAAAGTCCTTAAACTTCCAGAAGTCCAGTCATAGTTAGCTTGACCAACAGTCAAGACTTCTAGGGGCTGAAGTCCAAAACATCTGAGGTACCAAAGTCGTTCCTCAGTGCATGACCAGCCAAGTATAGCCAGGATCCATTAGCTACCCTGGTTCATGTGGGGCAAATGTATTGCACAAGTAAGTGCTTGATATCTCCTTGCACAACTTCTTCAGACTTACTTCTGCTTGTGTAACATGGGACTCCCAGGTCACTAGTCCATTTAGGAAATGATGACAGAGTGATCAAACTGACAAAGAAGAAGAGGAACAACAACCACTCCCATGCCCACCCAACACTCAGCAGAAAAAATAAACAAACTTAGTCTGCTTTCTAAGTTTGTTTTTTTTAACTAACTATGCAAGAGCTGGTTCATAATAGTCTTTTATGTAGAATATAAGGGTGCTTCTTGCCATTGTTTTATATAGCATTTAATGGTTTGCGTAATATTTTAATGGTTTATTTAGTATTGTATTTAACAATCTGGTTTTTATGCATCCATTTGTTTGTCCTGTATGTGAAAGGTCAATGGTCTGTCTAAACATTAAATAAACTACAGTAGTCTGCTTTCTACAACATATGCCATTCGCTCTACTCAAACTCTTCTGAAGTCAAAGACATGGTTTAATGGAGAACACAAAAGGGACAAATGGAAAGGACTGCAAGTGACCATGCAATCTGTGAGTAAAGACAAAGATTGCTAACTCTGACCAATCCATTAGAACAGTGTTTCTCAACCTTCCTCATGCCGCAACCCCTTAATACAGTTCCTCATGTTGTGTTGACCCCCGACCATCACATTATTTTCGTTCCTATTTCATAACTGGCATTTTGCTCCTGTTCTGAATCGTCATGTAAATATCTCATATGCAGGATGTATTTTCATTCACTGGACCACATTTGGCGCAAATACCCAATATGCCCAAATTTGAATACTGGTAGGGATGGAGAGAAGATTGATTTTGTGATTTGTGAGTTGTAGTTGCTGGGATTTATAGTTCACCTACAATCAAAGACCATTCTGAACTCCTCCAACGATGGAATTGAACCAAACTTGGCACATAGACCTCCCATTACCAACAGAAAATACTGGGACGGTTTGGTGGGCATTGACCTCGAGTTTTGGAGTTGTAGTTCACTTACATCCAGATAGAGCACCATGGACACAAACCGTGATGGATCTGGACCAAACTTGGCACGAATACTCAATATGGCCAAATGTGAACACTGGTGGAGTTTGGGGAAAATAGACCTTGTCATTAGGGAGTTGTAGTTGCTGGGATTTATAGTTCACTTACAATCAAAGAGCATTCTGAGCCCCACCAAGGATAGAACTAGGCCAAACTTCCCCCACCGAACCCCCTATGAGCAGCAGAAAATACTGTGTTTTCTTATGGTCTTTGGCAAACCCCACCCCTCTCCCACCCAGCGGTTCCGACCCTCAGGTTGAGAAACACAGCACTAGGAGTAGTTTGAGTTTAGACTCCCCAAGGAGAGAGTCTTTGGTAAAGTGAATGGTCCTGAGTGGCCCAATCAAGACAAAGCCACCTCCGTCCTGAATACTTTAAATTGCCACTGGGTCCAACTCACAATAAATAAATTGTGACTGGGAAATGGCATTTCTCCGCAATTGGTGCTAAAAATCAGAACTGAGAAAACCAAATGAGCTGGCAAACCCCCCAAACACTGTTCAAGGCTTTCGTTTTTTACAGAAGCTATCTAACTATGTATGCTAGATTACACTAAATTGTCTTTTTTTCTTGGAAAAGAAGGAAACAAATGAAACTTTTAATGGTTGGAAAGGATTTTCTGCTCTTTGTTTCGAGTGTGTATTAATTAGATCTTCAGAGAGCACAACTGAATCTTCCTTGAGAAGTGTTAAGGCTTGCCCAGGGCTGTCTGTTTGGTTATATCAGAACCTGCATTGTGTCATCCAATTATTACTTTGGTGATGCTCGTTCGATTCCGCCCAGCTCAGGACGGCTAGGGCTGGGGCAGAAGGGCAGCCTCAGTGAGCGCTGCTGCTTCTTCTGATTCCCCCGCTGCTGTGTGCACTCACTCGGGTGTGCGCCATTCTCCTGCCATCATCTGTTTAGCCTTTCTGGGTAATAATTATCCCATTGAACATCCATTTCAATCAAAACATTACATTTATTTTAATAAAGCCAAGGAGCCTGTTTTCTTTCGGGTTCTACAGCAAAGTATTTGGAGAAGCAAATGAATTTCCACTTAACAACATGATTGAGTTGGGTTTACTAGCTAGCACATATTACCAGGTTTTCTCATTGGGGGCTTAAGCGGCGTAATTTGGGCATGCCGTAAAAGGCTTCGATGGCAATCACCCTGTTTCTGTATTTTGTTTTTGGTGTATTTATTTGAATTTCATTTCTTGTGTATTTATTTGAAAGTTGTCAATTTGACAATTGTACACAGCCTTGCAATTTAAAAGCAAACCCGTGCATCATAACACATAGCCCGGCATCCAGTTGTTAGTCCAAAACGATGGACTCGTGAAATCAATGGAGACTTCGTGAATGTTCCTGTATCTTGTTGTTATAAAATTTAGGCCCTGGTTTGGCCCTAAATGCATCTTAAACCTGAGAGTGCATCTACACCGAGTAACAAATACAGTTTGATACCACTTTAACTGACGTGGCTCAATGCTATGAACCTCAAAGGGGAAAAACATGTTCCTTGGAGTGGAGCCCCCAGTGGTGCCATAGGTCAAACCCTTGTGGCGGCAGGACTGAAGGCCAACAGGTCAGAGGCTTGAATCCAGGGAGAGCACAGGTGAGCTCCCTGTGTCAGCTCCAGCTCCCTATGCAAAGGGGATATGTGGGAAGCCTCCCACAAGAATGGTAAAATATCAAAATGTCCAGTCAGGATTTTGATTCGGGAGGGGCTGAGTTTGATTCGTGGGGGGGGGGCTGATTCTGAGTAAGGGAGGGTCTATCCTATCAAACCTTTTGTATCGTTATCCCAATACCCCTATACATATGGGATATATTGAGCATGGTGATCACATCATGATATGAATAAACATAACAGTTTAAATAATGTACCAGTAAGGCATTCTCGTAGACCACTCTGAGAATTTCCTGGGGGGGGGGGCAGAAGCCCCTCAAGCCCGTCCCCCCCTCCCTGGCTACATGCCTGCATCCAGGCATTTCCTGGGCAGCAACCTTGCAGATGGCCACTTCTCTCACACCAGAAGCTACTTGCCGTTGCTCCTGTTGCTCCTGACACACTGAGGTCCATTAAGCAAAGGGAAAAGTTGGGAGCAAACAAGATAGAAAAAGCCATAGAACAGAAATCCTGAAGTATGATACAAAACAGTAAATCCTTCTATGATATTTGGACTTCACAACCAAAGTTTTTTTTAAAAAAGCACACACAAGAAAGGAAAAATATATATGTGAAGGTTTACATGTATATATAACTAAGGCCCTTCTATATTGTCATATAATCCAGTTTATCAAAGCAGATAATCCACATTATCTGCCTTGAGCTGTATTATATGAGTCTACACTGCCATATAATCCAGTTCACAGCAGATAAACAGTAACTAACTAAAGCACAAATGCTAAAGGACTCACAATCCATTGTAATGACAAATAGAAAGAAAGAAGAAATATATTATTTTACCATTACAGATCCAACTAAATGAACCTAATTGGATTATTAATAACCATAGCCACAAATTATCACGTCATTAGATTTCTTACTACTAAAAAGTATTAAATCTTGAGACAGCTAAGTATTCCTCTATGACAACTCTTCCTTCCTTCTGAGCCTTTGAAAAATGTTGAGAAGGAAAGCAGGAAGGATCCAGGTAGTCCCCACCCACAGCATCAAGGAATGAATACAATTGGGCAATGATTTTATTTCCAAGGCAGTGCTCTCACCTTGAGGTTCCTCTGGCCAGTCTGAGCCCAAGAAAGGGGCCCAGGCTGTGGTTGCTGGGAATCCTAGGTAAGGCTTTGCATTTTGCAACCACGATAAGTCCATCTCATCGCCATGGTTCCTTTCTCTCTGAACTGTTGCCATTTGTTCATTTGTTCATTCATTCATTCATTCTTCTTCACCCTACTTTTGGTCTCTCTATATAAAGCAGCGGTGTCACCAGGGGTCCACTTTACACAAAGCGCAAACCCTGCCTAGAGTTCTATCCCTGTTGTGTTCGCTGGGTTTATTATAATCTCCGAAAGCTTCTTGATGGACTCCTTGGAGAAAGCGATAAAGGAAATTACTCCATTCAGCGCCACACTTACTTATCACAGTGTGATGGATCACCTCCTGCACAGCTAAATGTATGTTTCCCCATCCCGGTTCCTGTTCTTCCCTCCCTGGGGGAATCCACAGAAAGGTAAGGAGGCAAGGAGGAAGGAAGGCCATTTCTCGTAACACCAGAGGAAAAAAGTGTCCCAAACAAACATGCTTTATGAATTGGGCTGCATATGTTCACAGACATCCATAAGCATCCCCAAAATCAAGGGGTTTGGAAACCCAAAGTGCTAAGCAGCCAGAACGGTGAAAGAAGCACAAATGAGGATATCATCGGTAGAGGTAATGCTCAAAATACTGGCACAAAGCATTGGAAAATACATAAGTACAAGTACTCAGTATGCTCCAATGAGAACACTGGTAGAGTTTGGGGAAAATAGACCTTGACATTTGGGAGTTGTAGTTGCTGGGATTTGTAGTTCACCTATGAACAAAGAACATTCTGAACTACACCAACAATATAATTGGGCCAAACCTTCCACACAGAACCCCCCAGGACCAACAGAAAGTACTGTTTTTTCCTATGGTCTTTGGTGATCCCTCTGACACCCCCCCCCCGCCCTTGCGACCCTCCCCCCTGGGGGTCCTGACCCCCAGATTGAGAAATGCTGTTTTAGGGCAATTAGAAATGATCATGTGGCTGGCTATATTTTCCAATGGAAAATATATTTGATATAATTAATATTGTTGGAGGGGGGGGGGTCTAATTTCTCGATAATAATCCCACAGAGAAAAAGAACCCATATCTATCCCATGTAGGAAGAAATAAACCCATTCAGTGTGTTATTTGTTCTGCCTTCAATTCACATTGTCCTCTTTTCGCATCCGTCTGTAAATGCTGTCCTTCCAAACCCACACAACACTTTTTATGCATTTTCAAACATTTCTCCGAATCGCTGCATTTCTGTTAGCAATTTCCCCTAAGATAGACATCTTTGTGTGCCTCATTTTATTGGAGAACCTCTACTGGAAAATTCAGAGAAGCGTGGATATCGATGTATCGCTGTGTTTTGATTTATAGATCCGTTAAGTTTCAATATTAAGAAACTTTGCCTGAGAATGAAAACCAAACAAATCTTTCCATCCCAATCTGTTCTCTGGGACCATTGTGTGATATGAACTGGCTATATAAACATATACATATCCTTTAGGAAGCTTTTTTCAGTCTATAACATATTGGTCTAAATTGATTGCCAGTTGCAACTAGAGTGGATCAAATCAATATTCAGTTGAATGGTGAGCCAGCATACAGGTAAATCCCACGGATTCAGTGAATTGACTCATTCGGGGCTAACCATCACAACCAGCAGCAGCTGTCAATGAAATATTGGTTGCAGCTAGACCAACAACTTGCTCCCTCGATCCGTGCCCCTCCTGGCTAGTTAGATCTTCCCGGGAGGGGTTACGAGACTCCCTGGGTAGGATAATCAACAGCTCCCTTGAGCAAGGAGTGTTCCCAGGGAGTTTGAAAGAGGCCATGGTAAGACCGCTACTGAAGAAACCGAATCTAGATCCATCGGTTCCCTCCAGTTACCACCCGGTGTCGAACCTATCGTTCCTGGGCAAGGTAACTGAGAGGGCAGTAGTGGATCAGCTGCAACGGTTCTTAGATGACACAGCTGGACTTCATCCCTTCCAGTCCGGCTTCCATATTGGGCATGGGACAGAAACTGTGCTTGTCTCCATTACAGACCGACTTCGCTGCCAGCTGGACCAGGGTGGGTCAGCACTGCTTGTATTGTTAGATCTTACAGCAGCTTTTGACACAGTAGATAATGCACTGTTGACCCACCGTTTAGCCGTGGCGGGGGTGAGGGGGACCACTCTTAAATGGGTGGCCTCCTTCCTCCAAGATCGGGGACAACGAGTGGAGGTGGGAGGGATGGTTTCTGAAAGACTCCCATTAAGTTGTGGGGTCCCTCAGGGAGCCATCCTTTCCCCACTATTGTTTAACATCTATATGTGCCCCCAGGCTCGGCTGGTTCGCGACTTCAGTCTGGAGTGTCATCAGTACGCTGATGACACTCAGCTGATGCTGAGAATGGATGGCAACCCGGAGACTGTACCCAATTGTTTCCATCAATGCCTCGAAGCTGTGACTGGATGGCTGCGGGCCAGCCGATTGAAGGTGAACCCGGCGAAGACGGAGATCCTGTGGCTAGGTCGTCCTGGACTGGGTGGAGGCCGGCTACCTACCCTCGACGGCGAGCCTCTAAGCCCGTCGTCCTCTGTAAAAAGCCTGGGAGTCCACTTGGATTCATTGCTATCGATGGAGCTGCAAATCTCCACGGTATGCAAAACCGCATTTTTCCATCTGCGGCAGGCTAGGCGGCTGGCCCCCTACTTGTCCAAGGGCGACCTGGCTACGGTGATCCAGGCGATGGTCATCTCGAGGCTAGATTACTGTAACACCCTCTACATTGGCCTTCCCTTGTTGGCAGTCCAGAAACTCAAGCTGGTGCAGAATGCTGCGGCTCGACTACTGGTGGGAGCATCAGTACGAGAGCATATTACACCTATTCTGCAGCAACTGCACTGGCTACCAATAGAGTACCGAACTGTCTTCAAGGTGCTGGTATTGACCTTTAAGGCATTGTATGGTCTAGGGCCGACGTACCTGAGGGACCGCCTCACCTCATATAGCCCCCCGAGATCACTGCGTTCAGAAGAACAGAACCTCCTGCTAGTCCCTTCGATTCATTCTTGCAGACTGTCCAGTACAAGATCCAGAGCCTTCTTCATGGCAGCACCAGTACTATGGAACTCCATGCCGGTCGAAGTCCGTACCATTAAAGAACTGGCTCCATTCAGAAGAGCTTGTAAAACAGTCCTGTTTAGACAAGCTTTTAATCTCATTGGTCCTTAAACATTGTTGTTAATCTTAGAATTTCTTGCTCCCTGTGTAGTTGTAGGTTTTTTAAAAAAAAGATTTTATTGAAACACAAAAACAAGAGTACATTTAAAAACAATCACTTCAGAAATAAACACATAGAAAGAGTGCCGAGATCATCATTACACAATCTACTCAAGATAAGAGTTCGAGAGGCAGAGGTGGGGTGAAAAGGGAAAAGGAGTGGGGGTAGAAAAAACGCAGTACATCCAGCCGACCCCAAGAGGGGGGAAAAGAAGAGTTTAAAGATTAAGAAGGGTACGAGAGGAAAAGAAATGTTGACTTCACATCTCAGTTCTAATTTTAACATTAAATCTCGGTAATTTGTCTCAAAAGTCCTAGAGGGGTGTAGTCTCTTTACAGTCTTAAATCTTTCAAACTTATATTTTCTCTTTCTTTGATAAAATTGGCAAAAGGCGCCCATGTTTCTTCATATAGATTGTTAGAGTTGTTTCGAAGCAGATGGGTGAGCAATCTCCATTGCCTTTAGGATCCAGTCTCCTTCTTTTGGAGTGTCAGTTAGTTTCCAGAGCCTTGCATATGTGATCCTGGCTGCAATAATGAGATAGGTGAGGAGTCTGTCAGTTGCTTTATTTTTTAGTTGACCCATGATATTTAAGAGATAGAGTTCTGGTTTTTCCCCCCAATTTTTTTGGAAGATTTTCTTTATGTTAGAGTGAATCATATTCCAGAAGGTGGTGGCGGCTTTGCACGTCCACCATTGATGGAAAAAAGTCCCCCTTTCCTCCTGACATTTCCAGCATACATCCGCATTATTTTTATAAATTTTGGCCAACTTTTGTGGCGTAATATACCACCTATAATGCATTTTATAAACATTTTCTTTTAAACAATACGATTATTATACCTTTGCTTTACTCTCCAAACACTCTCCCAATCTTCCCTGGGTATGTTATGGCCCAGATTTGCTGACCATTTTTTCATATAGTCTTTGGTAGGATTTTTTTCGTTTTCGACTTCTAGAAGGAAGTTATAGATCTTGCTAACCGTCTTTTTTTTCAGAATTTAACCATATCCTCTCCCCTTTTCCAGTTTGTGTAATCCATCCCACTTTCTTGTCCTCTCTATATCTATTTACAATTTGACTGTATTGGAACCAATTCAGCTTCCAATGTGCCAATTCTTCTTGACTTTTTAACGTAGGGGTGGTCCCCTCCTTTTTTAAAATGTCCGCATATGTAGGCCATTTATCTGTTTTTAAAGATTTTATTTGAAAGGCCTCCAGGGGGGAGGTCCAAAGGGGAATTTTTGGGTATACTATCTTCTTGTATTTATTCCATGTGTTTAGGGCAGCCGCTCTTATTACATGATTTCTAAAATTTGAGTCTTGTTTCACTTTGTTATATATTAGATATCCATGCCACCCAAATTTCTTATTGTTTCCTTCTAGATTTAACATTTCCCTATCCGCCAGCAGGGCCCAATTTCTCAATCCCTCTAGACAGTTTGCCTCATAGTATTTACACAAGTTTGGTAGGCCAAATCCCCCCTGGTCAGTTTTCTCCTGTAGATCTTTTTGTTTGATTCTAGGTTTCTTTCCTAGCCAAATAAATTTGGCCAGATCGGATTGCCATTTTTTTAGCATCTGAAGATTTTTTAGGATTGGCAACATCTGGAAAAGGAAGTTTATTCTAGGGAAAATTTTCATTTTAATAGTAGAAATCCTGCCCAAAAGCGAGAGATTTAGGGTTTTCCATTTAGTCAAATCTTCTTTTATTTCTTTCCACAATTTCTCATGGTTGTTTTTGGTTAATTGTCCATTATTATTAGTCAATGTTACGCCCAGGTATTTAAATTTTTTAACTATCTCCATTCCTGATTTTTTTCGATCAATTTTTGTTCCTTTCCTCTATATTTTTAGTGATCATTTTAGATTTATTTTTATTCAATTTGAATCCTGAGACTTCCCCAAAGCTTCCTATTTTTTCCAGCCAGGCTTCTAGATTTGATTTTGGGTCATCTATAACACATACGAGATCATCAGCAAATGCTAATATTTTATAGTTATCTTTTCCAATCTTAAGGCCTTTTAAGTTCTCGTCGTTTGTGATATTTTTGAGAAGAAGTTCTAGGACAAAATTGAAAATTAAGGGTGACAGAGGGCAACCCTGCCTGGTGCCCCTCTGTATTTCTATTGGGTTTGACCTGGTACCATTGACAATTACATTTGCCGTTTGTTGTTGATAGATACTTCTTATTGCCGTGATAAAAGGAATCCCCATGTCTAGCTCCCTCAATAAAATGTCAATTATTTCCCAATTAATTTGGTCGAATGCCTTTTCGGCATCCAGAAAGGCGAGCGCGATCTTTTTATCGATATTTTTATCCAGCAGTTCAATTATGTTAATTATTTTCCTTATATTATTTTTCATATGTCTTCCTGGAAGGAAGCCCGTTTGATTTCTGCCTATCCATTTGTTTAGGAAATTCTTAAATCTAGAGGCTAAGATAGTTGAAAATATCTTGTAGTCCTGATTTAAGAGGGAGATAGGCCTATAACTTTCTACCATCTCAGGATCTTTCCCTTCTTTTACAAAGATGCAGATATTTGCCCCCTTCCATGAATTGGGGAGTTTCCCTGTTGTTAAAACATTGTCCATTACCCTTTTCAGATATGGAGTCAGTTCTTCTTTTAGCTGTTTATAGAATTGTCCTGTCAGCCCGTCCGGGCCTGGAGCCTTCCCATTTTTTAGTTGCTTAATTGCCAGGTCTATTTCTTTCTCCATAATTGGAGCATTCAATATCTCTCTATCCTCATCTTTAATATTCTCCAGCTTAAGAGCACTTATGTATTTCTGAATGTTCTCTTTATTGCATGGTTTGGCTCTATATAAATCTTCATAAAAAAGCTCTGAACTCCTCCGTGATCTCTTTATCCTTAGTAATTTTCTTGTCCCCTTTTTTATTTTGTTCACTATATTTTTTTGTTTTTGTTTTCTAAATTGGAAGGCCAACCATTTCCCTGGTTTATTTGCGTTTTCAAAGTTTTTCTGTTTTAAGTATTTCATTCTTCTTTCTATCTGTTCTAGAGAGAGAAGCTCTATTTGTTTTTTTATTAGTTTTATTTTTTTTCCGACTTCCATATTATTTGGGGTTCTCTTTAGTTGGCTTTCCTGTTTTTCCAATTCTGAATTCAGTACTAATAGTTCTGTATTCCTCTCCTTGTTCATTTGATGTCCCTGGGCTATGAAATTTCCGCGCATCACGGCTTTCCCTGCCTCCCATAGTGTTGTTATGTCTATATCAGATTGATCATTTAGATCAAAATATTCTTTTAGCAATTTTTTGTTTTTTTGAATTTTAGGTTCCGAATTTAGTAGCCAATCATTTAACCTCCAAAAATACTGTTTCCGTCCAAATCTGAGCGTAATTTCTACTGGAGCATGGTCAGCAATTTGTCTGGGATGGATTTTTGTTTTACAACTATTGTTTAGTATGTTTTTGGAGACCCAAATCATATCTATTCGGGTCCACGTCCTTCTCCTTTAATACCAAATCAAAAAAGGTTTTTGGGAGAGTACTTGAAATTTTCTCTTTTTTTGGGGTTGCAATAGCTCTTGTCTAATTTCTCATTAACTGTCCCATTAAAGTCTCCAAGTATAATGTATCCTTCACATTCTACTTCCATCATTTTTTATTTTAATACTTTAAAAAAATTCCCTTTTGCTCCATTTGGGGCATAGATATTAATGACAAGTATCTTTTTCCCTTTAACCATAACAGAAACCGCCACCATCCGACCCTCCTTATCTTTAAACTCCAAGCTAGGTTGCCATTCTGGTTTTACATATAGGGCTACCCCCTTCTGTTTTTTTTCTATAGTGGATGAAAATAAGATGCCTAGTGTTCTAGCTTCAATAAGTCCAATTTTAGAGGTTTTGATATGCGTTTCTTGAATGGCGCATATGGCTACTTTTTGTTTTTTTAGATATTGAAAAGTTTGTTTTCTTTTTTCCGGAACATTTAGTCCATTTACATTAATAGATAAACATTTTACCTCCATTGGAGATTATATTTCTTCTTCGTCTCCCAGACTCTCGTCTCCCACGGAGCTGTACTCTCCATCTTCTTCTCCAGTTCGATCTTGGTCTAGTTCTTCCCTTTCTGCGTCAATTTCCAATTTTTCCCCATTTGGGTGTTTTCTTGAGTCCTTTTGATATTCTTCTTTCTTGGTTCTCCCCGAATTTCCATTTTGGAGTTTTGCTTTCCCTCCTTTCTGATCCTTCCTTTTAGCTTCTTTTGATGGCGTTAAGAGCGGGCTATTTCTGCCCTTGTTAAGATGTCTCTTGTAGAAGTCCTCGGCTTTTTCTTGAGAATTTATCCAATGCTTTTCGTTCTTCCAGGTAACCTGCAAGCCCTCGACTTTTTCCCATTTAAAGCGAATATTTTTTTGTTTCAGGACATCGGTTAGAAAATAATACTTTTTCCTATTTTCTAGGATCGATGAGGGAATTTCTCTGAGTATTATTATCCTCTTTTCATTTAAGATGTATGGAGCATCATTTTGCTTCCTTAGAATCTCTTCTCTAACTCTGGTAGAGTTAAATTGTATTAAAATGTCCCGTTCCGTTTTGTTTTTTCTAGAGAAAGCAGTGTGTACCCTGAACACTTTGTCTATCTTTTCCTCCATTAAGGAGGTCTCCTTTTGCAGAACTGTGGTCGCCATATCCACCGCCAGTTTCCATAAATCTTCTTGGCTCTCCTTACTCTGTTCTGGGACACCGCGCATCCTCAACTGAAAATCTTTTTGGAATAGGTCCAAGTGTATATTTTTTCTTTCTAGTTCTGTTTGGTTTTTATCTAATTCCTTGATCTTCTCATGTTCTCTATCAATTTTGTTTCTTAGTTCTTCTTCGTTTCTTTGCATAATATCTATTTTTTCATATAAGGCTATTACCTCTTTTCTCACTATAGTCATATCTTTTCTCATCTCTTTCGTATCCTTCCTTAATTCAAATAAGCCTTCTCTTATTTGCTTTCGTTCCTCAGCACCTTTTTCCACCACTTCACCTATTCTCCTTATTTCATAAATCAGGTCTTTCATTTGGTCTCTAATTTGTGAATCTTCTGCTATGGAGTCTCTTCCAGTGTTAATCCTATTGTCTCTGTCTGGTTTTCTTCTAGTTCCCATCATTGTCAGCTGTTACCTACTGCCAGCTGTTACCTTTAATATAATCTTTGGTCTTTGGTCTTCTTTTGGGAACTTGTTTCAGAAATTTGCTGCTTCTCTGCAAGTTCTCAGTTGCTCTCTGGAATTCTTTTTCTCTCTCTTTTATCTGTATTCTACCTAGATTCTATCTAGATTCTGTTTGGTCTGGCCTCTTTTCCGCCACTCCTCCACAAACTTTCAAGGTCTCTCCTTTCCAATTTGGCTTCCGTATTTCTCTCTATGCTTCTTCTCTCTATGCTTCCTCTCTATGTTTCCATTTCATACCTCTATGCAGTCCTTACGTTAGCTGCGTCCCTGCGTCGTTTCAGCACGTTACAGGCACGCCCACCTCGCAACTCAGCCCGGGCCTCTCTCACTGTCCGCTCTTCCTTTCTCCTTGCTTTGGGGTCCGAGCGATCCCGCGGCTTTTTTTCTGCGTCGCGTCCCTTTCCCTCCGTCTGCTGGGCTTGCCGAGGACCGTTTCTTCCCTCCTCGCTTCTGGCCCTTGTTAGCTGGCTGCCTTTTCCCGGACCCTCCCGTCGTCAGCTGATTCTGATTGAAGGTTTGACTCTATCCTTTACTGTTAGCAGCTGCTTACAGCTGCGTGCAGCTGCTTCTTTTAGGCCAGGGGCTCGCTTTTCTCAGGTGCTTTTGGCTTACTTTGCTTTACCGCACCTCCTCTTTAACCCCTTCTTGGGTATTTTTTCCTGTATGAGATCCCTTAGGAGAATAATATCTTCTTTCCTTTACCTTAGAATTCTTTTCTTCTTCTTTCTCCAAGGGAATTCGGGATGGGGTGGTGCTGTGGCCTCTCTCCGTTTCGGGATGTGAGCGCCTCGAACTACTGCTGATTCCAGGCCTCGGGGGAGTGAGGGCTATCGATGGTGCATGCCCCTTCAGAGCATGCAATACCACCCTTGCCGCCTCTTACTCCCACCAGACTAGGGTTGCCCTCCTTCCTTCAAGGGTCAACCGGGCTAGAGATATTTACCCCCAATCGCAATGCAGTGTTTAGAGCTCTGCGGAGCTCTGCCTTTCGGCGTCCACCACCTCCGATTCCCAAACCGGTTTTTATGCTTTTATGTATTATGTTTTTAGTATTATAATGCTTTTAGTATAGTATTAAATTGCGTCGTGATTGTTTTATGTATTGTGTAAACCACCCCAAGACTGCTGGAAGGAGCGGCCTATGAGATCTAATAATAAATAAATAAATAAATAAATAACCAGGGTTACACTTTATTAATGTATCGATAAAATATCTTCATCCTGTCTGGAAGGCTTATGCTTGGAATGAGCAGTAACACAGGTTCTATCTCACCCCATTCTCCTTACTGTGCAATAATACACTACCAAAGCCCTCTAGAGAAGAAGACTCTATCAAATCCTTTTCCACTGATCTTACTATCAAGAAGTCCTTCCTAAAGTTGAAGCAGAGTCTCTTTCCTGTAGCTTGAATCATTGTCCCGTTGTGTCCTAGGACTTCATCTCATTGAGCTTGAGGAACGAGGGAAAGTGGGGATTTTTAAATTAATTTTAAATTAACCCTCACCTTTCCCAGAGCATATGCGTTGTTGACCATAGAAAGTGGTTTTAACCTAACACTTTCTCTTTTTTTGAGAACCACTGCCTTAGAAAAAAAAGCACCATTGAAGTTTTAATAATTTTTCCGTTGTCCCTCCAGGAAATTATTTAGGGAGATGGACAAATGGGGTGGTGGTAATGGTGAAGGGGTGAATAGATGAATGGGACATGTGGAAAAAAGGGGGAGGGAACTCTTTCTCCATGCCTCTCCTACACTAGTGATCTGGGGAAATGGGCATTCTGGCTCCTCCCACACACAGCATCATCATTATATAAGTGCTGCAACCAAAATGGGCAACAGGGATTAACATCACACTGGGAAATTGGCCAGGAATCATTGGAAAAACCAACAGTTAAAAATGGAAAAATATCTCACCCCCACAGAGGAGGCTTGCATTGTGTGAAGGGTACAGTGGGTTGCCATTTCTTAAATGCGTAAAAACGCTGATTTAATTGTGTGTGATGAAGTCACTAGTCTCTAAGAAAAGGTAAAGATTTTCTCCTGACATTAAGCCTAGTCATGTCCGACCCTCTCTGGGACTCTTGGGCTCATCTCCATTTCTAAGCCAAAGACCTGGCATTGTCGATAGATGCCTTCAAGGTGATGCGGCCACTGGAATGACTGCATGGAGTGCCGTTGCCTTCCCGTCAGAGCGGTGCCTATTGATCTATTTATTTATTTATTTATTTATTTGTTCAATCTTATATTCCGCCCCTACTGACCGGCTCGGGGCGGTTCACACACATGTTAAAATGCACTGTAAAACAGTGATACATCATAAAACAACAAGAATAAAAGTTGCAAATGGTGCAACAACAGTAATAGTAGGCAGTTACAATCTCCAGGGGCATCAATCGAAGGCAATTCTGAACAATACAGTTTTGCAGGCCCTCCAGAATGGGATAAGCTCTGCCATAGCCCGGACATCGTCTGGCAACACATTCCAGAGCATTGGGGCAGCGACTGAAAAGGCTCGTTGCCTTGTGCTGGAGAGGTGGCAGGAGCGGACAGATGGTACCGTCAACAGGTTGCGCTCTTCCGAGCACAGTGATCTCAGGGGAACGTATGGGGTGAGGCAGTCCCTCAGAGTGTAGCACAGCAGTTCTCGTTTGTGCCTGGAGGACAGGGGCTAGGACCCGGGGTTCCATTGGCATTGGGGCCTGCAGCTGCAGAGACAGATTCAGAAGAGGATTTGGAAGGGTGGGAAGGACAGTTTCCCATCAGCGGGCCTCCTTCGCCCACAGAAAGTTTGGCATGGGAAGAACTGTGTTTTGGCCCTGACGTAGACATAGATAACCAGGTGCAAATGGAAGACAGCGATAGTGGGAGTTATGAGCATCCGGGGAAGAGGGGTCACAGGAGCTTCTGAGTGAAAACATGGATGAAAGCGGCTGGGAAGATTCTAGGGAGGAGAGCTCTCATGTAGATAGTGACCCAGCTGCTGAAAGACAAGGTCGAACCTTTGATAGGAGAAGTAGCATTGAGTCTGGAAGAAGGGGATGGCACCGCAGCCTAGACAGGCCGAGGTCCGTCAGCAGAGATTGGAGACGACGGGGCCTAGAGCGTCGGGGACCTCGGCCGAACGATTAAGTAGAGCAGGCGTGGGAACGCATCCCCAGTGCTTCGGCCACGTCTCTTTTGAGCAGATGTGAAGCGAAGCGGGTCCACGGAGCTAAGTTGGCTAGTGGCCTCCAAGTCTTGCCTTGCATTCACCTTGCCTTGTTCCTGTTTCCGCATTGCCTTGCGGAGCCTTGCTCAAGCCTTGCAATAGCCTTTGGATTGTTTTGTCAAGCTGTTTTGGACATTGTTGCTTCAAGCCTTTGATTGCATTTATCTCTTCTATGGACAATTTACCTTTTGGACTGTTTTTATATCCAATAAAGTAGTTAGCCTTCAGTCTGTCTCTATGTGTGTGATTAAGGGGCCGGTCAAGTCCGTGCATCGTGACAGTTGGCCGAAGCACTCCAAGAACCCCTTATCGCACCACGGGACGCCGCAAGAAGCGCGCAAAGACCGTTGCCGCCATGGCCAACCTTTCGGATGCGCAAGTGGCCGCCATGCAACAAGAACTGGGAGAGCTCCGGACCAGGGCAGGGCGGCACCCCGGGGTGTCCGCGCCGGCACGTTTTGGAGGCAACCCAGCTCTGGTCGAGGTGTTTCTCGGCCAAGTGGAAATGTACCTGGAGCTGCGGCCGAACGAGTTTGCCAACGACCGGGCCAAGGTGGGATTTGTCTACAACCTGCTGGAGGGAACGGCAGCAACATGGGCCACTACGTTGCTTCGGGCCCAATCCCCCCATATGAACACGTTGAGAGCCTTTCTGGATGCCATCAAGGAGACTTGGGGAGCACCGGTGAATGCGGAGTTAGCCGAGCGAGATTTGGATCGGCTGTCGATGGGGGGCATGTCCCTGTCCCAGTATATTTCCCAGTTTCGGGTGCTGGCTGCCCAGGTGGATTGGAACCCCTCGGCCCTGCGGTATCAATACATCAAGGGGTTGTCATCGGAGATGCAACAGGAGATGTTAAAACAGGCCCGTCCCGCGGATCTGGAGGCAGCAATTACCTTGAGCGTACGAGTGGAAGCGGGGTTGCAAACCCGGAGGCGCTGGGACAAAGGTACGGTGGAGAAGCCGGCGGTGCGAAAAGAGTCGGGGGCTGGGCAGTTCTCGCCCCGACAGTTTGCTCCGGCCCCGCTGCTCTTGGATGAGTCGGAGCCCATGCAGCTGGGGACGGTACGACCCAAGGTAGATCAGGCAGAAAAAGCACGCCGTCAGCGTCTCAACTTGTGTTGGTATTGCGGAGGGGCTGGACATTTCTCTAGAGAATGCCCCCAGAAGCCGCGTGGAAAGACTCCTCGAGCCTCCGCCGCCCTTGGAGGGGCCCCAGAGGCCGAGGAAGCCATTCAGGCGATGGGGGAAGGGGCCGGCCGAGTGTAAGAGGGTTCGCTCACTCGGCCGACGTCGCTAACCTCCCCCCTGAACCCAAGACTGGACAATTGTTCCTAGTAATGGTCAGCCTGTGGTCGCCTGAGAAGGGGCCGATGATGGTTCATGCCATGATCGACTCGGGGGCCACCAACAACTTCATCGATGCAGACTATGCCAAGGCTGCTGGATTACAATTTATTGATCTTCAAGAGCCCAAGGGCGTAAAGACTATTGATGGGAGGACCCTGAAAACGGGGGCTGTGACTCAATATACAGCCCCTACCAAGATGTGGACCAGCTCCCATAAAGAGGACATTTCCTTCCTTGTGACCAAGTTGCCAGATTTCCCCATTGTCCTGGGCATTGTGTGGCTTGCACTTCATGACCCCCAGATCTCCTGGGCCAAGAGACAGCTAATTTTTTCTTCCGACCATTGCCAGAGCCACTGCATGACGGCCCGGGCTTGCCAGGCTCAAGAGGTGGAAAACGTTGCCACACTGCCCAAGAAGTATGCCGGATTTTGGAATGTGTTCAGCGAGAAGGAGGCAGAACGCCTGCCTCCGCACCGGCCTTATGATTGTGCCATTGAATTGGAACCTGGAGCCCCTATCCCACGGGGGAGACTCTACCCTCTCTCGGAACCAGAGCAACAGGCTCTCCGGGAGTTCCTGGATGAGAATCTGCGGAAGGGCTTCATTCGGCCTTCTCAGTCCCCGGCCGGGGCGCCCATTCTTTTCGTCAAGAAGAAATCGGGGGAACTGCGCCTCTGTTCATCAACAAGATCACGATCCGGAATCGCTACCCCCTACCCCTGATCCCCGAGCTGTTGGAGCGGATGCGGGGAGCCAAAGTGTTCACGAAACTGGACTTGAGGGGTGCTTACAACCTTGTGCGGATTCGCCAGGGCGACGAATGGAAGACGGCCTTCCAGACCAAGTGGGGAAGTTTCGAATACCTGGTGATGGGATTCGGTTTGTGCAACGCCCCAGCCTGTTTCCAACATTTCATGAATGACATTTTTCGAGACCTGCTGCATCGTTATCTGGCAGTTTACCTGGACGACCTGCTGATTTTTTCTCCGGATCAGGCGACCCATGACCGCCATGTCAAGGAAGTGCTCCAGAGACTGAGGGCCCACGGGCTCTATGCTAAGCTGGAGAAATGTGCTTTTGATCTGCGTGAGGTCGACTTTCTGGGTTATCGCATCTCACCTACGGGCATTGCCATGGATGACACCAAGGTCCAAGCTGTGGCTGACTGGACGGCTCCGGCCAGCAAAAAAGACATTCAAAGATTCCTGGGCTTTGCCAACTACTACAGAAAGTTCATTCCTGACTTTGCCAAGTGGGCTGATCCTATTACCCAGTGCCTGCGGGGAAAGGTGGCGTTCCGGTGGACATTGGGATTCCGCAAGTTAAAGCAGCTGTTCACCACCCAGCCGCTTCTGCAGCACCCCAACCCCCGCACCCCTTTCATCGTGCAGGCCGACGCTTCGGATGTGGCCGTGGGTGCGATCCTGCTACAGCCGCAGGGGACGGACTTGTTGCCCTGTGCCTACTACTCCCGGCAGCTGACGGCTCCGGAAAAGAACTATACCATTTGGGAGAAGGAGCTCCTGGCCATCAAGGTGGCTTTTGAAGTGTGGAGACATCTGCTGGAAGGGGCTAAATTCCCGGTGGAAGTTCACACTGACCACCAGAATTTGGAGCACTTGAAGACCCAGCGCAAATTGAACCAGAGGCAACAGAGATGGTCCCTGTTCTTTGAGCGGTTCAATTTCCACATCCACTATGTGACTCCCCAGCAGACCAAGCAAGCCGACGCTTTGTCCCGGAAGCCGGAGTATGTTCGTGGCGGAGAAGGGCTTTCCGAGGCCCGTCTGCTGAATGTGGAGAACTTTGCGGCAACTCGGGCGCCCCCTGTACACCCTCCAGTGGACCCCCCCGGCCCCGGGGGACAAGAGACCTCTAAGTGACCGAGTCCAGGCGAGCCAACGGTCCGACCCTTGGGTGCAAGAGCAGCTGACCAAGGGGGTGCAAGCCCCTTTCCAGGTAAAGAATGGGGTGCTCTATCACCGCGACTCTGTCTATGTTTCCCCTGGGCCCGAGCGGGAGGACATTCTCCAACTTTGCCATGATAGCTGGGCCGCAGGTCATTTTGGGCTGTTCAAGACCCTTTTGGACTGTTTTTATATTCAATAAAGTAGTTAGCCTTCAGTCCGTCTCTGTGTGTGTGATTAAGGGGCCGGTCAAGTCCGTGCATCGTGACACAGATACACCGGCCCCAGACCATGTAAGGCCTTGAAGGCCAGAACCAACACCTTGAAGACAATTCGGTACTCAATTGGAAGCCAGTGCAATTGCTGTAGGATGGGTGTGATGTGCTCTCTTGCCGGCGCTCCCGCCAGCAAGCGAGCTGCAGCATTTTGCACCAGCTTGAGTTTCCGTATTGTCGACAAGGGAAGGCCTGTGTAGAAGCTGTTACAGTAATCTAACCTCGAGATGACCGTCGCTTGGATTACCGTGGCAAGGTCGTCCCTGGACAGGTAGGGGGCCAGTTGCCTAGCCTGTCGCAGATGGAAAAATGACGTTTTGCTGACCGCGGAGACCTGGGCCTCCATGGCCAGCAATTGGTCCAAATGAACCCCCAGGCTTTTAATCAAAGATGACGGGCTCAGCTGCTCGCCATCCAGAGTAGGCAACCGGCACTCATCCAGCCCACAGGATCTCCGTCTTCGATGGATTCACCTTCAGCCGGCTGGAGCATAGCCAACCAGTCACGGCTTCAAGGCATTGCTGGAAACAATATGGTACGGAGTCCGGCCTGCCGTCCATTCTCAGCACGAGCTGGGTGTCATCCGCATACTGATAACACTCCAGACCAAAGTCGTGCACCAGCTGGGCCAGCGGCCGCATGTAGATGTTGAATAATAAAGGGGAGAGGATGGCCCCCTGGGGGACCCCACAAGTTTATTTATTTATTTATTCATTCATTTATTTATTATTCAGTTTTATATTCCGCTCCTCCCTGCAGGCTCGGGGCGGATTACAGCACATAAAGCATACAGTAAAACATACAATAAAAACACACTAATTCTGCTCTTCCGAGCGCAGTGATCTCGGGGGAACATACGGGGTAAGGCGGTCCCTTAGGTACACAGGCCCTAGACCGTGCAAGGCCTTAAAGGTTAAAACCAGCACCTTGAAGGCAATTCGGTACTCGATAGGAAGCCAGTGCAGTTGCCGCAGAATGGGAGTGATGTGCTCCCTCACTGGTGCTCCCACCAGCAAGCAAGCAGCGGCATTCTGCACCAGCTTGAGTTTCCAGATTGTCGACTAGGGAAAACCAACGTAGAGGGCGTTACAGTAGTCCAGCCTCGAGATGACTGTCGCTTGGATCACCGTGGCCAGGTCATCCCTGGACAGGTAGGGGGCCAGTCGCCTAGCCTGTCATAGATGGAGGAACGACATTTTGCTGACCATGGAGACCTGGGCCTCCATGGTCAGCAAAGGGTCCAATTGGACACCTAAGCTCTTAACCAAAGATGGCGGGCTAAGTTGCTCACCAAAGATGATGGGCTAAGTTAATGGGAGTCTCCCAGAGACCTCCCCCCCACTCTCCACACGTTGTCCCCGGTCTTGGAGGAAGGAGGTTACCCATTTAAGGGCAATCCCCCCAACTCCCGTCGCGGCTAAACGGTGGGTCAGTAGTACATGGTCTACAGTGTCGAACGCTGCCGTCAGATCTAACATCACGAGCAGGGCTGACCTGCCATGGTCCAGCTGGCAGCGAAGTTGGTCTGTAATGGCGACAAGCACGGTCTCCGTCCCATGCCCAATACGGAAGCCGGACTGGAAGGGATCAAGTCCAGCTGTGTCGTCTAAGAACCGCTGTAGCTGATTGGCTGCTGCCCTCTCAATTACCTTGCCTAGAAATGGCAAGTTGGAAACCGGGCGGTAATTGGAGGGAGCCGAAGGGTCTAGCTTCAGCTTCTTCAGCAGCGGTCTTACCTCTGCAATGGCCTCTTTCAAACTCCCTGGGAACACTCCTTGCTCAAGGGAGCTGTTGATAATCTTACCCAGGGGGTCTCGTAACCCCTCCCAGCAAGATCTAACAAGCCAGGAGGGGCACGGATCAAGGGAGCAGGTTGTTGGTCAAGCTGCAGCAAGTAACTTATCGACAGCTGCTGCGTCCAGCAGTTTGAACTGGGTGAAGGTGGGCCCTCGAGTGGCAGCAGGGTCTCGAGTTCACTCACTGTATCAAATGTGGCTGGGATGTCCCGGCGGAGGTTCGAGATTTTGTCTGCAAAATAGTTCTGAAAAGCCTCAGCTGAAGGAGCCAAATCCCTATCATTTAAGACAGTCGGAATTGTTGTCAGCGATCTACTCACATTTAAATGTTTTCAAACTGCTAGGTTGGCAGAAGCTGGGCCTAACAGCAGAACCTCACTCTGTTCCCCAGATTCAAACCATCGACCTTTCGGTCAGCAAGTTCAGCAGCTCAATGGCTTAACCCACTGCATCACCGGAGGGCTCCACTAGTCTCTAGAGCAGGGGTGGGCAACTACCGGCCCTCCAGGTGTTTTGGACTTCAACTCCCAGAAATCCTAACAGCTGGTAAACTGGCTAGGATTTCTGGGAGTTGAAGTCCAAAACACCTGGAGGGCCAGCAATTGCCCATCCCTGCTCTAGAGCAGCAGAAAACTAACAGGCTCCATTTTCAATGTGACATCCTTTCAAAACTTTAAGCATAATTAGTGATCATGTTCAGTGATACAACTTGAAAATTCATCTCTTTCTAGAGGGGAAAAATAAGACTAAATAATATTCAAATAAACCCTACTAGGATGTCAAGCCTAGAACAGGAAAGTTTTGGAAACAAAGTTGCTGACTCACATAAAGTCTTTTTCTCTTTTCTCTCTCTGGCTCTCCATCTCTCTTTCTCTGAATGTTCAACATAATAAAAACAGTGGGGGAGAGCAACACTCTTTGCCTATGCATATTATGGATGTCTTTTGAATACAACCAGCCTCCTGCTCATTTGAGTGTGGAGAGAAGGCACATTAGCAGGAATCTAAAACCCCAGCCTTTGGGAGTATTTGTTTCTTTCCGCTTTGAGATGATAGATTATTTTGGTCCCCCCCCCCCTCTTACTTCTTACCTACTCATTATAAGATGTCAGTCCTTCCTGCAAAGAGTCTGCCATGTGTTGGTTTGAAGGAAAAACACCCACAATGCCCTGTGGTCATCCATGTGACTGTGTCTCAGATTTGTTGAGAGCAATTAACAAACAGAACTCGTCAAAAGTATAATATGATGAAAACATGTCAGCTTCCGCCTTCTTCAGTTGATAAAGACAAAACTGGGCTGGATCCAAGTTGGTGGTTTATAGCACGCTCTGTTTTCTATTTCAATAAAAGGCACTTTTAATATTTGTGTTATTTGAAAACATTTTATATTTTTGTTATTTCAAAAACAGCTTCAGCTAAGGATAGTGTGTGTCTTCTCTGAATGAATGCATGGAGGAAGTAATGGGTTCAATGTGGAAAAACACATTGAAACTCAATCCAGGCAAAACAGAGGTGCTTGCAACCAAGGGTCCTAATCTGGGGGTGGAGGTGTGTCCACCAGGTCTGGACAAGGTTACACTCCCCCTGAAAGACTGTGTTCTTTTATCCATCTTGATGCCGAACAACGATTTTGGGCTGACCCCGCCAACCGCCTGCGGAGCCCAGTCCAAAGAGGGTCCGTGAACACCCTGGTGAGCCCGGAGCAACCTAGGTCCCCCAACCTTCCCGTGCCCAGAAGTCAGATTATGCTCACCAAGATGCAAGGTAGAAGCCACGAAATGATTTATTATACTCAGCTGAGAGGATGCGACCGCAATACCCTGATTCCGCAAAGTCCGCATACATTGGCATTCAAAACATGAGTTTTTAAAGGTTACAGAGCTGTCAAACATTTGAATTTCCCACCCGCCTCCTCCTGGCTGGCTCGTCGATGATTGGTGGGAACGCTGGAACCAGCTGATGGGCGGGACGCAAGCCGGCTCCGGGGAGCCTATCAGTGTCCTTCTCCATTTGCCTGTTCTGGCCAATCAGATGCAACACGCTACCACAGAAGCACTTAAAACAGCGGGCCTCAAACCCAGTGACTTCAATTCTCAGCTGTCAGTTCCGTTGCACAGATGAGGCCTCCAGCCTCTTAGGCCAAATTCATTGATTTTTCTTTTGACAGCTCAGTTGAGCTTTTATATGTCCCGAGTGCCTTTACAAAAATATGTGAAAAATGGGAATCTCTTGCCAATGGGATGGCCCAGAGACGTCAAATTTGCCAGACCCGGGCACTCCCGGTCTGGGGCAAAAAACAGAGGAAACTTTCCCTCCTCCCTTGCGGGGTCTCGAACCGGTGACCCCTGGTTCCCCGCAGCCTTAACCTTGCCTGTTGAGCCACCGTGGTTCCCTTTTGAGAGTGGCTTCTCCTCGCGCATTTGAGGCGCCCGCAAGAGAGGGAAAAAGAGAAAAAAATTATCAAAATTCAATTAAAAATAAAAAGTGCCGGGAAATGTCAAAAGGTTCTTGTGGGGAAGGATCTTGGGCAGGGAGGGTGGGTGTTGTGTCCGGGAACAGGCGTGTATGTGAAGTGTTTGGGACCATTCACTCTAGGAACGGTCTGCTGCGGGAAACTAACGAAGATTTCTAATTTTGCGATGGGAGTTTCTGGGCTCGACTACAATCTCTCCAAATGCCAGTTCAGGGAGATGTGACAATGGTCAGGAGTGCTTACTATCAGGTTTGTCTGATCTGCCCGCTGCGCCCCTTCCTAGATTTGGAGGAACTGAAGATGGCAGTGCATGCACTGGTAACCTCAAGGTTGGGCTTCTGCCTTGCACTTTCCATTGGGCTGCCTCTGTAAAGCAGAGTTGGTGCTTTTAGCAGAAGTACAGTCAGAGGAGAGTGATGCACAAGCACAATAGGCCTTAGAATAGCGAAGTAGCGTGCCAAGAAATCATGTTGGCAGCCAAGTCTGAGAATAATGCACTCTGATTGGTACGTAAGGCACCCGCAGTGATTTGCCAGGGAACATCATGTGCCTTACTGATAATACAAGCCTTGATTGGTTTAGCTAGCACCCAGCGTGGCATTGTTTACACTGTTGCTAATTGGTAGAAGCTGCGCATGGGCAAATAAGGCCGCCCCTCCTTGCTGGCACAGAGGGACGGATTAGAAATGTTTCAGATTTGGTACATCTTGCCCAAATGATAGATAACGCACTGTGGGAATGAAGAATTAATAACTGCGTAGTGCTGTTTAACAAATGAGAATGCTGTTAGAAATGATGCTAAATAATGTGATGTTTAATTGGATAATAAAGATGTGTTAATGCTATGAACCAATGAAAAATGATGAAGATGGGAGTGGACGGGACCTGCCGCCATTGGATGTATAAAAGTAACAGTTAGGGATTGATCGGGGCTCTTGCCCAGAGGCAGCAAGTTCTGTTGGGCAGGTCCCGTCAGCTGACGAATTGTGCAAAATAAACCTTTTGTAGCAGCAAATTGGGAGTTATGGAACTCCAAGTGGCAAGATACTTCTTACCAAAACGGTGGCATGGACGTGCGGGCGCAGGGATGAGAAACCACGCAACAAGTTCACTGCTCAACGTGAAATCAAAGGTTTATTGATTAACACCAGCTGGTGGGGTTTGCCCACAGAACGAGCTGCGATAAGGGGCAAACGGCCCCGGTCATCCTTAACAAAAAGCATTTATACCCCTCATGGCGGCATCCACAAAAGCCCGCCCTCCTTCATGATCATTTCACAAACATCATTGGCTGGTGTTACAGAACATTTCATTAATCCAATTAAACATAACATTTTCATTTGCATCACATCTTAATCCCCTCCTATGTGTTAGAACAATGAACAGATCTATGGTAGTCTTTCCCACAGTGCAACTATCAGTGGCTGGGACTCCTGTGTTCCCAGTTTGCAACATTTGGCTTCTGCATACTCCTTTGCCAGCAATGGAGGGGGCAGAATCCCTCTGCTCATGCGCAGTTCTCACCCATTTGGCACTAAGGTAAACAAACCTCATGCTTTGCACTGTTTGACCAATCTGAGCCTACGTTATCTTACGCTAGGCACGGGGTGTACTTTGGCAAATCACTGCCTGTGCTAGAAGCACCAATCATAGTGTTACATTCACGGAGCTTGTGCCTGCCTGATTCTTGGCACAGAAACCCACTTTTCTAAGCTCTACACATGTGCAGCATCACTCTCTGACCTTTTAAATGCAGCAGGTTGTTGCGTCTTCTCTCGTTCCTGTGCCCGCACGTTTACGCCGCTTGAGGTAAAAAGGTAAACATCTGGGGAGTTTTGGGACTCCAGATTAGCTGCTACACTGTACCAAGTTCAGAAACTCCAGTAGGTTCAAAATACAGCAGCCAGATTGGTTACAGGAACATCTAGGAGTGAGCATATTGCACTTATCCTAAAGTCACTCCACTGGCTGCTAATTAGTTTCAGTGCAAAGTATAAGATGTTGGTTTTGGCCTTTAAAAACCTACATGGTTTGGGTCCAGGTTCCCTAAAGGATCGCCTTCTTTTTTTTAACTGTCTGCCTCACATGCTTCCATCTTCCAGGTTGCGTCTGCTCCAACCAACCAGCCAGAACCCAACTGGTCACCGTCACACAGAGGACCTTTTCGTCGGCCGCCACAAGACTGTAGAACGACCTGCCGGAAGAGTGGCGACAGTTAGATCAGCTGTTGGAATTTTAAACCATTTTAAAAGCTATCTCTTCCAGCAGACCTACCTAGCCAATTGAAAGCATGAATTTTAAACTCATGTCATGTGTTTTGGTCTCTGTCCTGTGTGATTAATGTGTATTTGACATAAATGCTTTTATATGTTTCTTTTGTAGAACTGAATTTTAATGTGTGTTTGCAGAAGTTTTATAGTATTTGTGTGTTTTTAGCAGTGCTGCGATCCACCTTGAGCCGCAAGGAGAGACAGGTAAGAAATGTAATAATAGTCTATAGAAATAAACATGTAATGTTCGTTTGTGGGATTAACATAACTCAAAAACCACAGGACAAATTGACACCAAATTTGGACACAAAACATCTAGATGTATTATATATAGGGACCTTCTACACTATCCTATATCTCAGGACCTGATCCCAGATTATTTGATTTAAACTGGACCGAGGGCCTTCTCGGTCGTAGCGCCGACACTTTGGAATGCCCTTCCGGCAACTACACGGGCCATCCATGACCTGCTCCCGTTCAGGCGGGCGTGCAAAACCCACCTCTTCCGGCTCGCCTTTCAGGTGCAGGCCTAGTGGACTGCACCCTGCCTGGGAATAACCTATGTCCAGGTCGTGCTAATGGTGCTAAACTGTTTTTAATTGTTTTAAATGATGTACACTGTAGTTTTAACAATGTTTTTATCTTTTGCCTTCTATGCTGTATTTGTTTTATATTGTTGCCTTGGTTGTGAGCCGCCCCGAGCCTGTTTGGGAGTGGCGGCATAAAAGCCGAATAAATCAAATCAAATCAAATCAAATCAAATTATATGAATCTCCACTGCCATATAATCTGGGATAAGAAGATAATCTGGGATCAGATTCTGGGATATAGGAGTAGTGTGGAATGGGCCATAGATAGATCTTTCCAGGATTCAGGAAATGCATGAGGTCCCCAAAAGCTAACAGGCAACTTGAAGGCATGTCCACAGACACATCCACAGACCTGGAAGCAGACAAACAAGGAAAGAATAAACATTATGTTCTCAGTGAATGAAAGCTAGCTGTTATAACTCAGAGAAATGTTAGGTTTTGTAGGTTTGACCGCAGAAAACAATAGCCAAGCACCCAAACTTCATTTGCAAATTCATTGGATTTTTTTAAAGTTCTCCATGCATTCCTATTTATTGCTTGAAACTTCGTTGGCTTTTCCCCCTTGTCCTACATGGAAACTCGTGTTTTTTTGCAGACATTTTCCCCATAAATAATATACTTATTTGTGTACATGCTTTGACTAAAATGTTTTAATGCATATTTTCATTTTCCCCTATTTTTAGCTCTTCATGTTTTTTTAAAGTACCCCAGGCTTTATGCATATCTTATTTCTCTGAAAAGTGCTGCAAGCCACAAAAATATGAGAATTTCAGGAGCTGAATGTACTTCATCAAGGGGCAATCCGTCCCTACTTATTCTATTCTTGTGTGAAAGGAGGAATAGTTTCAGGGTGGGTGTTTTTCTCCCAGATGGGAAAATGTACAAGATATTTTGTGATTTTTAAATGCTTTTTCATACTTGTTATGGAAAATAATTTGCACACGGCACCACTATGTTCAAAAAAATCAAAATTGTGTGTGACTGCATTATTGGGCACAATATTAGGTGGGAACTATTTTGTGGGTTTGCATTAAAAAAATCCAACTACCAAAAAGGAAAGAAGAAGCAAGAACAGCCTCTCTCACCCATGGAAGGGAGGCTAAGGTTCTGGGCAGAGGGCGTGGCTTCGGAAGCGAAACCAAGCACTCTGGAGCTCATTCTGAGCTGAAGCGTTGGAGAGAGAAGACCTGGATCTGCTTCCTCATCAGCCAGGTCTGTAGCGGGGACCTAGGAAGACTGGGGTGAGTGCCTTCGCCGCTCCCCCTTCCCTTCCTCCTTTGTGGATGTTAACAGAGCTGGATTGCGGTTCCTCTGGTGGCCCGAATGACCAGCTTGCTGGTCTCAGAGGGCCTTGGGTTGTTTGGGCTTGAAGGGTCGAGGAGCAGGAGGCCTCGGGATGGGCTCCTCACTGCCCCTCGCCGCTGCTGCTCCTTTGCGGATGGCGCTTTGGTCGAAAAGTGTTTTCCCCCTTCTCCCTTCCTATGCACCGTGGAGGGCATAGCTTTGCTTGGCCGGAGTGTTGGGGAGTGAGAGAGGCCTCGGGTTTAGCGCCTTGCCCCCCCCCTTCCCGTCGCTGCAGCTGTTCCGTTGCGGGCGGTGCTTTGCTTTGAGGGGTGTTTCTTCCCTCTTCTCCGGACCCCGGACAGGCCTGGGTCTTTTCGCGCGGGGTGGGGAGTGTAGGATATCGGGGGGGTTCCCTCTGTCCCCCTCCCACCCGCCGCCGCTGCCTTGCGGGTGGCGGCTTGTCTGGGGGATCTGTCCCTCCTCCTCCCCGCATCCGCACCCCGCATGTTTGCATGTTGGCCCGTGAGGGGGTGGTCGAGTGGGAGGCTTCTCCTTCGCCCTCCCACTCACCACCGCTATCGCTGCCTCGTGATAAGCTTTTTCCTTGGGGGTTATTTCCCCTCGTCTCCCTCCTCTGTGCCTCATGGCGCCGCCGTGTCTGCCATGTGCCCCCGCCCTCTCACTGAGGACGCCACCTTGGCGAGGTCGGAAGGCTTGGGCTTTGCTGGTGGCACCATTTTGGGCGCTTTGCAGAAGGCACCTCATGGAAGGTCGCCTGTGCAGCGCCTGGGGGAGTGGCCTATCTATCGGAGCCATTTTGGCCGCATGTTGCCCTCCAGGACACTTGGAAACCTCCCTTGATAAACCACATGCTCAGCTAAGGTACTATAGGTTTATTTAGAATAACGGAATATAGGAAAGAGGCTAGAAGTCAAGCTAAGATGCCTTTGAAGTGGCACTGGTAAAATAGCAGCACTGTTCAATGGTAGCAGCAATTGAATATAGTACCGTGGCAACCAGGGATTAAGCAGGATACAAAAGGCAAAGTTGGCTCGAGATGGGAAGCCTTTCCAAGACCAAACGGTTATAGTGTCTAAACCCTTTGATCTAGCGATGTGACTGCATCGAGTGTCATGGTTCACATGATGCAGCTGCTGTTTAGGTAAACCTCAGAGGCAAATTATGTGATCCCAATTAGTGCCCACATCTGTGGAGAGGAGGCAGTGGAGCTCCTGGTCCCAAGTGCTTCTGCTTATCGCTAGGAATAACAACCGTGGCCTTGAATGTTTGAACCGGTTTGCATTGCACTGAGTTCACTTGGGAAAGGCAGACAAAATTAGAGGATTCTTGGATGCCATTATGGCTGCAGTGTTGTTCTGGGGAAACTGAGGCCTGGAGCCTGACACCACATGGCTTGCCTCCTTGGGGGATGCCATTTTGTTTTGGTGCTACTTGGTCCCGACTAGCCACCATTTTGTATGTTGGGCCACTCCCCCTCCCCCCCTTTTTCTCTCCCATCCCACATTGGGTTGGTAAGTTTGCACAGGATTACATACCCACAAGTATCAACTAATGTGGATGGGATTTATTTATTTATTGGGATTTATTTATTGGGAACAAGGGAAGGAAGGAGTCCTAGTTACCTCACCCCCACACCGGTGAGAGAAGGAGCAAACAGAGCGGGAGCCTTTAAAACTTCTGCCTCCAGCTGCTCCATTGCTACCATCCCTGCCTGCCAGAACAGGGGAAGGAAGGCGTCCTGGTTGCCTCACCCCCACACCGATGGCTGTACTGGTATGTGGCAGATACTGGCTTCTTCAGTAGACTCTCCTCAGTTCCATTTTGGCGGGAAGCCTTAGAATTGAGCAGTTGGAGTCAAGATGGCCGCGTTGAGCAGACGCCGGAATGCTGAGCTCCGCCGGGGCCTATGTAGTCTTTCCTACACAGCACCCCCACCTACGAGGCCAGTTACCCCATGCACAAGGGGCGACTTGCAGGACTTTAGGGCGAATTCCTGCTCGTTGTTAGAAGCGCCGCCGAGTTCCCCGCTTCTCTTCGAGGCTCTGCAAGCCTAAGCCGAGGTTGCCCTTGAGGTTGCTCGGGCTCTGGCCTCGGTTCTCGGGATCCATGCAAGCATGAAGGACGCTGCGGCCTCCAGGAGGACTATTGGACCAACAGCGACCGCAGCGACCACAGCGTCCCCCTGGAAGTGCTCGCCATGGTCCCCTGTTCCCTGGCCGGGCTTGGAGGAGGCCGAGATGCCCACCTCCCCTAACTTCACCCAGAGGGAGGCAAGCGACCGCCCTCCCGACACCATCCAGGGCACCACCCAGGACGCGCCGCCGTATTTCACCCACCTCCTTCTTGGCTTCAGCCGGCTGGTCGAGCGGCTGGCCGCCTGGCTAAGGGAGATGGAGGAGCTGAGACCGATGCTGCAGTACGGACGGCCCGCGCCGCCTGGACCCTCGCCCCGGGATTGGGGAGGTGGCGGCCGGCGGAGCACTGGACCCGCCATGCCTGGACCTGCTGTGCCTGGGCCCAGTGGAGAGGAAGACAAGTGAGGCGACTGCTTCTGGCCTCCTGTGCGGCCACCGCTCGGGCCCGCAAAGTGTCCTGGTTCCGAGGAGCCAGGCGGAGGAGAGGTGCACGGAGACCTCGAGGAGCACCCCGCGAAAGGGGCTCCTGGAGGAAGGTTGGCTGCCTCTTGAGGGAGACCCCCTCCTCGAGGAAGGGCCCCCATCCGGGGGTAAGGCATCAGCTGGACGGGTGGCGGTGCCGTGGTGGAGCCCGTGGAAGGCATTGGGACACCGGGCTCCCCCGACTCCGATGGAGAGGGCGTTGGCCGGCTGTATCAACATGGCACCGACCCTGATCAGTTTGGCATCTTTAGGCCCACCCCCCTCGTCCACCCCAAAGGCTGCGACCACGCCCCCTGCGGTCTCCATGCAAGAGCGGCCGCCACTGCCAGCTTTTCCACCACCGGCCTTTTCACTGGAGGCCACAAGCACCGCCATACCGCTGCCCCCGGGGTTCCTGATGGGGTCCCTGATGGAGGCGCTTGACGTCTCAGGGGTCCTTGCAAGGTCTCCTGGGGAGCGGCCCCGGCGACGAGCCGACCGATTACCAGCGATCCCCATGGTTATGACCAGCCCACAGGCTGTACCGCCACCAGCTGGTGACGGGCCTGCTGTCACCGGTGGCCCTGGGACCGGGATCACTACTAACTTTGGAGGCCCTGAGGCTGGCCCTCCCCCCCAGTGCCCCGATGGAGCGCCTAGAGGCCATGGACAGCCGGTGGCCGCCGCGGGGCACGGCGGGGCACGGCGAGATACGGCGAGAGGACTAGTAAACAATGGAAGAACCCTCTGCCACCTCAGACGAAACAGAGGAGGGGCCGAAGGCGGGGCAGGGGGCGGGGCCAGAGGAAATCCCAGCCCTGCTCTGCAACACCCAGAGGGTTCCGTCCCAGAACCTTCAGGAACACCAACCTCAGGCGCCGGGTTCCCCCATTGATGAACCCCCACCCCAGGAGGCTTGATAATCCGACGCTGGCGAACCCGGAGCCACAGGCTTGCGACGATCACTACCGTATGGATCTCGAGTCCCTGAGGACGTTCTTCGATCTGTGGGACCCTCCTAGGCTTCCCCCATTTGACGGTCGAGCCTGATAGCTGACCTTAGAAAGCTCCGACCCACATGGGCCCGAGCTTGGCTTCCCCTTCTCGTTAGTTTTGTCATTCCCTGTCGATGTTGTTTGTCTTGTTGTATGCTCTGTATTTTTTATGTCAAACTGTAAACCGCTCCGAGCCCTCGGGGAGTGGCGGTATAGCAAGTTTGAACTATAAATAAATATAAATAAATAAACATATGATACATGTATAGTGGAACATTAACACCTATAGTAAATAAATTAAATCAATCAATTGTAATGAAATATATATTCATAAATAAATGATAATAATAATGCAAAAAAATTAATAATGGATAAATAAATATTGAGAGGATTATAAAACAATGATAGTTTATATGCTAAACATAAGTTGGGGTTTTGGTCACTCGTTATGGTTTGATCCATTGCCTACCCTATTGTGTGAGGCCTCTTCGGGGGGTTTTCTCCCTTTGTTATTGAGTCAAATTAAATTCCGTGCTGCATGTTTATTTCAGATGGCGCTGAAAAATAATTTCGGGGGACCCAAAGGAAAGGGCCCCGCGAAGAAGTCGGCTGGAAAAACCCCACCACCGCCCGCTGAGTCGTCTTCGGAAGAAGAGGGCATTCCGGCTGCCGATTTGATGGCAGTTTTAGCGATGGTGGAAGAATTGGAAAAAAGGGCGGGGTTACCGGTCCTCAGAGCTGGGCCTCGAGCAGCACGTCACAACAAAAAAGACCTCTTTATTAAATCAGTGTATAATACAGTCAAGCCCTCTAACAGTCAGTATCAAAAAAGCAACAAAGAGGTAATGCAATGCAATGGTTTATATACATCAATCAAAATAATATATTATGCAAAAGCATCACGATGCACAAGCATCTAAACAAAGAAATAATGAGGTGTAAACCTCTCACTCTATACAAGAATGCAGACCGCTGCGTAGTTCACAGTTCCCCCGTTTCTGATATTAATAAAGTAAAGCACACAGTGTTGGGAAATCCCAGTACTGAAAACCATCAACTATATGGTTGTAGGACAAAAATAAGTCCCAACAGAACGTAAACAAACCCCCCGAGTGACTTATGGCTGCAAAGCCGCCAAACCCAGAACTCCGGGCAGGGACGTAGTAAACAAAGCGTCAGGCGGGACGTGACTCCGCCCACCCAAAGGAGGGGGCAAGGAGGGAGATGCTCCGTGAACAGGGATGCTAGTGAGCGTTGCAAAACGGTCCAGGCAAATGCGGCGTGGAGAGGTCCCCAAACGTAAAATAAACCCCACGATGGGTGAGACGTCTCGTCAACGAGATGAAGTACTGAGATCTTTCTCGTTTTGGGTGCTTCCTCAGGACGATTCGCGACCGGGAAAAGTACACAACTATATGGAACAAACACAACATAAGTCCCCCATAGGCATAGAGGGGTTGATAGGCAGGGTAGGAGAATGAGCCTACCAAGTGTAGTCTTCAGAAGTCCCCTATGGGGAGCAAACCGCTGATGCGGTGGAAAATAACAGGCCAAATGGCTGGTGATGACCGAAGATCCGGTCCAGGTTAAGGCCTAATCGAAGGCTATATCCTAAAAGGCAGGAGAGGCACAGCTGAGGCCAATGCGGAGGAGTCTTGATGCAGTAAGTTAGTTTAATAGGGCATTTAAACTGACAGGCTCGTTTAATCCATGGGGTTGCTCACAAGCACATTGTACAATGTGTTTTAGTTCGGTCTTGAGTAAGGTAGATTGCAGGTCAGTGTGGGGTGACATTTCCACTTTTCGAATCCTACGAACTTGAAATCCGGAATGGATTTGTGTACTTCTTTGAAGTGTCTATATAAGTACACATCTTCATTGCCAGAAAGAATTTTCAATCTGTGTTCCCTAATCCTTGCCCTCAGCTGGCGTTTGGTAACCCCAACATAAATCAAGGGGCACGAGCAATACATGAGGTACACACACATTTTTCAGTGGCACACGTACAGAATTGATTGAGTTTGATAAACCTAGATGTGCCAGGAATTTGAATCTGCTTCAACGGGCTCACAAAGTCACAACAGATGCAGTGCCCACATTTGAAAGTCCCAGCTTGAAAACTACTTGTAGTTTTTTTCTTGGCACCCAAATCTGAATGGGTGAGCCAGTCCCCAATGTTGGTGGTACGTTTATAAGCTGGCATTGGTGGTTTCTCCAATCCTGCAACATCGGCAATAAGTGGCCAGTGTCGTTTGACCACATTGAGGATTTTTTTGCTCTGGGGAGTGTACTTGAGAGGCCAGATTAGCCTGTCTGGTGTGGTCTTGTCCTTATACTTGAGGAGATCGTCTCGTGGTATGTCATCTGGGATCAGAATTCACCTTTTCGTAGAACCTCTCGTCCTGGAGTTGTCTCTCCGCTTCTATCCTGTAATCAGAAGTGTTCTGAAGGACAATCCCCCCACCTTTATCAAAGATACGACGGATCTGATCACTAAAATAGAACATATCAAACTCCCTGTGGGCACCATTTTGGCATCCTCAGATATCACCTCGCTCTATACGAATATCCCACTGGAAGAATCCAGAGCTATCATAGAGAGCATTCTCAATAGCAGAACCAAACCTCTCTTACCCCCCACCGGCTTCCTCCTTGACCTATATGACTGCATTACGGAATACAACTATTTTAGATTTGATCAACAGTTCTACATCCAAAAGGGGTGGGCCATGGGGACCCCATGGCCACACCCCCCATTGCGAACTTATTTGTGAGGTCACTGGAGGACCTACATCTTCATTCCCAGACATCATCCGGAACAACCGCCGCCAAAGTCTTGCACTGGTGGAGATACATCGATGATGTCCTGCTCCTCCTTAAACCCGACACACGCCACATAGACTGTGACCAGTGGCTAGACACCTGGCATCCCAACATTAAATTTACCACTGTATATAATAATAAAGAAGTGAATTTCCTTGATTTGACCATCTTCAAGAGTGATGATGGTTTGGGAGTGAAATCATTCACGAAACCTATTGCAAAGAATTCTCTGCTGCATTATGGGAGTTGCCACCCATCACCATTAAAGAATAATCTTCCTTATTCACAACTAATCAGGATTAAACGGAATTCCACCACTCACAGGGACTACGAGACACAAGCTACCACATTGATGGAAAACTTTAGAAAGAGAGGATACCCTCTGGATCTAATCATTCGTGCCAAACACAAAGCAGATGACATACCACGAGACGATCTCCTCAAGTATAAGGACAAGACCACACCAGACAGGCTAATCTGGCCTCTCAAGTACACTCCCAGAGCAAAAAAATCCTCAATGTGGTCAAACGACACTGGCCACTTATTGCCGATGTTGCAGGATTGGAGAAACCACCAATGCCAGCTTATAAACGTACCACCAACATTGGGGACTGGCTCACCCATTCAGATTTGGGTGCCACGAAAAAACTACAAGTAGTTTTCAAGCTGGGACTTTCATTTGTGGGCACGGCATCGGTTGTGACTTTGTGAGCCCGTTGAAGCAGATTCAAATTCCTGGCACATCTAGGTTTATCAAACTCAATCAATTCTGTACGTGTGCCACTGAAAAATGTGTGTACCTCATGTATTGCTCGTGCCCCTTGATTTATGTTGGGGTTACCAAACGCCAGCTGAGGGCAAGGATTAGGGAACACAGATTGAAAATTCTTTCTGGCAATGAAGATGTGTACTTATATAGACACTTCAAAGAAGTACACAAATCCATTCCGGATTTCAAGTTCGTAGGATTAGAAAAAGTGGAGATGTCACCCCACACTGACCTGCAATCTACCTTACTCAAGACCGAACTAAAACACATTGTACAATGTGCTTGTGAGCAACCCCATGGATTAAACGAGCCTGTCAGTTTAAATGCCCTATTAAACTAACTTACTGCATCAAGACTCCTCCGCATTGGCCTCAGCTGTGCCTCTCCTGCCTTTTAGGATATAGCCTTCGATTAGGCCTTAACCTGGACCGGATCTTCGGTCATCACCAGCCATTTGGCCTGTTATTTTCCACCGCATCAGCGGTTTGCTCCCATTAGGGGGACTTCTGAAGACTACACTTGGTAGGCTCATTCTCCTACCCTGCCCATCAACCCCTCTATGCCTATGGGGGACTTATGTTGTGTTTGTTCCATATAGTTGTGTACTTTTCCCGGTCGCGAATCGTCCTGAGGAAGCACCCGAAACGAGAAAGATCTCAGTACTTCATCTCGTTGACGAGACGCCTCACCCATCGTGGGGTTTATTTTACGTTTGGGGACCTCTCCACGCCGCATTTGCCTGGACCGTTTTGCAACGCTCACTAGCATCCCTGTTCACGGAGCATCTCCCTCCATGCCCCCCTCCTTTGGGTGGGCGGAGTCACGTCCCGCCTGACGCTTTGTTTACTACGTCCCTGCCCGGAGTTCTGGGTTTGGCGGCTTTGCAGCCATAAGTCACTCGGGAGGTTTGTTTACGTTCTGTTGGGACTTATTTTTGTCCTACAACCATATAGTTGATGGTTTTCAGTACTGGGATTTCCCAACACTGTGTGCTTTACTTTATTAATATCAGAAACGGGGGAACTGTGAACTACGCAGCGGTCTGCATTCTTGTATAGAGTGAGAGGTTTACACCTCATTATTTCTTTGTTTAGATGCTTGTGCATCGTGATGCTTTTGCATGATATATTATTTTGATTGATGTATATAAACCATTGCATTGCATTACCTCTTTGTTGCTTTTTTGATACCAAAAAAGACCTCTTTGACATGTTGCTGTCTCGTGTTTTTTCTTTAGAGGCTGGTGGAGGTGGAGTTAGTCAGTAGATTGACCAGCCAGTGTCAGGCCTGGTAGGCCTGTAAATAATGGCACACTCACTCAAGTAGTTAACAAGAGGAATTGAGCTTTATTCAGCCTTACTCCAGGCAGAGCAAAGAGGAATCTGAGCTTTCCGCCAAAACGCTGAGAGAAAAACCCTTCTGGTAAACTCCCTCCCTCCTCTCAGACTCAGGCCCATCCCCCTCTGCTGGCTCCCTGTCGCCATGGCAGCCAAGGCCAAGCCGTTTATTTAACTGCTCTGGCTGAGGCCTGACATTCCGCCCCCCCGCCGGAATGGCGCCCCAAGACTATTATATAACATAGCAGTGAATTTAACATTATAACACACACAATATACTTGATCTCATAACTGGCATACATTTTTAACTATTAAAACTAACTGACCCCCAACATCACACTGCATTGCAGAGCAAAGAGGAATCTCAACAACAATGGGTTTATCCCAGTCTCAGTGCTGGTGAGAACCCAACCCGACTATGGAGAAGGTCTGTGCTCCCAAGGCGGGGAGGCACGACCTCCCTCTCAGAGGAGAGCAGTTTTGGCCGCGAAGAAGCAAGCGGCGACAGAGGCTTGCGAAGCCAAAGGCCCCCCCCCCCCGGGAGGATGCAGTCGGTGTTCCCCACGGCCTCCGACCAGCCCCAAGCTGTGGCTCCGGTAACCGAGCAGCTGGAGTCCACACCATCGGCGGACACTTCTTCGTCGCAGCTGCCTGTTTCGGCCCTGGTTCTGCCTTCACCTGAAGAGCCTGCCTGCATTTCACCCCCTCTTGTCGTTCCTTCAACTTCTGCAGGTAAGGACACTGCTACGGCTTGGCCTTGGGATAGTACCCAGGCATCACACAACACCACACAACTCAACACACCCACACCAGCTGAGGTCCTTTCATCTACAAAAGTGGGAGAAGCACTCAATACTACCCCTAGCATAGTAACCAAGGATCCTATATCACTCAAGGTTGCAAGGACGGGTGATGAAAGAGGTTTCTGGGGCACTGACAGGTGGACCCTGCCGGTAACGGTGGCGGGCTCTGCGTCTTCTTTGGGATCGCACTTAGCTCAAAAGACTTTAGACAAAATACTGTGTAATGAATACGTGGACATTTACTCCCTCTACTTTAGAGAATTGGATAAAAAGGAGAAAGATGATCTTGATGAGGAGAATAGGGGAAAAGTTAAGAAACGTAGAGTGGAACAAAACTGGGAGAATTGGCTGGCGTGTTACACCATAATTATAGACGCCTATCCTTACAGGGCCAAGTCCCTGCTCAAATATCAAAATATAATTTATGGGGCAAAGGTAAATTTTGCAGGCCGGGCTTGGTTGGAGTACGACAAGTGCTTTAGGGACGAAGCAGCTTGTCAGCCCACTAAGCGGTGGGATCTCATCAACAGTCAACTGTGGATGGAGGTCATGAATTCTGCAAGAACAATCCCGGGTGAAAAGGCCGATAGCGGCCATACCATCCATAATACGGGGGGAGTGGAGCCCTTTCGCCAAGGTGCCGCACCCAAACAGGCGTAGAAGCAAAGACAAATGTGTTGGGAGTACGCAGCACAAGGGACTTGCTCTAAAAAGAATTGCGCTTTTCAACACGCATGTACCATATGCCTCGGCAATCATTCCGCCAGAAGCTGCTTCAGAGGCAAGGCAGGTAGAGCTCCCCCTCGTGATTCCCAATTCAAAAGAACTCCCAATCAACCTACACTTCCAAAAGGGGCCCAGCCCAATTAAATTAGGACCCCTCAGGCATTGGTTGAAGTTTGATCCCAACCAGGCCGCAGCAAGTTATTTGCTTCACGGTTTTACATTCAGCTTTTGAATGCCCATGGTCCGCGTATGCCACGGTTGTCTCCAAATTTGAAATCCATAATTGGCATGGAGACCGTGGTTAAAAAAAAATCAAAAGGAGGTCAATGAAGGCAGGATGTTAGGGCCGTTTCCTACCCCTCCCACACCTCAGTTACGAGTTTCCCCCTTGGGGATAGTTCCCAAAAGAGGCCCTGGGGAGTATCGCCTCATTCATTACCTGTCATACCCTCGGGGTGACTCGGTGAATGATGTGATACCCGATGACCTGTGCTCTGTTCTTTATACTTCATTTGATTCGGCTGTTAGACTCATCAGGCGTTACGGGCTGGGAGCCAAGATGGCCAAGTGCGACATCAAATCGGCATTCCGGTTGCTCCCGATCCATCCCTTAGATTTTGAGCTGTTAGGCATTTGTTTTGATGTCCTTTTTTATTTAGATCGGGCTTTGCCTATGGGCTGTGCCATATCATGTGCTGCGTTAGAAACCTTCATCACCTTTTTGGAATGGGCACTTAAAACAAAATCGGGATTATGAGGGGTAGTTCATTACCTGGATGATTTTTTGTTCATTGGGAGCCCCATGTCCGGGGAGTGTAGGGCCCTAATGCAGTGTTTTGAACAACTTACTAATCAACTAGGAGTACTGCTGGCCCATGAAAAAACTGAGGGACCCACTACAGTTTTAACTTTTTTAGGAATTGAATTGGATACCATCAATCAATATTCCAGGTTGCCGCCAGACAGAGTGGCGGGCCTGATGTCTAGGGTCTAACAATTTTTGGAGCGGGGCAAAGCCACCCTGAAAGAATTCCAAGAGCTAATAGGGCACCTAAATTTTGCTTGCAAAGTGGTGGCATCCGGCAGGACTTTCTTGAGCAGGTTGTGTGAGGCTATTGCGTGGTCAGCAAGCCACATCACCACATTAGAATTACCAGGCAAATAAAATGGGATCTGTTCGTCTGGTTGCAATTTTTGCAAAAATTCAATGGGGTTCCTTTTTGGCACCACGATTTGTTATTGCACAACGCTCTGCAGGTAGCCTCCGACGCCTCGGGTTCTTTAGGTTTTGGTGTCTACTTCAACGGGCACTGGTGTGCCGAAAGATGGCCTAATCATTGGCACGAATTAGGTCTCACCACTGATTTGACTTTTTTAGAAATTTTCCCCATTCTGGTCGCAGTGTACTTGTGGGCTCGTGGGTTTGCGAATTCCCTGGTCCATTTTTGGTGCAACAACATGAGCACAGTGCAGGTCATCAATTCTTTGTCATCAAGATCACCCAGGGTCATGGGTTTAGTTCGTTTGTTTACACTGCAATGTTTGCAATTTAACATATTGTATAAGGCATTTCACATCACGGGTTTGGACAATTCATTGGCCGACGCTCTGTCCCGTATGCAGATGGAGCGTTTTGGGCAGCTAGTGCCCGCCGCAGATACATACCCGGAGCGAATGCCAGACCATCTTTGGCAGGTTGGAGTGACGAAATAAAGCGGGGTATGTCACTCGTGCTAGCACTGAGCTCCAGGCGGGCTTAAGGCAGAATGATCGAGGAATTTTTAGAATTTAGAAAATGCTACGGTTTGTCCAATGTTTTACCTGTGCCTTACGAGCAAGTTGCTCAGTTTTGTGTTTACAGTCAGAGGCGTGGATTGGCTCTGCAGTCAATCAGGTCCAAACTGGCGGCCCTCGCATATTGGCTCAAGGCGCAGGGCCTTCCTGACACTACTAATGATTTTAGACTGCAAAAATTTACAGCAGGCCAATTACAGGAAAAAGGCAGGCCCATTGACAACAGGCAACCTTTAACACCAGATATTTTGAAAGGTCTCAGTGCTTTGTGGCCTAAGGTGTGTGCATCCCCGTATGAACAAGCATTATTCCACGCCGCAGCGCTTACCGCCTTTTTCGGGGCCTTAAGAGTCAGCAAGCTAGTAGCATCCTCCAAAACGGACAGGTCCCTCAGAGCCCTCCTCGCCTCTGATGTTCATTGTGGCCAAGACCGGTTGGAGATTCGGGTGAGGTCATCTAAGACCGATCAAATTGGAAGGGGCTGTTTGATCACACTGTCAAAAGCCAGCAACTGTGAGCTTCGTCCAATTGCAGCTATGTCACAGTACTTGGCAGTGAGAGTACAAGGACCGGGGTATTTGTTTCAGCACCTAGACGGGACCCCGCTTTCGAAATTTCAGTTTTGGTCGGTCACTAAGAAGTCGCTTGAGCTTCTTGGCCTGGGAAAATGCAAATTCGGCACCCACTCCTTCCGAATTGGGGCTGCCTCATCCGCGGCCGCCATGGGTTACAACGTTGAGACTATTAAGTCTTTGGACAGGTGGCGACCTAATGTACATAAAAAATACATACACACCATGCTTGTTTAGTTTTGTTATCATTTCAGGTGCCGCTGGGTCCTCGCCAAAGAAGAGAGTCCTGCTGGTTGGCCACAGCTACATCTATTGGGCCGAGCAGTATGCTCGTAAAACATATTATGTAAGGCAAATGGGACTATCTGATAATGCCTTGGTGGGATGGAGAGGCAGGCGAGGTTTACAGTGGCACGGTTTGTTCACGGTTGGGAGAGGTCTGCCTCCTGATGCTCTGGTGATACATCTGGGAGGTAACGATCTAGGTCTGCTTACAGGTAAGGCCCTATACCTACAGGCTCGGGCAGACCTAGAGAAGATTTGGAGCGCTTGGCCTCAAGTCCACATCATCTGGTCTGCCATGGTGCCTCGAATGATGTGGCATGGCGGTGGGGATGTGAGGGTTTTAGAGAAATCAAGGAAAAGGGTAAACCAGGTCATGCGCAGCTTCTTTGATAGAGATAATGGGTCCTTAGGGATATTTCCCTCACAAATAATGGTGGCACACCTTACTCAGACCAGCATCTAAGCAAGTCATATTAAAGTCAAAGTCATCTACCAGACAATCCAGAGATCTTGGGAAGTTGGACAACCATTGCTGCTATCGACGTCATCGAATGCCTTTTACAACTATTACCTGAATTGGACAGAGCTAGAAGAAGCAATGGACAGAGAGAGAGAGAGAGACAGAGAGAGATTAAAAACGTCATCCCACAATGGTTTGTGACCATCTTCCCTACGTTCTCCCCACCCCCACTTTCATGGGATGAGGAAAATGGAAGGAAAAAGGAAGAGGGGCCGACCAAGGGCAAGATGGATGGTATCCTTGAAGGGATTGGCTTGATCTTGAAGGAGACCCTGGGGGTGGCCACGGCCAATAGGGAGCTCTGACCTGGGCTGGTCCAGGAGGTCACCAAGAGTCAGAAACAACTGAACAAGTAAAAAACAACAAACTTGGGATGAGGTCTGAAGAGACATAGAGGGAGTCACACCCTGTTTCTAAGGTTCTGCCACTTGGTCCCACTTTTGCCATTTCAGAAACAAGATGAAAATGGAGTGATAGAGGCTGAAACCCAGTTGTTTGTTCTAACCAGAGTGGGCCCACTGAACCATTGGAACTTAGAGAAATCCCCATTGATTCAATGTACCTATTCTAGTTGGGACTAAAAACTGGATTTGAATCAAAGTGCCCTTCTTTTGCCTCTACACAAAGCTCCACCAAGACCTATAGCCAGGGGTGGCTTTATACTTCTTGGGATTCCATGGTTTTCAGTTATCTCTGGTGTGACCCAGCAGTTGGCTATGGGCCTTATTTCACGCACATACACCCATTTTATAACAGTTTGAAGCCACTGAGACAATGAAAAGTGATGGATCCCATCCCACAATGCAGAGGGACTTCCTGTCTGCACCTGTCACAATTTGGTATTCAACATCATAAACAGTCCCCCCAAAAAAGGATGGGGGTGAAGATAGTCAGAGATCATTTTCTGGACTCAACAACGAGACTATTCCATTTCAAAAGGACAAAAACACTTGAGATGAGAATTGTCAAAATTGTCTGCATTGAATCGAATCTATGACGTGGGTAAATGGGCCGTCCTGTGGGCGGTCTCCTAGCCAGCAGTGAGTCCCTGGTATTCTGCCATAATGCAGCTGCCCAATACTTTCAGTTTTGTTTCGAGGGTTTTTTTTACATTTAAAACTAAGTAAATACAAATCTCGACACCACAAAGATTTGATCACTCACAATGTCAAAGTAAGTCCCATTTTATTTTTAAAAGGGGGGGAGGGAGGACAATCCACTTGCTCATGGGATAAGGATGAACATGGTTAGTTAGTAGTGGAGAAACCAGCAAATTCAGACAACATGTGATACGTAATGAGTACTGAAATAACGGGTGCATATGCAATGCTACAGGACTAAATGCCAAGATTCCCGGATGCTTATTTCACATTGGATAATGTCCTAGGTCAGGTCTGTCCAACAGGCGGCCCGGGGGCCATACATGGCCCCCTAGCCCCTTGGCTACGGCCCCTTATCCTCCTGCAATAAATAATATATTTTTTAAAATATATATTTTTTAAATTTTCAATTAAAATATTATTATTATGTTTTGGTCCCGCCCCTTGGCTTTCTATTGGCCCCCTCATCTTCTCCTGAGGGAGGGGGCCAATGGGAGGGAGTGACGTCTCTCGGGCCCCGCCCCCTTGGCAGCAAACAGGAAGAGTGACCCGGCCGCATGGCTTTCCCCCTCGGCAGCGCTCCTTCCTCCTTCTCATCCTCCCTCCCTTCCCAGGGAGGGGAGTTATTGCAAGGAAGCATTCAGCGTTAAGGTGAGCCACATTTCTTCTCCCTCCCTCCTTCCATTCCACCCATTCATCCTTCTTTCTTCCCTGCCCCTTCTCTCTCTATCTTTCTCCTCTCGCTCGCTTCCTCCTCCTCAGGATTGCTGCTGCTCCGTCTCGGAGGCGCTCAGGCCCTCAGCGCACTCGCCTCCATTGCCCGGCCTTCTTTCCTCCCCCTTCCCTCTCTCTTTCTACTCCCTCCCTTCCTTTCCTTCCACTCTTTCCTTCTTTCCTCCCTCCCTCTCTTTCACCTTCTTTCCTTCCTTCCACCCACCCACCCTTTCGTCCTTCCTTTCAACTGTTCTCCCTCCCTCCTTGCCCCTTTCTCTTTCACCTTCCTTCCTTCCTTTCTTCCTTCCTTCCACCCACCAATCCATCCATCCACCCTTTCGTCCTCCCTCCCCCCCCCCTTATGTTAATATTAAATATATGGAATTGTTTATTTATGCCCCCCATGTGTTCCATTCCCTCCCTCCCCCCTTATGTTAATATTAAATATATGGAATTGTTTAATTATGCTCCCCATGTGTTCCATTCCCTCCCCCCTTATGTTAATATTAAATATATGGAATTGTTTAATTATGCTCCCCATGTGTTCCATTCCCTCCCTCCCCCTTATGTTAATATTAAATATATGGAATTGTTTATTTATGCCCCCCATGTGTGGCATTCCCTCCCTCCCCCCTTATGTTAATATTAAATATATGGAATTGGAGCCTGGGGAGGGGGCGGAGCCAGGGAGGGGGAGGGGCGGAGCCGGGGCAGGGGCAGAGCTGGGAGCGGAGGCAGACCCTTAGGCCCCCCAGGTGATCACTGGCCCCCGGTCCAGTAGAAGTTGGACAGCCCTGTCCTATGTCATTTTCTTCTACTGAGTGAATGCTCCCCATTGCCATGTTAGAGACAATGTGGTACTTTCAGAAATGAAGCTTCTGTATCTCTCTATTCTAAATGACACCGCAAACTGGTGATTTAAATGGTTCTGTGTCGGAAGTTCAGTGAAGAACTCAAATGCCAATCCAGTAGGCTGGCTTATGAAGTGAGTCCATTGTCTGTGGTTTGGGCTGTACACAAAGAAGAGCTTTAAATATCATAGAATCATTATGCTGGAGGACCTACAGATGTCTCTCGGAGTGTTATCTTCAGATCTCCAGCATGATTTTATGGTCAATTTCTGCCAGAGGTTGATCATAGAATAGCTCTGGAGGCCTTAAGAGAACACTTCTCTAGACATCTGTAGGTCCTCCAATGGGATTCTAGGAGATGCTTCAGCTAGAAGTCCAAAACATCTTTCATTTCAGATTTTTAAAAATAGGGTTACAGATTATACATAAAACGGTATTACATGAAAGGTACTGAAGTGGATATGCCTTGTGTCATAGGCTCCTCTACTGCCCTAAGTATTTGGTCATATTAATACAGTGACCATTTGGACAGTACAGTCTTCTCAGCCTTTCAGAAAGGAAATGGCAAACCTCCCCTGAATAAATCACCTTGCCAAGAAAACCCATTGGCAGGCCCACCATAAGTCAGAATCAACCTGAAGGCATAGAACTGGTGCACTTAAATTCTAGCGGGTACTTGTGTTTGGGTTTGGGTTTTAAATATTTGTTATTCTCAGGCATGCATATCACCCACACCAAAAGGAGTGGGAAAAGGAATGAGAAAATCAATATATTTTTCAGTTCACTGGGATGTTGCAGGAAAGCATTTTGAAACTTTCTCTGTACTGCAAAGTTATAATTTCAATCTGTTTAGTACAAGGAAATAGCTTTGTGGCTGTAAAATGTATTATCTATATAGGAATAGACAAATCCAATTTCAATAAAGGATGGGCGAAGAGGAGAAAAGAAGTGAGAAGGAAAAAAAGTGTGGAAAGGAGCAAGGGCTTTTTAAAAATCATTTCAAGAATGCTATGAAGGGCGGGGTCACCCAATCCTCCGAGCTCGAGAGGCAGCAGCTTCCTTCCTTCCTTCCTTTGAGCTTTACGGTTCAGTGATTGCTCGACACTTGCAGCCGTTCTTCTCTGAGTTACAAACATTCTGCTCCTAACTTTTACTTGCAGTTTTAATGATGTTTTTGATCACAAAATAGCTGCACGCATTACCAAAGAAACAGTCACATTTGACGACATACGTTAACATTGAGGAGGAGTAGCGGGAAAGATGCACTTGCTTAGGAAAATGAAAGGACTCTCTCCAGGGAAATTCTGCTGTTTGGCTCAAAATTGCTTGCCTGTTTTGCCTCAACAGGAGCCAACAAAACCGCCTTCACAAAATTGCCAGAGTTTCTCAGAGACAGTGATAGCCCTGAGATCGCAAGTGTTGCATGCCCAAATGTTAAAAGTTTGGGTGCTAAACCCCAAATGTTGCCAAGGGTTGCACATTCCAGGGCCTGAATTTCATTGTTCTCTCACACAATCCAAGCACCCCTGATAGATGGTCATCCAGACTTCAGTGAAGGAGACTCTGGGCCCATCCAGGAAGTACCTTTATCTCAGGAGCTTCCACAGAAAAAAGGAGGGCTGTTCCCTCTAAAGCAGTGGTTCCCAAACTTTTTTGGCCTACTTCCCCCTTTCCAGAAAAGAAATTTACTCAGCGTCCCCCTAGAAATTAATTCTTTTAAAAAAATATTATATTATTATATTTTACCTTTTTTGTAAAATATAATAAAGAAAGGTGTAAATTAGAAACATTGAAGTTTGAAATTATGAAACTATTTATTGGACTTAGAATGGAAAGGTAATACAAAAAGTTAAAACATTCGAAATCATCTTAATGAGAAGGATGAACCTGGTATGCTGCTACCAATCTAGTAATCCTCGGCTCTATTTTCGTCAGCAGTAATCTCAAATCACCGCAATTGACTATTTGCAATCGGTTTCTTTTCTTTTTTTAAAATTCAATATTTTTTATTGAAGTTGTTTTTACAGTATAAAATAAAGGTGTGAAAGATTAGATATAAAGTTTGGAGTGAAGGTAAAGGTAAGGAACAGGGGAGGGGAAACAGGTCGGGTTAGGGAAAGGGTAGAAGAGAAAAAGACATAGTACATAGAAGTACATTGAAAAGATCTTCCAGTTCGGTAGTCCGGGCAGTTCTTCTCTTCTTGATCCTCCCTTTTATTTGGTCCGCTTGACGTCATTCTAGTTTCGGCCGTGTGGCCTTAATGTTTTAAATTTAATGAGTTTAAATATAATTTAACTGGTTGCCAGTCCGTTCTAGACTTTAGGTTTTGGTCATTAACACAACTATTCAGTACATCTGAATCCATTAATTCACACAGCTTAACTATCCACTCCTCTGGTGACGGAACCTTTTCATTCTTCCAGTTTTCAGCCAACACTACCCTGGCTGCTGCTGCTATGAAATACATTAATTTCTCTTTGTTCTTGGCCAGTCCTGCTTCCATTAGATTAAGTAAATAATATTCTGGTTTTAACTCCATATTGACCTCCAATATTTTCTGTACATGAATGTAGATGGACTTCCAAAATTTCTGAATTTTTCCACACGTCCACCAGCAATGAAGAAATGTCCCAATCTAACTTTTACATTTCCAACATTTGTTGTTGGTATTTTTATAATATTTGACCAGCTTCTGTGGTGTCAGATGCCACCGATAAAACATCTTGAACCAGTTTTCTGCTGCATTGGTTGAACCCAAAAATTTAATACTGTTTTTCCAAACTGATTCCCATTCATGTAACAATATCGTATGCCCAAAATCTTGGGCCCATTCAATCATTACTTGCTTTGTTAACTCCATTTCCGTATCCCACTCAAGTAATTTATTATACAAAATCCGTATATGTTTTCTCTCTTGTTTTAGGACACTCTCCCAACATGTTTCTTCTGTGCTGAAGCCATTTTTACAGTCCATTTTAAAGTAATCTTTTATCTGTATATATTGAAACCATGAAATTTCCAATCCTGAGCTTCTTAGATCTTCTAAAGCAGGGGTGCTCATTACGGTGATCGGGAGCACCTAGGTGATCTTCGGCCCTCTTCCAGGTGATCTTTGGGCCTCACCAGCCGGATGGCACGCTCCTGCCATGCGTGCGCACGTGCGCTCCCGCCGTCTTCGGATCCTGTTGGCAGGCTTCTTTTGCCAAAATGAGGCTTTAGTGGGCGGGCCCTGGCGCTCGTCTTGCCACACACGGTGTGGTGACATGACCGCCCATTGGTTGCTGCTGGGGGGGGGAGCAAGGCAAAGGCATGCGCACAGATAGGATGCGAGGGTGTGGGAGGAATGGAGGGAATGTGTGTTTGTGAGAGAGAGAGAGCCAAGGAGAGAAGAAAGAAATCCGAAGAACTTTTTCGGATCCTGTTGGCAGGCAGGCAGGCGGGCGCTGGAAGGAGAGAGGGAGAGAGAAAGAGGCGAAGGAGGCCGGGCAAAGTGGGGCAAAGCCAAGCAAGCCCCGCCGCAAACCCTGCTGCTGCCCTTGGGACTCCCATTCCAAGCAGAGACCTGGGCGGCGAGCTGTGTGGGGCTGCTTTCTTTCCTTGGTTGGGGCGAGGAGGGGGCTCCGCCGTGTTCCTGGGGCTGAACCCGAGGAGGAGGGGGCTGTGGGGATGGAGACTCCACTTGCTGCTGCTGCTTGTGCCCTCGCCGCCTTTCTCTGCCTCACCCTCCCTCGCCCTCAAACAAGAAAGGCGGCGAGGGCCCACGTGGGAGAGAGAGAGAGAGAGAGAGAGAGAGAGAGAGAGAGAGAGAGGCTCTTCAGAGCTGGCTAGGAAGAGCCACCCTCTCTCTCTCTCTCCTGTGGGCATGGACTGCTACCAGTGGGAGGGGTCCTCCTTCCTGCCAGCCGTCCACTTGGGCGTCCTTTCTGAGTGACACCCTCGAAAGGAAGGGCGCCCCCCCCCCTCCGCTGCATCTGTTACTTTGGGGAAGCACCTCTTCCACTCTTCCTTCTCCTGCCCAGGTAAGGAAGCCTCGAGGGAGGAGGGGGGGAGGCTGCCGTGGGGAGACTCCAGCCTCACGTGGGTCCCTCTCTCAGTTCAGTTTCTCGGCCCAGGCAGCAGCCAGGCGGCTCCTCTTCCCAGCCCTGTGCCTTCCGAGCCGCCGCCGAAGCCATATCTGGCTAGAGCACTGGTGGGTGCGCCTATAAAAACCCTCCTGCTGCTTGTGTGGGAGGGACCTGCTGTGCACGCAAGAAGCAGGACGGGATGGGGACTTCCTGCTTCGCGAAAGCACACAGCAGGAAGGAGGAAGGCAACGAAGACATTGAGAGTGCGCGTGCAGGCAAGGAGGATCCCCTTCCCGGGTGCGCGTGACGGTGTGTTCGTGGGCAGGCAAGAAAGAAGCCCCGCGCGGACGGAAGGCTGCAGTAGGAGCACGTGTGCATGTGCGCGCACGCTCACATGCACAGCAGGTTATCTTTTCAACTTGATTGTTCATATAGTAGCTCGCATGATGAAAAAGTGCGGGCACCCCTGTTCTAAAGATTTCAAAGTCCAATTTTTATCGTTTCTTTCTAACAGAGTTTTATAAGTATACCATTTTGACATTGGTATTTCTTTTTTATGTTGGGCTTCTAGGGAAGAGACCCACATGGGAGTTTTTGTATAAAATCTCGTTTTATATTTTTCCCAGATCTTAATCAGGGCCTGTGGAGATGTGAACAGGTCAACACCAAAAAAATTTTCCGTGGCAGGGCAAGTGATCCCACCGCTGCCACCAAATGTGAAGAATCGAAACGCCGCCTAAATCTAGCGTCGATCTTTGCGGTGTAACAAGGATTTGCACTGTTTAAATGTGAAGAATTTCGCTGCCACCATTTATTTATGCTTGACCATTGTCACACCTCAAGGACCTCAGGCGTCACTTTCGGTTGGGCAAAGTTCCAGCCAAGGTAACCAGAGGGCAACTTTCAAACCAGCTTGCTTTGCAAACCCTGCCCGGGCCCCGCGCCCTTCCTGTGAGAAAACTAGGGATGCAAGCATAACAGAGGCCTTCAAGGCCATACCATCATTGCCTCCCCTGATAGTGAAAGCGGGCCGCGGGAGTAACAAGCTAGACTCCCTGGCCCAGCTGGCCCAGGTAACGAGCTCCGCATTCTTGGAGGACTGAGTTCACAAAACATACTAAGGATCATCAATCTTCGCCTTTGACGTGCAACGCAACGGAGGAACCCTATATCTGCCTTGCAGACCCTTATGCCAGTGTCTTGTACCAACAACGCATTTGGGCAAAGATCTTGAGGGTAAGGCCAGTCGGGCCTTCCACCAAGCCAAGCCGGTCAGTCTGCTGCGGGCTGACTTGTTCCAGTGTTGCCTTGTTCCAGTTCATCGTCGAGACCCATTGATTGATCCTGAAAAGACTCTTTTACCTTTTGAACTCTTTGCATTTTAAACCACGCATCCCAGCCTCTTTGCTTCGGCTGGGCTTCATAGAGACTTTGCATCCGGCTTGAGTTTCCTGTTTGCTGCTTGTGCTCCTTTATACTGCGGAGCACCTACGCCTTGTTGATTCCTGTCTGCTGCTAGTTGGGGCACCGCAAGGATTGCCTCCAACCCTTTTCCTATACTTACCTATAATCAATAAAACCCGTTGTACCTCAGCTGCTGTGTGGTTTGTCCAGGGGGGTCAGGTTGCCAAGGCCTCAGAGGGCGATAGCTTGGTACAAGACCTCTTACCCCCTGGTAAACCGAAGTCCGGATGCAGACGCCCTGGGCGCAGCCAGTGGAGCGCTGACCATGGCAAGGGGCCCATCAGCCGCGGAGTTCCAACGCTTGCAAGCTGACATGATTGCTCTTCAACAGCAGTTTGCCGCCGTGATCCAAGCGCAGCGTCCAGCGCCACGACGGGTCCCTGTGGCGCTTCCCGCCTGCTTCACCGGAGATCCGATTGCAGCGCCCACGTTCCACGGACAGTGCCAAGCTTACCTGGTGGCCATAGCGGCCGACTTCGCAACAGAGGCGGAATGAGTGCCGTTTGTTTACACCTTGCTGGATGGCCCCGTGGCTTCATGGGCCACCACCTTGATTGACACTAATGCACCCCAGGTCCAGACTGTACAAGGGTTCTTGGATCACATCCGTGACACCTGGGGACACCCTGGCTGAAAAGAAGATGAGGCGCCACATGCAGAGGGACCTCCCTATCGGCCAGTACATCGCCGAGTTCCGAGTGCTGGCCAACCAAGTGACCTGGAATGCGGACACCTTACGCTCGCAGTTCCTGGAGGGGCTGTGCCCAGAGATCCAGATGGAAGTCGCCCGCACCCCTGATGTTCCCCTCACCCTGGACGGGGTGATTGCCATGGCCCTGCGGATTGAGGTGCACCTCCGGGCCCAACGGTTGCTGAACTGCAAGCCGCCGGAGCAGCCGCCCACCAGGAGGGCGGCCCCTGACCAGCGAAGCCCATCGGGGCCCCGTCCACTGCTGCATGTCTCTCCACCGAGGCCGGAGGATGAACCGATGCAACTGGGTCGCACTCGCCAGCACCTGAACGAGGCTGAAAAGGCTCGGCGCCAACGCCTGCACTTGTGTTGGTACTGCGGAATCTCCGGTCACTTCTCCAAAGATTGTCCCTCCAAGACCAAAGTGACCCTCGCCTGGCCGCAGCCGAGGAGAAGGCCACCCAACCGGAGGAGGTTCCAACACCAGCGGGGGAAGCCGCGGACCGAGCGTAGAGAGGCTCGCCAGTTCGGTCGGCACTCCCACCTCAGAGCCATGAACTGGGGTCCTGTTTCTGCTTTTGATCACTTTGTGGTCCGCGGAGAAAGGCCCTACCATGATCCATGCCATGTTGGACTCCGGAGCCACCAACAACTTCATCGACAAGGGATTTGCCAAGCACCTAGGCTTGGAATTTCTGGACTTAAAAGAGCCCCGGCCGGTGCAGACCATTGACGGCCGGCTGATGAAATCGGGCCCTATCAAACAATGGACCAAGCCCACCAGGATGAATGTGGCGGAGCACCAAGAGGACATTTCCTTCCTAGTTTCTCCCCTGCCGCACTTCCCTGTGATCCTGGGAGTGGGGTGGCTCACTCAGCACGACCCCCAAATCTCCTGGGCGCGCCGAGAGGTGAAGTTTCTCACAGCGCATTGCCAGAGACATTGCTTAAAGGGCCAGGCTGGGGTGGCCACTGAGGCTGGAACTGTGACCGTCCTTCCCTGTAAGTACCGGGAGTTTTGGGAGGTGTTCAGCAAAAAGGAAGCGGACAAACTTCCGCCCCATCGGCCCTACGACTGTGCCATTGACCTGGTCAAGGATGCTCCAATCCCTCGTGGGAGACTGTATTCCCTCTCAGAGCCTGAACAAAAGGCGCTTCGGGAGTTTCTGGATACCAACCTGCGAAAGGGATTCATCCGCCCAAGCCAGTCCCCTGCTGGAGCCCCAGTCTTGTTTGTAAAGAAGAAATCTGGAGAGCTATGTCTGTGCCATGACTACCGGGCCCTCAACAGCATCACCATCTGCAACAGGTACCCCCTCCGCTTGATTTCGGAAATGTTGGAGCAAGTACGAGGTGCCAAGGTGTTTACCAAGTTGGACCTGAGGGGTGCTTACAATCTGGTGTGGATCAGGGCAGGGGACGAGTGGAAGACTGCGTTCCAGACCAAGTACGGAGCGTATGAAACCCTTGTGATGAATTTCGGATTGTGTAATGCCCCCTCGACCTTCCAACACTTCATGAACGACATCTTTAGAGACTATCTAGACCGATTTCTCCTTTGTTACCTGGATGATCTGCTTATTTTTAGCGAGGATTTGGACTCCCATGAGCGCCATGTGCGAGCTGTGTTACAAAGGCTCCGGGACCACGGCCTATACGCCAAGCTAGAGAAGTGTTCCTTTGAAGTGGAAAAAATAGACTTTCTGGGACACTTCATCTCGGCCCAGGGAATTTCCATGGACCCAGTGAAGGTAGAGGCCGTGGTACAATGGGAGTCTCCTGCCAGCAGAAAAGACATTCAACGTTTCATGGGCTTTGCCAACTACTACAGGAAGTTCATCCCTGGCTTTGCCAAGTGCTCAGAACCAATCACACAGTGCCTCCGGGGGAAGGCCCCCTTCTGCTGGAATGCCGAAGCGGAGGGGGGCTTCCAGCAACTGAAGCAGCTGTTCGTGTCTCAGCCGATCTTGCAGCACCCTGACCAAGCCCTTCCGGGTTCAGGCCGACGCCTCCAAAGTGGCGATCGGAGCTATCCTGTTTCAACCGCGGGGGGAGGACTGGCTACCCTGTGCTTATTTCTCCAAGCAGTTGACGGCCCCAGAGAAAAACTACACCATTTGGGAAAAGGAGCCATCAAAGCAGCGTTCCAGTTCTGGCGCCACTGGCTGGAGGGATCGGAACACGAGATCCAAGTCCACACCGATCATCGTAACCTAGAGCACCTCAAAACTGCTCAAAAGCTTAACCAGCGCCAGCAGCGATGGGCCTTGTTCTTTGAGCACTTCCGCTTTAAGATTCACTACGTCACGCCGGCCCAGACCAAACAGGACGATGCCTTGTCCAGGAAGCCGGAGTACACTCGCGACTGCGGAGACAGCGAGGAGAGCTGGATATTTCTGCCCGAGAACTTTGCAGCGGCTACGGAGACCGCCCCCCTTCCGCTCCCGCCACCGGCGGAGCGCAGCGCACCCTCTCCGGCCACGAAGGGCCTTCCCCTGGATGCACAGATCCGCGCCAGGCAACTGGAAGACCCGTGGGCCAAGGAGCAGCTGACAAAGGAGGTACAGTACCCGATTAGCCTTCAAAGTGAACTATTGTGCCACCGCAATCAAGTTTATGTACCCCCAGGCCCAGAAAGGCAAGAAATTCTCAAGATGTGCCATGACAGCAAGGCTGCAGGGCACTTTGGCCTATTCAAAACCCTTCAGTTGGTTTCCAGAAACTTTTGGTGGCCCAAGATGCGGAGGGAGATTGAAAGATATGTAGCCACCTGTCCAGTGTGTCAGAGATCCAAGCAGGTCGTGGGCAGCCTCTCCCCATACCCCGGGGCCCCTGGGAAATGTTGTCCGCAGATTTTATCACCGACCTGCCAGCCTCCCAAGGGAACACCACAGTGCTGGTGGTGGTAGACTGTTTTACCAAGATGGCTCACTTCATCGCCTGCCCCGGGCTGCCCACCGCCAAGGAGACTGCAGATCTGTTCCTGCATCATGTGTTCAAGTTCCACAGACTGCCGAAAAGCCTGATTACAGACCGCGGAAGCCAGTTCACTTCTCAGTTTTGGAAAGAAACCCAGAGGATGCTGGTGATAGAGGCCCGGATGTCGTCAGCGCGACACCCGGAGACCAACGGCCAAATGGAGCGCACCAACGGAACTTTGGAACAATACCTGCGGTGCTATGTGAATTACCAACAGGACAACTGGGCCACTTTGCTTTCCCTGGCCGAATTTGCTTACAATAACTCCGTGCACGATAGCACTCAACAGACCCCGTTTTTTGCCAATTTGGGATACCACCCGCGGTTCTATCCAGCACTGATAGAGCCCAGGAACGTTCCTGCCGCTGATGAGTGGCTTCAGGAACTGGCTGCTGTACAACAGGTACTAAAGACTTAGTTAGGCCAGGCCAAAGCTGACTACAAGAGGATGGCTGATCGCCACCGCCGGGAGGGGCCGGAACTGAAAGTGGGGGACCAGGTGATGCTTTCCACCCGCCACTTGCCCTCCCAGCGGCCCTGCCGCAAACTCAGTGCCAAATACCTGGGCCCCTACAAGATAGTGGCCAAGATCTCGCCCGTTGCCTTCCGGCTCCAACTCCCAAAGGGGATGCGGATCCACCCAGTGTTCCACCGAGAGCTCCTGCGCCTCGCCAACGATGTCCGGCCGGAAGGAGGTAAAGCGCCCCCCCCCGGTGCTGATCGATGGGGAGGAGGAGTACGAGGTGGCGGAGATTCTGGACTCACGCATGTTCCGCCGGCAGCTTCAATATTTAGTGTACGGCCACGAGGAGAGGTGCTGGGTCCCGACCTCAGATCTTCATGCAGATGAACTGTTGGGACAGTTTCACCGCGCATACCCCTCTAAGCCCGGGCCACTTGCCGGCCGGGGGGCCTTGCATAAGAGATGGGGTAGTGTCACACCTCAAGAGCCTCAGGCGTCACTTTCGCTTGGGCGAAGTTCCAGCCAAGGTAACCAGAGGGCAACTTTCAAACCAGCTTGCTTTGCAAACCCTGCCCGGGCCCCGCGCCCTTCCTGTGAGAAAACTAGGGATGCAAGCATAACAGAGGCCTTCAAGGCCATACCATCATTGCCTCCCCTGATAGTGAAAGCGGGCCGCGGGAGTAACAAGCTAGACTCCCTGGCCCAGCTGGCCCAGGTAACGAGCTCCGCATTCTTGGAGGACTGAGTTCACAAAACATACTAAGGATCATCAATCTTCGCCTTTGACGTGCGACGCAACGGAGGAACCCTATATTTGCCTTGCAGACCCTTATGCCAGTGTCTTGTACCAACAACGCATTTGGGCAAAGATCTTGAGGGTAAGGCCAGTCGGGCCTTCCACCAAGCCAAGCCGGTCAGTCTATTGCGGGCTGACTTGTTCCAGTGTTGCCTTGTTCCAGTTCATCGTCGAGACCTGTCACACCCCAAGGGTTCCAAGGGCCTCAGACAGCATTTTTCCTGGGGTCTGCATTTTGCCCGCCTGATTCTGAGAAGCTTTCCAGCACAGCTGTGTTAACTCCCAGCCCCTGTCAGGGGCCTCTTTACTGCTATCCTGCACTGTCCAAGGGAGATGCCATGCCAAAGGCATGCCAAGGCCAACCAAAGCCCACGAAGCTGATAGCAGAAGCGAGCACTAGGAGCTGGAAGCGCTACTCCCCAGCCCAGGTGGCCTGGTCTAACGAGCTCCCGCATTCTTCGAGACTGAGGTTCTCAAAACAGCCCAAAAGCTATCCATCACCAGTTGTGATGTTCGATGCAGTTCCAGAATGCTATAATTGCCCAAGGCGCCTTGCAATCCTTGTCTCTTTCCAACGTTGCATCCACCATGGGCTAAGAGAAAGATTGCTGCGGCCTCTCCCCCCAGGGAAGGCCGGCCAGTCACTTACGAGCTGGTTCGTCTCTGCTCTACCTTGCCTGAATCCTGTTTCATCTACGTCGAAGTCGTGCATAGCCTTCCCGCCAGATCGTTATTGGAACCGGAGAGAAAGGTCTGAAGGACCTTCTCAGCAATTGCTGACACCGGAGGGATTTCCGCAGACTGTTGCTCTGCCCTGTGTCCAAGACAGCCTTCCTGGCCTCCCTGCGTGTGGCCAGGAATCCAAGGAAGACGGCCTAGCTACTTGTGGGCTTGCTATCCAACGCCTGCCTGGATTCTCTCCACTACAAGTTAGCTGTTTGCTGCTAGAGTCAAATCTTAAAGGAAACCTTGCATCCAGTCAAGTCAAGACATCAGCGGTAAGCCTTTTGAGCTCCTTAAGTGTTGCTAAGGGATCACCTGCTAATGACTGGACATTGTTAGTTAAGAGACCAAAGCCATTAGCATCACTGCCTTCAGGCATTCAAGACCTTGCATCTGTAATCTTGCTTTTGTCTGTAACAAAAGACCACAGCGAATTGCTAGCCGCTTCAATGCAGCCACAGTGATTTCAACAGGACTTTTAGGGACCTTCTTTCCTTCTTGAGTTTCAAGATTTCCTTCGCATGGGACTCCAGCTGTAAAGTGTCGGTAATACTTCCGCATTGTCTTCGCCTGCAGTACCTAAAGCCGCCTGATCTTCTTGCGCCGATTGGGGGGCTCAAAGACTATCTATCGCATCCCGCATTTGTTCCTGCATTTCCTCCGCTTGAGATCCTGCTGTTGCGGATACTCAAGCCTTGCTGATTTCAGTATTTGCCTGCTGAACTTCCTAGCATTCTTTGAACGGGGCTCAGCCTTCTTTCACCGGCTGGGTCTCCATAAAGATCATCTAGCTGAACCCGGCCTGACATTGGCCCAACGCTTCCCTGAATCCTTCCTTTGGCATCCGGCTTGATATCCATCAGTGGCTCTATTGCAACGAGTCGCTGCAGCCTTGCTGTTCCTGTTTTGCTACGGGACTATTTACTCCTTGCTGTTTCCTGCTAACCTGCCATCCAAAGGCCCCACAAAGACTGCCTTTGAACCAGTAGATCTTGCCTGCTACTTTAAAGGCCCTATATATGCCTTCAAGCTTTCTATTGCTTCCTGCACAATAAAGCCCGGTTGTACCCTTGCTCTTGTGTGGTCTCCAGAGTGTTCAAGTGCCAGGGCCCGAGTGGGGGGCGACAAGACCCATTGATTGATCCTGAAAAGACTCTTTTACCTTTTGAACTCTTTGCATTTTAAACCACGCATCCCAGCCTCTTTGTTCGGCTGGGCTTCATAGAGACTTTGCATCCGGCTTGAGTTTCCTGTTTGCCGCTTGTGCTCTTTTATACTGCGGAGCACCTACGCCTTGCTGATTCCTGTTTGCTGCTAGTTGGGGTACCGCAAGGATTGCCTCCAACCCTTTTCCTATACTTAAAATCAATGAAACCCGTTGTACCTCAGCTGCTGTGTGGTTTGTCCAGGGGCGTCAGGTTGCCAAGGCCTCAGAGGGCGATAACCATTGACTTGTAAAGAGTGGTGAGGAGACATGTAATTTGAATAAAGTCACGGAGAGAGTTTTGAACCAGAACATAAACAGTTTATTTTACACAAATGGGCACTAAGCTTAGGTGGTTTCAAAGAGGCTCCGAAGAAGTACACACTTAAAACACTTAGTTTCCAACTCAAAGTAACTCTAACCTTGAGTTACTAAGTCCCTAGGCTTCCTATTCCTATTTCCCAAGCTTTACTGCTTGTCTGTAACACTCAACACTTTATAAACTAATTCCCTCAGGAATATTCAGCAACTCTCACTAGTTGCTGCCAGCTTCTCTCAGCTTCACTGCACCAACTGACTTTGGTCGCAGCTTCTGGCCCACTATTTACTACTGGGTTACTCTCAACCCTAACTAGGACTAAACTTGTCCCACACTTGGGTTTCCCTAAACCCACACACTGAACTGAACTGCACACTTGCAGCTCCAACAGACAGCTTGCTGCTTCAGCAACTGCCAAATCCCAACTGTCATTTCAAACTGAACATTCTAAAGCTAGAGTGGCTTCCAGTTGCCATGGCAACAGCTTCTGCCCGAGTCTTGCTGTTGCGAACATTCTACTGCCTACTCTCTGTAGCTTTCAAAGACTGTTCTATCTAAACACATAAACAAACATGTGATTAACATACAGCACATGTATTAATACATAAATAACCACCTCATCACACACCTTCCTTCCTCCTGAAATTATTTTTCATTTTCTCTGTCCAGAGTGAATTAAAAATAATGCCGTATGGAAGACATTACATAAAACGTATACACTTTACACCATTATACATATTTACTCTAATTATATACAAACCATATTTACTACGTTCCCATGGTTATATCTATCACATGGAGTTCTCCTCTTGGAACTTTGACAAAGTATCCTCCATGATGTTGTCTCCCTTTTCAAAAACTGACTCATCAGAGGGGCTCAATCTTTTGGATGTGCTGGGCATTAGGGTTTGTAGACTGGCAAGCACACGGCAGAGGGTGTTTGCGGTAGCAGCTCCAACCTTGTGGAACTCTCTTCCAGAAGAGACACAAGCCATCCGGGACTTAATGCCGTTCCGCAGAGCTGTAAAGACCTGGCTCTTTAGACAGGCTTTTGCCATCTAAATCAATGCTGCACCACCTACCATCTCGCTGTGCCGCTGTCAGTATGCTTCTATTGCTGCTGTAGTTCTGCTGCTACATGTTTTAATCTGGGGGTTTTAAATCTGTTTTATTGTATTTTATATGTTTTTATGTGTTTTAACCTGTGGGCGTAAGAGAGAGCGGTATATCAAATTGAATAAATAAATAAATAAATAAAGGATTGGCAACAATTGTATCTGCCATTTTCCTCTGCTCTGACAGAAACTTTCTATTTACCCTTTTCAGCCTAATGGTGGTGTTTTCTAAAGCAGGTTTCTCCTCAAGCTGCTTGTGGGGGAAGGGTTTAAATGGAGTCTTGGCATTCTCTTCTTTTGAATTTCCCGCCTCTTTAATAAGTGGCCTCTCCTCTTTCACCACAACTGAAATTGACCCTTTCTCTTCACGAAAGGCATCTTTTTCTATTTTAAGCCGTCTTTGGGCTTCCTTTTTCACTTCAAACTCTTTCAGTTTTTCATCAATCTCTCTTAGCTCCTCTGTGAGTCTCAGCCTCTTTTCGAAGTTCTCAATCTCCCATTGTAATTCTGAGATCTCTCTATCATTTTCAATTTCTTGTAATTCTCTTCTTTCTATACAGATATTGCTTTGGCTCTCTGCCATTTCAAATCTTCTTCCTTCGGCATTAAATTCTTCCGCATCTGGACAGTGCTCAGCCCCCAATGCAGAGGCACCACAAACATCATCTTTATATTCCTTCTCTATCTGTTCAAACAATTCTTCTACACATATTTTAATTCCTTTCTCTCTTTCCAATTCAAACACCTTCCAAAGTTTGGCCATCTTCCTCTCATGAATCAATTCATCTCTCTCATGAATCAACTTATTTCTCTCACTTTCAGCCTGCATCTCTTGCATTTTTCTTTTATGAATTATTTCATTTTTTCTTTTCTCTACATCCAGTTTTTTCATCTCTATCTGCCATTTCAACATTTGTATCTCCTCAGAGATTGTCTTCTTCTCTTTCCTCATGGCCATATCTGTGAGGTCTGACCTCATTGCACACCTTTTCTTTCAGACCTTTACCTCAGGCCTGTATCTCAGCCCTCTCTTGCAGGTTTACCTCAGGACTTTAACTCAGCCCTTTCTTGCAGGTTTACCTCAGGACTTTTAAACAATCTTTCTGGTAGCCTTAACTCTCTCTTTTTAATCTTTGTTCCTCAAGCCTCCTGGCTTCTCTTTTGCTTTCTGGTAGCTATATTGTGAGATTTAACATTACCTCACAACACTTTTTCTTACTCTTTACACAGTCTCAAGCACTGGATTCAGATGTTATACGGATCTAAATCTTGTCACAGTCTTAGGCACTAGATCAGATTTCTTATACGCATCCCACCACTCTGCCGCCAAATGTGGAGACATGGACAGGTCAACACTATTTTTTTTCCATGGCAGGGCAGGTGATCCCACCGCTGCCACCAAATGTGAAGAATCAAAACGCCGCCTAAAGCTAGCGTCGATCTTTGCGGTGTAACAAGGATTTGCACTGTTTAAATGTAAAGAGTTTTTACCTTCCCTTTCATCATAATCCTTAACAGTAAGATGATTTACATCAGACACCTTATTTGACATGTGTGTTTCTCTGTCCAATAACTCATGGCTCAAACACAACTTTGGTTGTAATGAACCCATTGTCCTCATCAGTGTCTCTTCCCGGTGGTCTCTATGTTTCTTTTCACGACCACTTCTTTTCTGTCTTTCTGGCTTTATCCTTCGTCTCTTGGTGTCTCGCCAATGTCTTTGAGGTACGGTTTCCCATCTCACTGCTTTTGCTTCTCCTGTCCCTTGATGACGTGTTGACGACTACTGGGTATGGTGTTCTTCATCTCTTGCCTTCTATGGACGACCCGTTGGTGTCTCTGAAGGACGATGTCGCTCCTTACAGCAACAGGGTGGAGACGCTGGATTTCAGCCGCTGCATAAGCAGGAACCTCCACTGGGACGGACTGGTATATCTCTGGAAGTGGAGACCTTACAACACAAGGCTCCCGATGATCATCCTTCACGAAATGTCCAACAGAAGTTACTGAAACTCTGTTGATGTCAGCCTCAGCAGACTCGCTGGACTCTGTCATCCACACAGGGATATCCGGAACATCAACTGAACTGCAATCAGCAGGGTCCTCAGGACTAGATCTTCCATGTACAGAATCAGGACCACCAAAACTCTCAGTCTCGACTTCTATAACACAAGGCTCTGATTCAGAAGATGTCATGATCTCTGGGTTTAACTCCCCAGCTGCTGTCGTCGGACTATTTGTTTCAGTCTTAACAGCTGTCATCACCGGTGGTGTGGGATGCGTCAGCCAGAGTAGACGCACTCGAACTTCGCTCCCCAATGGCAAAGAAATAAAAGCTTTAAAAAGCTTTAAAAAGCCCAATGAGACCATAAATCTATCCATAAAACTATCCTCGACCTGTATCTGGACTGAAAGATAAGCTGGGAGGTTGCAAGCGACGTGCCTGGAGCTATAAATCTCAGAAAGAATAAACAGACCAGTGGAGGAAAAGCGAGGAAAAGCGAAAGTAAGTTGCCGTGATGGCGGAGCAAGCAGAGTGGAATAAAAAATTGGATAGAATAGTTAAAGAACTTCAGGAGCTTAAGATAAGTACTGATTGCTTAAGAAAAGGAAATGATGAAATAAAAGAGGAAATTACAGTGGTGAATGCCCGTCTCGGACTGATCAAGAATAGGGTGGAAAAATATGAAGTAATGATGAATCAGTTTGCTGATGAATCTAGGAAACAGAAAGAGAAGATATGCAATTTAAAATATGCAAATCAACAACTCCTAGACAAAATTGCTGACCTGGCAGATCGTTCCAGACGTGCAAACATACGTTTGAGAGGAGGAGGAGGGGAAGATTTCCAGATCAAGGAGAGCCTGAAAGAGGACATTGTTATATGGTTACAGACATTGACTCAGATTTCATCAGAGCAGATAGAGAGAGTGCATTGGGCTAATCGAGGGAAGAAAGCACCCAAGGACATTCTGATTCGATTTTCAAGAGAATCAGATAAGGAATTTGTTTTTCGAAGACTTAAAAAAATTAAGGACTTGAACTTTGCTGGCAAAAAAGTTTGGCCACTCATGGACTTATCACCAGAGACTCTTAGTAAAAGGGCTGGAATGAGAACAGAGGGGCCAACGTTATTCCTGGGCATTTCCTGCAACATTAATTATCTTCAAAAATAATAAAACATACAAAGCTGTGGATTTGGAGAGTGGGAAGAAAATGCTCAGGCAACTAAAATTGGATGGAACGGCAGAATCAGAGGAAGAAGAAGAGGAAGAAGAAGAACAGGCAGCAGCTCAGATTACTAAAGGGAGAAATGAAAGGAGTAAAAATGTCAAGGACATTCACAAGACAGCTGGAAAGATAACAGAGTTGGAGGCGACAAATGCAGAAGGAGGACTGACAGAGTTATATGCACCTCAAACACTATTTGTTGTCGGACATGAGAAGGAAAAGGAAGGGAATAAGGGACAAGAGAAAAGAGTTTCAAGTGAGCTGAAGATGCTGGATTTCCAAGGACTGAAAGATGTGGAGAAACAGATTCGAGAATTGAAAAAACAGAAACTTAGAGAAGAGTCAAGAAGAATGGAAACAAGATCCAATATGGGGATATAGAAAGAAGCAGACTCAAAATAATTAAACTGTGATAAATGGGGTATAAGAACCTGCAGGAGGGGAGCTGGGGAAGAGTAACACAACCACTTGGAGAGTCTGGGGATGGAAGGGAACAGATCGAACTCTCTTTCAGGTCTTCCTCTGAGAGGAGGAGGGAGAAGACCGGACTCTGGGGGACTGGGGGAGGGGAGGGGAAGATGAGCAAACAGGGAAAAGAAACTACAGGGTAAATGTAAACAATATCTTGTTATGGGGGAAATTGTAATCATGTCACATAACTGTAATGGCTTATCATCTCCACAACAAAGGGCAAAACTGATGAAAATGGTGAAAGATAATAAGGTTGACATACTTTTTTAACAAGAATGTCACAAACGGCCAGGGGACAGTACCCCACTATTGAATGACAGGATTTGGAGTCAGATTTATGAATCTAGAGGTTCAAATAGAGCACGTGGTGTAGCTATTTTAATTTAAAGTACAATAGACTTTCAGGTGGAAAAAATAAAAAGGGATTCAGGTGGGTAATGATAAAAGGAAATATAGGAAAAATTAGAATAACCTTGGTTTGCATATATGCCCCAAACAAAAATGAAAAAAAGATATATAAAACAAGTATTTAGAAAGGTGGATAAATTTGCACAAGGGGAAGTGTACTGTGCGGGAGATTACAATCTGGAATTAGTAACAACAAGGCAAAATAACAACAGGAAGTTAAATATAAGGGAATACAACATGCAGGATCTATTATAAGGGGAACCAGAGAACAATAGGGGGACATATTATTCAGGAAGACATGATATATATAGCAAAATAGATTACATTCTTGGGAAAAATACAAACCAATCATTAATTCTAGAGGCAAAAACACTTCCAATACATTTGTCAGATCATGCACCACTAAGAGTAAAAGTAAAATTAGAAATAGAGAAAAATAAAGAATCTGGAGATATAATACAATTTTAAACAGTAGAGAGCAAGAGTATGAAATAATTAGGAAAGAAATAATCAAGTATTTTGAGATTAACGACAATGGACAAGTAACTAAAGATATAATTTGGGATGCAAGCAAGGCCGTGATAAGAGGTCATTGTATAAGTCTAGAGGCAAACCTCAGAAAGAGATGGAGATACGAATAGGATAAGAGAATAAAAGAAATAGAAACTCTGCAATACAAACATAAAATAACTAGGGATAAAATGATCTGGAGAGAATTAAAGGAGAAGAGAAAACAATTAGAAGCCTTGGAGGAAAGGAATAAAATGAATAAGTACTTATATGTTAAGAGTTATTCCCAAAGTTGGAACATAAAATCAATGAAGAGGATGGCCTATTGTAAGGCCACTGGAACTCCCAAGAAAACACGCTTGCTCCTTGATGAAGTACAACAGATTTATTCACAGGATCCAATACATTCAAAGCCAAGAATACAGCCCATCACCAACACCCGGGTTTTATACCCTTCAACACGTATACAATATAAACATTCCCACATTCCCATGGGAACTTGCTGTTTGTTCCCTCTCACGACCACAGCTGCTGTATCTATGTTATGACTATGCCGGAGTCCGGATCCCGCGGGCCAAACCCAAGGCCGTGGGCATCGGTTTCCGACATGACGTCCTCCTCTGCCTCCTGCGGGAAAAATGGGGAAGAATCAGGGCCCCGGATCCAAAGTCCCATGATACCTTTTAAGCAGACTACAATGAAAAGCGGGGTGCACCTTCCCTAACTCCTTAGGTAGTGCCAGTGCGCAGGTGACAGGGTTTATTTTATGAGTGACCCTAAATGGGCCTAAGAATTTCGGTCCCAACTTCTTGGAAGGTATATTCAGTTTGATGTTCTGAGAGGATAGCCACACTAGATCCCCCACCTCAAACTCCTCACCCTCCTGACGTTTGCGATCTCCGAAGTGTTTGTATGCCCTCTGTGCCTTTTGCAGCGCCCCTGTCACCTTCTTCCAATCTGCTTGAGCCTTAAGGGTCCAACTTTCCCCTCGCTCCTGACCCTCTTCCTCCCATTCAGGCAGCCTAGGTAGCGGGGCCACTTCCTGTCCGTAGACCACGGAGAATGGGGTCTTTCCCGTGGAGGTATGTACGGAGCCATTGTAGGCCACTTCTGCAAATGGAAGTAAGTCTGCCCAATTATTTTGTTGACTATTTGTGTATACCCGAAGGTAATTACCCAGCGTTTTCTGAGCTCTCCCCACTGCCCCATTGCAACTGGGATGATAAGCAGACGTCAAACAGCGCTCAGCCCCCAATGCGCCCACAAACCGTTCCCAGAACCTGGCGGTGAATTGTACCCCCCTGTCGCTTAGGATTCTTTCAGGGCAACCATGCAATCTATAGATATGTTTGATGTATAACTCCGCTAGCTTTTCTGCGGTCGGTAGCTTCTGTAAGGGGATGAAGTGAGTCTGTTTGGAAAACACATCTAGTACCGTCCAGATATATCTATATCCCCTACTAGACGGCAGCTCTCCTACAAAATCTGTACTGACATGGGTCCATGGCCTCTGTGGCTCCGTTACCACTTGGATGAAGCCCCTCGACTTTCCCGGGGGTACTTTATTTCTTGCACACACTTCACACGCCCGTACATGTCGTTTCGCATCTCCCCGTAAGCTCGGCCACCAATATCTAAGACGGAGTAGCCAGATCGTTTTCTCAGCCCCCCAATGCCCAGCGCTTTTGTGATCATGACACCTCTCTAGTACCTTGCGCCGTAGCACTGTCGGGACATATAATTTGGAATATATAAACCAAAACCCGTTTTGGAGTTTGCCCAAAGCCTTGTGCTGCTGTAACCACGCGTCGGATGGGTAACTTTGCTTTAGTTCCTCCTCCCAGTCCCATTTGCCCGGTAGCGCCAGGGGTTCCTCCCCTTTCATCTCGTTCTTTTGTGCTCTGGTTTGTACCGCCACACCCCACTGTTTCCTCGAAAATATACTCTCCTGCCCCGCCTCTGGGAGCCCCCCCTTTGCTGGCATGCGTGACAGCGCGTCCGCCACTACATTGTCCTTCCCCTTAAAGAAATGAAGGGTAAAGTCAAATCGTGAGAAGTACTGGGCCCACCTGATCTGCTTGGGGGACAGCTTTTGAGGAGCCCTTAGATATAACAAGTTCCGATGATCACTCCACACTTGGAATGGAACTACTGCTCCCTCCAGGAAGTGCCTCCATGTTTGGAGTGCGAATTTCACTGCAAACGCCTCCTTCTCCCATACTGGCCACTTCCTCTCTGTCCCATTGAACTTCCGGGAGATGTATGCGCAGGGCCTCAGCCTACCCTGTTCATCCTTCTGGAACAGGACCCCCCTGTTCGCCCAGTCTGAAGCGTCGCAATGTACAATGAATTGTTTGTCCACATCGGGGTGTGCCAGCACCGGCTCTTTAGTGAATGCCTCCTAAAGGGAGTCAAACGCCTGCTGGCACTCTCCCGTCCACCTCAGCCTCGCCCCGGGGGATTTCACCTTCCTGGTCTCTCCTCTACCTTTGGTCTTTAGTAGCTCCATCAGGGGGAGGGAAAGGGATGCAAAATCCTTTATAAAGTTTCGGTAAAAGTTTGCAAATCCCAGGAACGATTGCAACTGCTTCCTAGTCCCTGGTGCTTCCCACTTCCTAACGTCCTCCACCTTCTGCGGGTCCATGGAAATCCCCTCTTGAGAAATGCGGTAACCCAGAAAGTCTATTTGCTCCCTGTGGAATTTGCATTTACTGAGTTTAACAAACAGTTTGGCCTTCCTCAACCTTTGCAGCACTTCCCGCACCATGCGTACATGTTCCTATAAGTCCTGAGACACGATGACAATGTCATCCAAATACACATACACCCCTTTATACAGGAGGGGGTGTAACACTTCATTTATGAGTTGCATAAAAATTCCTGGCGAGCCGGACAAGCCGAAAGGCATCACGGTCCATTGAAATAATCCCAATGCGCATGCGAACGCCGTCTTCCAACGGTCGCTTGGTTTAACACAGACCATATGGAACGTGTCTATCAGGTCCAGCTTTGTAAACAGTCTGCCTCCCCCCAGCTTCCCAATCAAATCCTTAATCAGGGGAATTGGGTACTTATTAGTGGTGCTCACAGCATTCAGGCCCCTGTAATCGGTACATAAACGTAATGCCCCATCCTTTTTCGTTCTAAACAACACGGGCGCAGCAATGGGGGACTCTGACGGTTCAATGAACCCCTTTTGAGCTGGGCATCAATGTGTTCCCTAAGCGCCTCCTGCTCGGTTCGGGACATGGGGTAGATCTTTGGCTTCGGGAGTGGCTCACCTTCCTTCAAATTAATCGCACACTCGACGTTGCGCTTGGGGGGAAATTGGCTTGCCCCTTCAGGGTTAAATACATCTGCAAAGTCCCAATATTTCCTGGGCACGCCCTCCACTGCTTGTGCTACCTTCCCTGAGCCACCCCTTTTGGGCCCTTGGTCCCGCTCTACCCGTGCCGAGCTCTTCCGTAAAGATACCGTTTTGGCTTGCCAGTCAATTTCCGGATTTACTTGCTCTAGCCAAGGCATACCCAAAATCACCGGGTGGTCTGCTACCCCTGCAATCACAAAATCCACTTTGCCTTCCCACTCTCCCATGTGAGCTTTAAGTCCCTTCGTCGAGAGTGAGAATGGCCCTCCCCCCGCTTTCGACCCATCCAGTTGGGCGAAATCAAGCGGCTGGTCTAGAGTCTTAGTCTTACATTTTAAGTCTTTGGTCACCTCGGGGGAGATGATGTTGCGGGAACACCCACAGTCTACAAATGCCCGGTAGCTTGAGAGCCCCCCTTTTCGTTCAAGGTCCAGGTTGCAAAAGAGGCCCCCCTTGTCGGCACTCACCCCGTCGTCCTCGGGAAAAGGCACCCCCGGCAATTCGCCTTCGGCTCTCCTGGCCCCCACAGCCTGGGGCTTCTTCGCCTCCGCACCCTTCCGCTGCCAGCACTTGGCCGCACGGTGCCCTTGCTTCCCGCAAATGAAGCAAGACCCTTTTATTTCTCTCTGCACTCCTCTTCCGACACCCGGCTTCTCCCCCGTTGGTAATGCCGGCTTCCGTGCTTCGGACCTTCCTTTTCCTGGCACCGGTTGCGGCATCTTCCTCCTCCAGACTTGCGCCAGGATAGCCTCCACGTTCCCTGCCAGCCGGATCCAGCCCTCCAGGGTGCCCGGGTTGTCGCGGTGCAGACTCCACTCCAGGATGTCGCATCGCAACCCATCCTTGAACAACTCCAGCAGGGTTGCCTCCGACCACTCCACCACCTTCCTGGCCAGCCCCTGGAACTCCTCCACATACTGAACACGGATCGTGCTCCTTGCATCAGCGCTCTCAAAGCCTCTTTCGCTTTGACTCTCTCCAAGGGGTCACGGAAACGCCACTCCACCGCCCTCAGGAATGCTCCAACACTCCCCAGACATGGATCCCGCCGGTCGTGGCATTGGACAAACCAGTCAGCTGCTCGCCCTCTCATCTGAGCCCCGATGGTTTGGACCCGGCTTGCTTCACTCCGATACATGTTGCCATGATCGTACATGTGATTCCGGACCGTGGTCACGAAGAAGGCCACTGATCCTGCCTCTCCCGAGAACTCTGCTTTGAGGTCTTCGCGGCGCTGGGGCGGCGACGCTGCGTTCATCCACCACAGGGCCGGCCCTTGATCTGGTGGGGGAGGGGGGCCTCTCCCCGCATCTCCCGCTCCTGAGGCTCCTATTCCTGGAGTAGGCGCCCCTTGCCCGGCTCCCGGCTGTTGTGCCGGGGTCGGCGATCTGCTTGCTGCTGCACGGCTTCGGGTCTTCAACTCTGCCTCCCGCTCTGCCCTGGGCCCCGAGCCCAGGCCTCCGGAAGATCCCCTCTTTGGCCTCGTTGCCCGATCGCCGTGCTCACGGTCTCCACCGCCTTGTCTCCCGCCAAACCCCTCCGTTTGGCCGAGGTCCGGTACTGCCGACACAGCTTTGCTCGTCTGGCCCGGATCCTCCATCCAGCTGTAAACGCTGAAATCCCCCCCCCTGGGGACCCAAGATGACCGCAAACCTTCCTCATGGATGGCACCCAGCTCCTGCCGGTCGATCACTCAGGACATCATTTGGAGCGTCGTCTCCATTGCTGCCATTTTCTCCTCCAGGATGGCAACTCTGCTGGGGGAAGGGAACTCCAAACTCCCTTCTCCAAAAGAAGCCACCGCGGTGCTCCGCTTGTCCACCGCCACGTCGGGCTTCTTAAACAAATCGGCGGACGCCCATGCTGCCGCCGCTTTGGATTCCTCTGGCGTGAGGTTCCAACTCATGGAAGGGGCCGGCGCCTCTAAACCACCCGCTGCTCCTTCCTCGTCCGCCGACATGAGCCTCGCCGGTTCTTTGCCGGGGTGGCTCTAATTGATTCTTGGCTTCTTGTAAGGCCACTGGAACTCCCAAGAAAACACCCTTACTCCTTGATGAAGTACAACAGATTTATTCACAGGATCCAATACATTCAAAGCCAAGAATACAGCCCATCACCAACACCCGGGTTTTATACCCTTCAACACGTATACAATATAAACATCCCCACATTCCCATGGGAACTTGCTGTTTGTTCCCTCTCACGACCACAGCTGCCGTATCTATGTTATGACTATGCCGGAGTCCGGATCCCGCGGGCCAAACCCAAGGCCGTGGGCATCGGTTTCCGACAGCCTATTATTTGAAAAAGAAAAAGGAAAAAACCTGGATAAAGAGATTAAAAGATGAAAAAGGGAGAGAACAAGAGGAGCAAAGTAAGATCAGGGAGATAATGACAAAATATTACAAGGATTTATATAAGGAGGAGGGGGTAGCACAAGGGAACTTAAATATCAGAGAAAAAATTGCAGAGGAAGCCAGAGAGTTGTTAAATCAACCAATAACACAAGAGGAAATATTAAAGGTAATTAAAGGGTTAAAGGGGCCTAAGTCTCCAGGGCCAGATGGATTCCCAGCGGAATATTATAAAGCATATATTGAAGAATTGGTACCACATCTAACAGAGTTGTTTAATGAAATATACATTAAGCAAAAAGTCCCACAAACATGGAAAGTTTCAGAAATTATCACCATACCAAAAAAGGGAAGAGATCTAACACAACCAGGGTCATATTAGTCTATGTAACCAGGATTACAAAATATTCACAAAATTTTAGCAAAAAGATTGGAAATGATAATGCCAAAAATAATTAAAGAAGATCAATATGGATTTGTAAAGGGAAGAAAAATCGGGGATCCAATAAAAATGTGGTAATTGCAATGAATCATGCAAATTTGAATAAGGGAAAAATTGGAATACTCAAATTGGATGTCTATAAAGCTTTTGATAAGGTTAACCATAAATATCTGTTAAATGTATGCCAACAATTGAATATGGGGGAAATTTTTTGTAAAACATTGCAGCAACTGTATAGTAATTGTAAGGCAAGAGTAAGAGTGAACAACAGAAGGACAGGAGAGATACCTATTCTAAATGGCACAAAACAAGGGTGTCCATTATCCCCCCACTTTATTTGTAATAGCAATAGAGATACTAGCCGAAAGTATCAGAAATAGCACCAAGTGGACAAAGTATAAAATAGAAAAGGAGGGAGGAAGAAAAGAAGAAATAAAGCTGAACCTCTTTGCCGATGATGCAATGATTATTACCCACCAACCATTAATTATGATAAAAGATATGATAAAAATATTGGAAGAATTTAGGAGCATATCAGGATTATTTGTTAACATTGAAAAGTCAGAGATATTATGTCTTAACACCCCCCCAAAGAACAATTGGAGATTAGAAAAATATCGGGATTAAAATTAGGATTAAAGAAGATAAAATATTTAGGAGTGTGGATATATAAAAATCTAAAGAGTATAGTTGAGGGGAATTATAAACAAAAATGGAAAATAATAGAGAAACAACTTAAGAAGTGGGAAGGGAAAACGTTAGCAAGAGTGGATAGAATAAGGGTATTGAAAATGTTCGTAATACCAAAAGTATTATCTCTATTCCAAACATTGCCACATGCAGTAGAGAGAAGACATTAAAGATATGGGATAGAAGAATAAAAACATGGGCAGTTGGAGGGAAAAGACCCAGAATAAGGGACAAATGGTTAAATGCCAAAGAGGAAGAGGGAGGCTGGGGGATCCCAAGTTTAGAAGTTTACCATGATGCATTTCAAATACAAAGATTGTTGGAAATACAATACACGGGGGGAAATGGGTAAATATGGAAAAGATAATAAATAATATTAAAGGAAAAGAAATAATATTTACGGATTGGAAGAGGAGAGAGGAAACAGAATTTAAGGAACCCTTTAAAGGAACAGTAAAAGTGTGGAAAAAACAAAAGAAGAAGTTAAACCCAGGCAACGAAAGCAAGGTGGCAACTATATGGCAAATGAATTATAATAATGATGTAAGCATAGGTAGAACACTGAGATTAATCGAAAGTAGAGGGAAAAGGTTAGTGGAGGATCTGTACACAGAGGATGGAAACCCTGTAGAACAAAAAGAAATTCAGAACTGGATTGGGTCAGGGAACTGGATCCAAAGCTGGGCCATAAGACAGGAAATTTTCAGACGAAGGGAAAAAATAAGAGAACGGGACAGTCCATTTGAGAAGGTGATTAGGAAATGTTTGAGAGGGGAGAAGAAAGTGGCAGGAGATCTGTACGAACAAATCATAACAGTAAAAGAAGAAATAATAGAGGAAATTTTCCATACATGGAGATTGGGCATGGAAATTGAGAGGGAAGACATCCAGAGGGAAATAAGTAATATAGCAAGAGAAAAGTATAATGCATTAAGGGAAACCAGAAGGAAAATGTTACAAAAATGGTACAGAACTCCTGCACAACTTTCACGCTTTGTACCAGGGATGAAAGATAAGTGTTGGCACGGCTGTGAACAAAGAGGGGTGTTCAATCATATGATATGGGAATGTGATAGAGTGCAAGATTACTGGAAAATGATTGAAGGAGAAATCAATAGAATGTTAGATTTACATATTGTAATAGTTAATAGAAATGTATTACATGCACGGATAATAGGAGTGAAGAATATGCAAAAAGAAAAATTGATTGATAAATTAATAGCGTGTGCACAGATAGTTTTAGTGAGGGGTTGGAAGGATAAAACAAAATGGACATTGACCAACTGGTATAACTATATAATTAATATGTTAAATGTGGAAATAACAAATTGTAAATGGAATAATATAGATAAAACTGAAAAGATAATAATAACAAAGAGGATGTGGGAACCAGTTAGAAATGATTTAGAAAATGTGTTAAGAGGTGGAGTAGAAAAATTAAGACTGAGACTGATATTTCAAATGTAACCTCTGTAGTTTGATGTATAAACTGTATGTACAAGGAAGGGAGGGTGGGAGAGGGGAAAAAACTAATAATTTTTTTTAAAAAAACAGCTGTCATCACCATCTTCTTCTGCATGGAAAGGGACTTGGTGTCTTTACCACGAAATTTCATATTAGCTGTATCATGTTTCAGAATACAATCATGACTGTTAGACTCTGAATTGGTCTTTCTGGGTTCTTCTGGTTCATCACTGGTATGAACAGGAGATTTTATCTCTTCCCCGCTCTGAACTGTTCTCTCTTCAGTTCGCATTTCCTTGCATTTGTCACTGACGACTGCAGGAGTAATTTCTTCACTTGGAGCTAAAGGTAAAACATCTTTTAAAGCTAATGGCTTCTTTAACTCTTCTTTCTCTTTTGAGTCCACCATCTGTTATGCAGGACTCATTGTTTCCACAGTCGCTCTGCACAGGGCTGAATTCTTATTGATAAATCTGGACGGATTCTCCAGAGTTAGCTCCTTATTTACAGTTTTTTCCTTATGTAGAAATATAATGTTCGCCCTCTGCCACGATTCCGGTGTTTTCCCCTTTTGTAAGACATTATTCATAATATCTGTCAGGACTGGGAGACTTGAGCTTGAGTGAAGGTCAAGCTCCCAGCCTGGCATGAGATTGCATCAACCTTTGCCCTAGTTCTTGGGTGACCTTGGGCTCCAGTTATATAAGACTGTGCTGAGTCATGTGGAAGTGAGGTAACTTCCACATGTGTGCAAGGCTGCAGGGGGGAAGTGATGTAACTCCTCCGAGCCTGGACATTGGACAATTGGACTCCTACTGCTGACTCATGGGGCCATGAGGTCACATCCCTTTGGACTATGGGATATGCTGAATCACCGGATATGGTGCAACCCTACCTGGACATTGCATGGGCGATGGGAGGGGGGGTTGGGGTATATAAGTGGTGTTTTGGTGGCGGGCAGGTGCTTTTGCTTCACATGTGTCGTACCTGCAATAAAATCGTGTTGGACCGTGCTTTCAATCTACGCGTGATCCTTACCGAGTGTTGGAGAGTCGTTACAATATCCTTTAAATAGGGTAGCAACTCTTCCACAAATAGCTTGTAGTATTTGGCTGTCAAGCCGTCTGGCCCTGGGGCTTTATTATTAGGTAACTTCTTTATTGCTTCTCTAATTTCTATCTCGTTTACTGGTTTATTTAATAATTCTCGATGATTTTCACTTATTTTCTCTAGTTTTTGTTTCTCAATATATGAAACTATCTCTTCCATTGCGATGTCTTCTTTTCTATATACTGTAAATTTTCATAAAATATTCTGAATTCTTCAGTTATCTGTTGTTCTCCAAATATGTCTATTCCATTTGTTGTTAATCTGGATATATATTGTCTTTGTCTTTTTTCCGCTATCTTTTTAGCTAGTAGTTTCCCTGGTTTATTCACATTGACGTAATAGTTCATTTTCAAATATTTCATGTTTCTGGCTATCTGTTCCTCCTGTGCTTCTTTCCTTAATAAATCCAGTTCTAGCTTTAATTTCTTACTACCTGGTTTCGATTTTAAACCTTTTTCTTTTCCTCCAGTTCTCGGTATATCCTATTTTGTCTTTCAAATCTCTTTTTTTATTCTTCAATGCCCCTTGTTGTATGAAATGGCCTCCCATACAACCTCCTTTCAGATTCCCTCTTTGTCATTTAATTCAAAAATTCTTTAATTAGGCCTTTGTTATAATCTATCTAATTTTCTGTTCTCAGCAGATCTTCATTTAATTTCCATCTTCTTTCTTTTTATTTACATAAAATGATATTGTTATGGGACAATGGTCCGTGCTTACTCTCGGAAGAATTTTTATTTTCTCTATATTTGTTGTTAATGTATTAGAGACCCATGCCATGTCAATCCTGGACCAGGATGAATGACGCACTGAAAAATATGTCTTTTACTTTGTCATTTCTCATTCTCCATATATCTTTTAGGGCCCACTTTTGCAGTATTTTTAGCATACCATTTGGAAGTCTGCCACCTTAGCGTCTCCTCTTTTCTTTTTGAGTTTGTCCTGTCCATTTCACAGTCAATCACCCCGTTAAAATCGCCCAATAATATAATGTTTTCACCACTCTGTTCTGCCAGAAATTTCTTAATTGTTTAACAAAATTAGATTTTGCTCCCGTGGGAGCATATATGTTACAAATCAATAGATCTAAATGGTCCCTTTTTACTTTAACTTCCAGAATCCTCCCATCTTGATCTTTGAACGCCAGTGAAGCCTCCATAGTTTCCTTTAACATAAATTGCTACCTCTCTTTTTGTGGAGCTGAGGAATAAAAAACTTTGCCTAGAACCTTCTGATTTAAATAAGATACATGTTTTTGAGATATATGGGTCTCCTGTAGCGCAATCAAATCACAATTCCCTTTTTAAAACAAGTTTGTGATTATTTTCCATTTATTTGGTGAGTTTAGACCATTAACATTATTGGAATATATCATCACTGCCATTTTCAATCCGCGTGATCTCGGGCAGGGGTAACAGGGACGGTAGCCGTAGGCCTTATGAGAGAGGGAGGAGGAGCCGCGGGAAGGCTCGTCCTCCTCTGACCTACGTGCTATCCCGGCACGCAGATGGTGGGCCCCAAATTCCTCTCCTCCAACTCTGATCCTGGCCAACACTAGATCCGTGCGAAATAAATCTGGGACCATCAGGGATCTCTGAAAAGAGAGTTTGCCTGTCTCACTGAGACATGGCTGCAGGAAGGGAGATGACGCTATCTTGCACGAGATCGCATCCCCAGGGTTCGTGGTCAGCCATCAGACAAGGACAGAGAGGCGGGGAGGGGTGGCTATTCTCAGCCGAGACACTATTAATTCCAGGGCGATTCGACGGCGAACATCCCTGGGATGGAGTGCGCAGGCCTGGTGTGGGATTTGGGCGAGAGTGTAGCCTTCCTGTCGGTGTGTACCGTGCACCGACGCACCGGCAGGAGGCCTGCCTGCTTTGCTGGAGGTGGCTGCGGAGTGGGCATTGAGGTTCCCTAAACTTATTGTTATGGGGATTTCAATGTCCACGCCGACACCACCTCCTCGCCAACAGCAGCCATGGACCTAGTGTCTACCATGGAGGCACTAGGACTCTCGCTCTGTAAGACTGGCCCCACTCACCATGCAGGACACACATTAGATCTGATCTT
>JARBWK010000014.1:26262010-26542058 GCA_030556195.1 Anolis apletophallus | reverse complement strand
AATATCCTTTAAATAGGGTAGCAACTCTTCCACAAATAGCTTGTAGTATTTGGCTGTCAAGCCGTCTGGCCCTGGGGCTTTATTATTAGGTAACTTCTTTATTGCTTCTCTAATTTCTATCTCGTTTACTGGTTTATTTAATAATTCTCGATGATTTTCACTTATTTTCTCTAGTTTTTGTTTCTCAATATATGAAACTATCTCTTCCATTGCGATGTCTTCTTTTCTATATACTGTAAATTTTCATAAAATATTCTGAATTCTTCAGTTATCTGTTGTTCTCCAAATATGTCTATTCCATTTGTTGTTAATCTGGATATATATTGTCTTTGTCTTTTTTTTTCCGCTATCTTTTTAGCTAGTAGTTTCCCTGGTTTATTCACATTGACGTAATAGTTCATTTTCAAATATTTCATGTTTCTGGCTATCTGTTCCTCCTGTGCTTCTTTCCTTAATAAATCCAGTTCTAGCTTTAATTTCTTACTACCTGGTTTCGATTTTAAACCTTTTTCTTTTTCCTCCAGTTCTCGGTATATCCTATTTTGTCTTTCAAATCTTTTTTTATTCTTCAATGTCCCTTGTTGTATGAAATGGCCTCCCATACAACCTCCTTTCAGATTCCCTCTTTGTCATTTAATTCAAAAATTCTTTAATTAGGCCTTTGTTATAATCTATCTAATTTTCTGTTCTCAGCAGATCTTCATTTAATTTCCATCTTCTTTCTTTTTTATTTACATAAAATGATATTGTTATGGGGCAATGGTCCGTGCTTACTCTCGGAAGAATTTTTATTTTCTCTATATTTGTTGTTAATGTATTAGAGACCCATGCCATGTCAATCCTGGACCAGGATGAATGACGCACTGAAAAATATGTCTTTTACTTTTTCATTTCTCATTCTCCATATATATCTTTTAGGGCCCACTCTTGCAGTATTTTTAGCATACCATTTGGAAGTCTGCCACCTTTAGCGTCTCCTCTTTTCTTTTTTGAGTTTGTCCTGTCCATTTCACAGTCAATCACCCCGTTAAAATCGCCCAATAATATAATGTTTTCACCACTCTGTTCTGCCAGAAATTTCCTTAATTGTTTAACAAAATTAGATTTTGCTCCCGTGGGAGCATATATGTTACAAATCAATAGATCTAAATGGTCCCTTTTTACTTTAACTCCCAGAATCCTCCCATCTTGATCTTTGAACGCTAGTGAAGCCTCCATAGTTTCCTTAACATAAATTGCTACTCCTCTCTTTTTTGTGGAGCTGAGGAATAAAAAACTTTGCCTAGAACCTTCTGATTTAAATAAGATACATGTTTTTGAGATATATGGGTCTCCTGTAGCGCAATCAAATCACAATTCCCTTTTTTAAACAAGTTTGTGATTATTTTCCGTTTATTTGGTGAGTTTAGACCATTAACATTATTGGAATATATCATCACTGCCATTTTCAGAGAGTTGTATTAATTCTTCTTCCTTTTTATTATACTCCTCTGTTGGATCTATGGGGTCCTCTGAGGAATTCGGTCTTTGTCTCTTTTTATCTTGTTTTTTAAATTCTGGGCTTCCTTTGGTTTCCTTCGGGACTTTTGTCTTTTCTAAATCCATCTTATCTTTCCGTTCTTCTTTCTTCTTATTCTCCATCTGCTTCATATGGAAAAAAAGATGGCGCCGGGGCAGGAGCAGCCTGCAGGAGCGCTCCGTCAGCGTCCATCAAAACTCGGCCCTGGGGGCTTGGAAGCCACCCAAACCCCAGGAGAAGATCAATCTCGGACCAGAGTTGACCCCCGTACCCCAAAAGGGGCCGGTGTAGGTCCTCTGTGGGAGGACGACGAGGACTTTTACCGATACTGTGTTGCCCTGGAGGCGGAGATGAAGATACAGAGGCCCCCAGAGGCACCCACATTACTGCCATCTACTACATCTACTACACAGCTGTCTCTGAACTCGGAGCATTCAGAGCATTCAGAGCCCATGGAAACAATGGATTCACGACTGGAACCGCAAGCCCTATGGCACCTCCGGGAAGAGTTCGACCAGCTAGAGGCCCAGTTTAGGAAGTTCGGGGAGCGTCTGCGACTGCGGATCCCGTTGGCGGCCACATTGAATGTGCCCCCCCTGAGAATGGACACTCGGCCTCAGCAGGTTCGGACCCCGAAGGAAAGGTGGAAGCGGAGCTGAGAGAGGAAGAGGGAGTAGAATTTGGAGAAGGGGATGGAGACGGAGATAGTGAGGACGCCCTCTCCCGGACCCACAGCCCCAGCGCCAGATCCTCCCCTGACCTTCTTTGGGACTATTCCTGGGACTCTCAGATGGAGGGGCCAGATGGAGGGCCTACCGGTAACTCCAATGGACACACTGCGCCAGCGGGTGGAGACGGGACGAATCCCGGAGGCGCTGGGAGAGCCAGAAGAGGAGCGCCCTGCATCCCCCCGGGCTGTTTCTTCGGGCATGACTGTCCGATCGTCAGGCAGGCTTGGACCCGGGATCCTGCCCATGGTCAGCCTGCCGAAGACCGGGGGCCCCGCTGCCGGTCATCTACAGAGGCCCGAAGAGGATGACATCGACCAGCAGCAGACGGTGAGAGCCGAGGACTCTTTTGATATCGACCGGGTGCTGGAGCGCCCGGCCTATTTCCGTCCGCGGCGTGCCTCCCTCTCGCTCTCGATTAGAAACGAGCTGAGGGCGAGGAGAAAGATGGCGTGCGTCCTTGAAGACGCCCGGGAGACCATGCGTCCCCACCTCAGGGGGAGGCGCTGGTGCGCAGGGCGCTCGCGCAACCAGCGGCGGCGCCGGAAGAGGAGAGCCTCTGCACCCGCCCCCTGGCTGACGATCCGGAAGGAGAGAAGCCTGCTGCGGAAGAGATGACGCAAGAGAGGCCCCCAGCCTCCCACCCTCGGGAGGGAGGCGGGTTGAGAAGGAGGCGTCGGCAGAAGCGTCATCGTCGTCGTGCCCAGGGCGGAAGTAAGCCCTCCCCAGCTTCATCCAACATCTCCTCTTCTGCTATGGCGCCCCCCCCTCTCCTCCTATCCACCTGAGGAGGGAGATGTTAAAGGGAAGGAGGACAAACAGCACCATCTAGGGTCCGGAGGCCGGTTGCTGCCACAGATAACAACTAGGAACACCGGTCAAGGGCTGGTTCAATTGGCTCCCTCAGTACTTCCGAGGACATTGACGGAAGCTACCAACCCTGCACTGAGGGAACGGGACAGCAAGCCCCGCTTTGAGGCGAGACTGCCCCCCAACCGGAGACTATCGTTAGGACTCCCATCAGGACAGTTGAAGGGTGATCTAAACATTACAAACCACCCTCCTCCTGATGTGGCAACTGCCAAGTTGGGAAGCGGTGGTTACAGATCCAGGACCTTTTGGGGGGCAAGTTTCAATAACTGGAGCAACAGAGATCCAGCGGACTCCGCCAACTTGCCCCTCCAACCCTTAGACCGGCAGGGCCAAGGTCCTGCTGAGCAAGACAGGCACCCCCACCCTTTTCGGAGGTAGGGGGAGCCAGATACCTAGTCGAACCGTCAAAGAGGGATGGGCAGGGGCGGGCAATCCGCGTGATCTCGGACAGGGGTAACAGGGACGGTAGCCGTAGGCCTTATGAGAGAGGGAGGAGGAGCCGCGGGACGGCTCGTCCTCCCTCTGACCTACGTGCTATCCCGGGCACGCAGATGGTGGGCTCCCAAATTCCTCTCCTCCAACTCTGATCCTGGCCAACGCTAGATCCGTGCGAGAAATAAATCTGGGACCATCAGGGATCTCCTCCTGGAAAAGAGAGTCGACCTTGCCTGTCTCACTGAGACATGGCTGCAGGAAGGAGATGACGTCATCTTGCACGAGATCGCATCCCCAGGGTTCGTGGTCAGCCATCAGACAAGGACAGAGAGGCGGGGGGGGGGTGGCTATTCTCAGCCGAGACACTATTAATTCCAGGGCGATTCCGACGGCGAACATCCCTGGGATGGAGTGTGCAGGCCTGGTGTGGGATTTGGGCGAGAGTGTAGCCTTCCTGTCGGTGTACCGTGCACCCGACGCACCGGCAGGAGGCCTGCCTAAGCTGCTGGAGGTGGTTGCGGAGTGGGCATTGAGGTTCCCTAAACTTATTGTTATGGGGGATTTCAATGTCCACGCCCACCACCTCCTCAAATCAACAGCAGCCATGGACCTAGTGTCTACCATGGAGGCACTAGGACTCTCGCTCTGTAAGACTGGCCCCACTCACCATGCAGGACACACATTAGATCTGATCTTCGCCGCCGGAATTCAGGTGATCCTAGCCTCCATCACGGAGGTTCCATGACGATCACAAGGTCCTGGAAGTCAGGCTGGGACTTGCCCCCCCTCCCGGTAAGGGTGCAGAACCTATTTCGGTTCGCCCAAGGAGACTTATGGAACCCACTAGGTTCCTGAATGCTCTAAGGGACTGGGAACCCTCCAGCGACTCGGTTGACGGGCTAGTGGAGCACTGGAATACCAATCTCTCCGCGGCCCTAGACGAGATCGCCCCCAGGCGTCCTCTCCTTCCCGGAGTGTCGCTCGCCATGGTATACCGAGGAGCTGCGGGCGATGAAACGGAAAATGAGACAACTAGAGGACATGTGGCGGAGTCTCCGTGACGAAGCATCGAAATCAGCTTATAAACAATTTAAGGAGGTTTATGAGCAAGCTATCAAGGAAGCAAAAAAGGTTCATTACTCTTCCCTGATAGAGTCAGCTAGTTCACGCCCAGCCCAACTATTTAGGGTAATTCGGTCATTGACAACAATCCCAACTGTCCCAAATGATAGGGGTTTGGCTCCAACGGCTGAGGCTTTTCAGAACTTCTTTGCTGAAAAGATTTCGACCCTCCGCCGGGACATTCCTGCCACTCTTGATACAGTTAGTGAACTCGAGACCCCGCCGCCTCTCGGTGGGCCCACCTTCACCCGTTTTCTACCGCTGGACGCAGCAGCTGTCGATAGGTTACTGACTGCAGCTAGACCAACTACTTGCTCCCTCGACCCGTGCCCCTCCTGGCTGGTTAGATCTTGCCGGGAGGGCCTACGTGGCCCCCTTGGGCATGATCTTAAATAGCTCCCTTGAGCAAGGAGTCTTCCCAGGGGGATTAAAAGAGGCCATGGTGAGACCGCTGCTGAAGAAGCCGAACTTAGACCCTTCGGCTCCCTCCAATTACAGGCCAGTTTCCAACTTGCCTTTCCTAGGCAAGGTAATTGAGAGGGCAGCAGCGGATCAGCTGCAGCAGTTCCTAGAAGACACAGCTGGACTTGATCCCTTCCAGTCCGGCTTCCGTGTTGGGCACGGGACGGAGACCGTACTTGTCGCCATTACAGACCAACTTCGCCGCCAGCTGGACCAGGGTGGATCAGCACTGCTTGTCTTGTTAGACCTGACAGCAGCGTTTGACACTGTAGATCATGCACTATTGACCCACCATCTAGCCGCTTCCGGGGTTAGGGGGACCGCCCTTAAATGGGTGGCCTCCTTCCTCCGGGACCGGGGACAACGTGTGGAGGGGGGTGGGGAGGTCTCCGGGAGACTCCCACTTGATTGTGGGGTCCCCCAGGGGGCCATCCTCTCCCCTCTATTATTCAATGTGTATATGCGCCCCCTGGCCCAGCTGGCTCGCGACTTTGGTCTGGAGTGTCATCAATATGCGGATGACACCCAGCTTCTGCTGAGAATGGACGGCAGGTCGGACGCCGTACCCGATTGTTTCCACCGGTGCCTTGAGGCCGTGACTGGTTGGCTGCGTGCCAGCCGGCTGAAGGTGAACCCATCGAAGACGGAGATACTGTGGCCTGGCCGGCCTGGGCTGGGTGGGTGCCGGTTGCCTACCCTGGACGGCGAGCGGCTTAACCCATCGCCGTCAGTTAAAAGCTTGGGGTTGTGCTAGACTCCTCGCTGACCATGGAGGCCCAGGTCTCCATGGCCAGCAGGACGGCATTCTATCACCTCCGACAGGCTAGGCGACTGGCGCCCTACTTGTCCAGGAGGGACCTGGCCACGGTGATCAAGCGACGGTCATCTCGAGACTAGACTACTGTAATGCCCTCTACGTTGGCCTTCCCTTGTCGACGATCCGGAAACTCAAGCTAGTGCAGAATGCCGCGGCTCGCTTGCTGGCAGGAGTGCCAGCGAGAGAGCACATTACACCTACTCTCCGGCAGCTGCACTGGCTTCCTATTGAGTACCGAATCGCCTTCAAAGTGTTGGTTTTAACCTTTAAGGCCTTGTACGGCCTAGGGCCTGCGTACCTGAGGGACCGCCTTACCCCGTATGCTCCCCCGAGATCACTGCGTTCAGATGAGCAGAATCTGCTGTTAATTCCATCAGTCCGCTCCTGCCACCTATCGACGACAAGACAAAGGTCCTTTTCTGTGGCGGCACCAGGGCTCTGGAATGCCCTCCCGGAGAGTACCCGAGCCATTTCGGAATTGGGCCCATTCCGGAGGGCATGTAAGACGGCTCTCTTTGGGCTGGCCTTTAATTAGGCGCTCGGGATAACAATACCCCTGTCTGTCTTCCCAACCCACGCTCTGACTATGTAACCATTTTAATGTGGCTTGTTTTATTCTGTGTTTTATTGATTGTAATGGCCGCATGCCATATGATGTGTCGTGCCGCTGTGTAACTCCGATGTGATCCGCCCCGAGCCTGCTGGGAGGAGCGGAATACAAAAACGAACTATAAATAAATATAGACTTTGTAAAACTCCTTGGCTTTCTCCTCGGAAGTGATCCAATGCTTTTCTTCAATGCTTTAGGGTCAATGTACAACAGTTTAAAAACATGGAATATCAGGAGGGGTGGCTCAGATAGGGTACCCAGTCAGTTCTCAGGGCTGGGCCCATTTGAGGGCGGGCGGCAGTGAGTTAGTTTGATGTTTCTTGAGATATACCCTCAGTTCTCTCCCATTTGAATTTAGTTTGATGTTTCTTGAGCTCATCTGTTAGAAAATAATATTTCTTTCTTTTGGTTAAAGATGTTGAAGTGAACTCTTAAAATTATCACTGATTTTCCTTTGTATGTGTTAGATGTTCTTCCCTTGTTTTTCAAAATATCGTCCCTGACAGACCTTCTTTCAAAGGACACTATCACATCCCTTGGTACTTTGTTCTTTCTTGCATAATTAGTATTTATCTTCTGGGCCCTGTCCACATTTTGTTCCATCTGATCTGTTGGTATATTAAGTATTTCCGCTGTTAAAGCTACTATAATTCCTCTCAGATCTTGGCTTTCTTGCTCCTCAATATTCCGAAACCTAAGTTGGTATTCAGTTTCTCTTATCGCCATTAATTCTTGTTGTTTTTCAATTTTAGCAGTGATTTCTTCTAGTTTGGCTACCTTTTCCTCTATTTTTTTTTGGATTTTTTTGGTCGTATTTTCTTTTTTGATTTCTTTGAGTTCTTGTTGCATCCCTGCTATTTCTTTCTTTATATCTGAGAGATCTTCTTTTAGCTCCTCTTTTAGCTCCTTTTTCATATTGCCCAGTTCTTCCTTAAACATTTTTTCCATTTTCCCTGCATTCTATCACTATTATCCTGTATTTGTTCCTGTATTTGTTCTCTCATTTTTTGCATTTCTGAGAGGATATCCTTGCCTGAAATTTCTCCCGAGAAAGAGCTCCTCCTTCCTGTCATTGCGGTTATTGATTTGTTTGTTCTATTTGTAAATTTATCAATTTTGTGCTCTCTGTTTCCTTATCCTAAAGTAGTTATACACGGTGTTCAGTTCTTTTTCAGTGATTTTATATCCAATAATGCTCGATGGTCCAATAGTCCAGTAGTTGTGACCAGTTGTATCAAAAACCTCCTTCAGAGTTCATCAAATTCATCAAATCCTGGTCATATGCCCTCCACTGATATCTCATCCGTTCTTATTCTCCACTGATCCTCCTCCGCACTCTGTTTAATCTCCTCTTTTATCTTTCAGTCAACCCAAACTGCTCTCCTTCTGCTTCTCTGATGCCTTGTCTGCCTTCTTTCTTTGCCCTCTGTCTTCTGTCTTGTGTTATGCGCTCTCCCCCAACGTCCTATGTCTCCTCCTCTTTCCTGGTGTCCATATCTGCTGGGGCTGGTTGAGCTGGGGCTGGTTGTTTTACTCACATATGCTTGGTACTTGATGTGCGTCTGACACCACCACGTTCCGGCATCCTGCATCACAGCTTCCGTGCATCTGACGTCACCACATCAACACATCCACGTCCTGTCACGCTATGTTTGGGGTTTGACGTACCTCGCCCCGCGCACCTCTCTGCTCTTCACCTCTTTCTGCCCCTTTTTCCTGTACTCAGGTCTTCGATTCTTAAAGGAGATGCCGCTCCTTTTGCCAAAGGAGCCACTCTCCCGGTTGCTCAGAATGGGGTTTTTTGAGGCTCCGAAGCGGCTCAGAAGTGGGTCACAGGTCTGTTGATTTCTTTTTCCCCTCCTAGCTTAACTTGACTCCACTTAGCTTGTATTGTTCTGTTCTCGGTCTTTGTTAGATTTACAGCCAGCCGCCGCTTGTGCTGTTCACTTGGTCCCTCTCACCAGCGTCTTTTGCTAGACTGACTTCAGCTCCTTTGCACCTCCCCGCCGCCTTTCCGAATGGCGTCCTTTTGTGATTCACGGCTCCTTTCTTTTTGTTTCTATTCTCTCTCTTTTATTTCTTTCTTCTTCTCTTCAAATTAAAATGAAGGCGGTTGGCTTGATGGGCGCTTCGCGCCTCGCACCCCTCTCCTGGTAGCCTCTTCCCGAGTCATTGGTTAGAATTATGCCCCTTTGGGGGCACTATTCCGAACCCAGACTTTGAGAAGATTGCTTCTCGGACTGGCCTCTATACCAGCAGTCCTTTGGGGGATTTGCTTCTCCCCAACCTTCAGGTTCGTCCGAAGTCCCTCTGGAGCTTCAGATGCCCGTTGCAGCCGCCATCTTGCCTCCACCCGGAAGTCCCGGTTTCTTTTTTTTTGTTAATATATTGGTTACCGCACTGAATCCACGTTCCACTAAATATGTTGAAGGACATTATTATTGTTGTTATAAGACTCAGGCAGTTGGAAGGAAATCCCAAAGGTCATCTAGTCCAGCCCCTTTTAGTGCCAGGAAGAAAGACAGAATTACTATTACATTATTAGGATGGATAAGATTTGCATAAGTTTTTGTCACTCCTGGCTACTGGTCCTCAAGAGTGTTCAAGAATTGAACCAAACTTGGCAAACAGAACTTACATGCCAAGTGCGAGAGCCAGGCAACCCAAACACTGATGCAGGGAGCCTGCTTCTCGGTTTGTGCCACCTCCAAGTGCAGTGAATGGTGAGAGCCACGTGACCCAGGCTGCCAGAGAGTTCCTGGCCCTGCGGGGAGCCCGTCGCCCAGCAACCATTCTGAGGAAGTAGAAAGGGCAGGGCCAAAGAAGGAGGCCTCGCAACCCCTCCACAATGGACACTTGGAAAACTACAGCAACCCAGCCATGATTTCACCGCCCCAAATGCACCTGTGGCCATTGCTCCAGTGCCCCCCAGGGGGTGATAGCGCCCACTTTGGGAATGACAGCTCTAAAGGCTAAAGCAATCGCTACAAAAGGCAAAAAACATGAGATTTTCAGATACAGGAATATCACAATTTTGAGCTGAATATGCAGATCTTCACATGTCTGTATGTCCCTGCTATCAGAAATCGCAGGATTTTTTTATCTAGGTCTGTTCCTGTGTTTTAGATGTTTGTTCCCGATTGGTTGGTTCCTTGAAAGAAGGTGACACTTAAGTAGAAGGCAAAAACTTTGTTTGCGTGGCAGAAACTTCATGAAATGTGCAGAGGGCACAGTTTCTCTGGCCGGGACAAAGAGCGGAACTTTTGCAGTGATTTGAATGTTTGAATCTCTGGGTTGTTGTTTTTAATCTGCTGTTTCCCATTGTGATATTGTATTGATATTTTATTGATATTTTAACGATGTTTTATGCTATGTTTTTATTCTGCCACTGTATTTGTAATGTTTCTTCTCTTGTTGTGAGCCGCCCCGAGCCCGCCGGGCGTGGCGGCATAGAAACCGAACGTAATAATAATAATAATAATAATAAATCTCCATATCTTGAGGTTTTTTTTAAAAAAACTGTCAAAGTTTCTGGTGGAAGTCACACAGCAGCCATCCTGGGAGCCTCTAAATCTCACAACAAAGCATCAAGTCTAGACAACAGAGGCAGAAATCTTGGGACCAACAGGTCTGTATGTGGACCTCTTCTGAAGTCCCAGGATTTATGTTTACAACCCGTGATTTAGTGCTGTCTGGAAGCACCCTCCCCCATTCCCTGAGGCAGCATATTCTATTACCAAACAACTCTTACCATCAAGAAATTCTTTGACATATTTAGCTGGAATGTCTTGCTATTTGAAGCCAATGCTCCATGTCCCAGTCTCTAGACCAGCAGATACTACCTATCTATTTTGGGAAATGTGAGGTAAGGGTACAGTGCTCCAAGGTCTCCTAGAGGGCTCAAGCAGTTCCTTGGCCTTCCACCAAAGCCCATCCCTGACAATATGGATTTTTAAAATATACAGTATATTTTATAGAAATATGACTACGTTCTATCTCTATTTCTTCCCTTTTTTCCTTAAAAATGCCTGCGGGGAAGAGATGTTTAGCTCAGGGGCATCATGAAGTGAGGAACTGGGTCTGGGTTCATCCGCTTGGCCCAGGACTTTGTCATGCAGCCTTCCAGGATGCATGGCAACAAAGCCAGCCTGCAAATGAGGTTCAATGCTAGGCCCAAAGTCCAGCCCAGGGGCCAATTGTGGTCCCTGTTCAAATTTCCACTGGCCCTCTCTCTTCAGGCCTCCCTGCCTCTCTTCCTTTTTTGGACTGACTTCCTCTCTTAGTTCCTTCCTTCTTTCTTGGGGATCAGGGCCCCGAAAAGGCATGCTCCTTAGAAGGAGAGAAAGAGAGATGGCGACCTTTTGCATCCTTTCACTTCAATTAAGCTTCACCGCTCCATAGGTGGCTCCAGCCTCAGGCATCCTGTTCCAGTGGCCCCTTCTCTCTCTCTCTCTCTCTCTCTCTCTCTCTCTCTCTCTCTCTCTCTCTCTCTCTCTCCTCACCCACAACTTTTTATTTCTTTGCAAAGGAAGGCTCCCCAACTGCCCTCCTTGCCCAAGCACTCATTGCTGCTCCTGCTACGGTCCAAACGGATCTCTCCCTATGAACTATGAGACATCAGAGCTTTAGATCATCTGAGGAGGCCCTGCTCTCAGTCCCGCCTCCTTCGCAGGTGCCACTGGTGGGGATGAGAGACAGGGCCTTCTAGGTGGCGGCCTCTCGGCTGTGGAATTCAGCCCGCTTCCTCCTGGCCTTCGATAAGAGAGCTTTTGAAGATCCTATGCAATAGATAAAATTGAAAGTATGTGCAAGGACTATTGGAATGGCCCAGACTATGATTTTGTATAACGTGGTTAACAGTGAAGGCAACATTAAAATAAGAGTGAACTATTAAAAAACATACAACAAGATACAGAGTGTTAAAATACAACTAAAATCCACTGATAAAATGCAGATTATACTATTCGAAGTGTTGCACTTCTATGTAATTGTGGTGGTTTGATGCCTCAACTTGTTGTCATGCCTAAGGAATCCCGATCTCCGTTGCACTGCCCTGTATTAGAGTGCTATAGTTATCCACCCAACCACAGATCCTGGGACTCTAGTTGATGAATCCATGATAGTAGTTAATGAAATATCAACTGTGATGATTAACTGCATCATGTACTCTATATACATGAGGGAGGGAGAGAGCTGTATTATGTGGTTGAAATAAGAGAAGGTGTGCCAAGGCAGTAGCATCCATTTGGGCTTTATTCAAGTTTAGGATGCATTTCTATGTTATTTCTATGTTATTTAAGGAGAATGGGCTTTCCTACACTAGGGGTGTTCAAAATAGAACTGGATGGTGATCTGCCAAGGATGCTGCAGTCACATCATTCAATGCAAATCCTGTCTGGAGCCAAAGCCTGAATTAGAACATCACAAAGATCAATCCCAACCCTGTGATTCCATTTGGGTTATTGTTATTCTACTGTTAAATATTTTTAAGTTGATCTTCCTGCCAAGGGTTATAGAAAAGGTGGAGAGTTTTGTCCTTTACTCCCTTTGGCAAACCAACAAATCAATAAATGGAAAGTACATTGGCCAGACATTGGCCTCATACAGGAAATGAACCCTGCAACACTAATGGAAATATCCATAGCAGTTGGTGCAAAATTTAAATAAATAGCCCAAGATGAGCCTGAAGCAGCTGCCCAGTGGCAGTAGCAATCATGTCTCCTCTCATTAAATGTGCAGACAGCCCATTTATGGGACAGCCAAATAGACCGTTAGCCAGCCACTAAATACACCATTATGAACCATTGGGCAAATATGTCTTTGGTAGTCTGTTGCCATGTGGACTGCTGCCGATGAACCTCCCTGGAAAGAAACCCTTCAGGGCATGCATGGTAGTAGTCTTACTTGTGTGAAGTTCTGTGATTCCCTCCCCCGACTCTCTCTATATATATCACAGAAACACATCAGGCGACATACTTCAGGGCTACCTGCCCTCATCATGTTTCACACAGTGATTTCTAAACAATACTCCTGAGAACTCCGAGCTTCCTTAATAAGATTGGTAATGGAGGATGCACATCTCTGGAAAATTCCAGTATCCTCTGTTAACTTAGAATGCCTGTTGAGTATTAAGTATCTTGTCCACTCTATACTCTACTACAAGGTGTAGCACCCATGGGTTCGTTCGTGCCACTGGGAGGGGGTGAGGCGCCGGGGGTCCCGATGCCATTGGGACCCGCACAGGCGGAAGGGGACTCGGAGGACGAGTTGGAAGGCCCAGAGCAAGATTGGTCAGCAGTGCCTTTGCCCAGTTCACCTGTAGAGAGTTTAGCATGGGATCTCGAGTGGGAGCATTCTCCCGGGGAAGGAGCGGACCAGGTGGAGATGGGAGGCAGCGAAGCAGATAGCGGAGATAGTTATGAATTCCCAAACGGCCGAGGTTCCCAGGACCTGGCCGAGCAGCAGATGGAGGCCAGCGGCTGGGAAAGTTCGGGGGAGGCTGCTTCTCAAGGAGATAGCGATACTGAACTGGAAGAGCGGGGCCGTTCCCATAACAGACGCAGGGACATAGAGCAGGGCAGGAGGAGCTGGCATCTGTCCCTAGACCGTCGCCGTTCGGAAAGTAGAGACTGGAGACGCCGGGCCCTAGATCGTCGAGGGGCCCGGCCGAAGGATTAAGAACGGCCCCGTGGGAACTGATCCTCAGTTCTCCGGCCACGTCTGATCTGAAGGGCGTGAAAGCGGAGTGAACCACGGAGCCTAGTCTGGCTCGCCTTGGACCAAGACCTTGCCTTGTTATTGATTCGCATTGTTGCGGATACCCTGCTTTGTTCCGGAGGCAATCCGGGAACTTGCCAAGTTTATTGCCACGTTTGCTTTTGGAACTATCCTTTGGAACTTTGCTTTCTTAATTGGACTACAGCTTTGCTGTTTGCGTTATTCTTTGATCTCTTCAAGAGAATTGCCTTTTGGACTTTTTATATTCAATAAAACTAGTTAGCCTTTACTACGTCTCCGTGTGTGTGTTAAAGGGGCAGTACTAAGTCGGTGATTGTGACACAAGGTAGCTCTTGAATACAGGCTGGGGTAGGTAACCTTAGGGCATGGGGCCAGACCTGACTTTTTCTAGGGTCCCAATCTGGTCTTCTGCATTTCCCCAAATAGTTGTGCCCCTTTCCTTATTGATAACATCACATGTCATGTTTCCTAGCTTACGTAAAGATTTCTCACCATTCTGCATAAGCATTTAATAGCCACTGTCAATCACAAGATTAAGTCAAAATATAATGGTAGTTTTGGTCCCAATTCATAGGTAAGAGAAGTGTAGTTATGAGGGACATAAAGTAAGGGTATTGCCCCTTCCCCAGAATAATCCCATCCCCATATTAGATTGCGCCATTCTGCAATATCCTGGTCCTAATCTGTTTTTATTGTGTTTTTAACTACGTTGTTTTATGTATTCATTGTTGTGAACCACCCTGAGCCTTTTTGGGCAGGGTGGTATATAAATTGAAATAATAAATAAATAAATAAATATGGATGTACACTCTCCCATCATGTGAGGACTGAACTAATCCCTTGGCCTATGATTCCATTTGGATTATATTTGCAGAGCCTACGAAGCCACAGTATGCCTTGGTGTTACATGGTTTGCATAAGTCTGAATAGGAGAGCACTCTCGCACAACTTCGGAAAACATACAGTAGAGTCTCACTTATCCAACATAATGTTGGATACATGAAAATGTCGGACAATACGGAGCCTCCTACTGTTAGTTACCCATCCGACGCGGCACTAGACACCTAGAATACTAACAACAGGGACTCAAAGGGTTAAGGCAAGGCAACACCTTAGGGCTAGAGGGGTCCAAGCAGGAAGTGTCCGGATGTGGAAGAGGAGCATGGAAATCCCAGAGGGAAGGAGGGCCCTCAGATAAGATGGAATGTCAGATAAGCGAAGGTTGGATAAGCGAGACTCTACTGTACTTTCACTTGGTCAATATAATTTCGCCTGTTCTGTAGTGATGCTTGGAATAAACCTTAGCAACAGCGACCTTTAGTGCTGTGAGTAGAATCCTAGTAGGTTGGACTGAAAGCAGTGCTAGGTCTTGATAGATCACGTGGCCAATGTTATTGTTTCTTTTCTGTTTGCTTTTCCTGGGCAGTTTCATTGCCACTCCATGGCCCACTTGGAGATATGGCAGTTTAACCCAACAGATTGAAGAATTTTATGGTAACCTTTGGCTCTAGCTTTTGGTTCATCTTTATTTGCAGAATGGCTTGATCCACACATGGTCTCTCTTGCCATGGTCCCATCATGGCAAAGAAAGAGCCAAATTAAGTGAGGCTGAATGGAGCATTTCACCTTGGAGCAAAGTTTCTATTCCCCATTCTTCTTCTTCTCATTCCCAGAAAACGAGAGGCAGCAAGTGAAGGAAGGGAGGAGAGGATTAAATTGTCGATGTTGACACAGCATTCCCATCACCATAAAGAGAGCTTTATTGTAACAGCTTTTGATTGCATGGCAAAGGAATGCATAATGAATAAACATTATTTTAAAAGACTGCATGGCACAATGAATTTTTCAGCGGGAAAAAAGGAGTTGAGAATGTATTTAAAAATACATGAATTTCATATTTGATTATAAGTCAAGAAGTGGAGAAAGGAGAGAGAGAGAGTGAACAAAAAGAGAAGAGTGATAAAAATGGCACCAGGCATCAGGCATTCCGTCGTGAATTAATGAGGTTCTTCATAATAGGAAGGGAGTGACATAGTGATTAGTTAATTACTGTGCAGAAACATATAATTAATGCACAACTGAAATTGGTGTACAATGAATTAAACTGCCACATAATGCAGGCTACAAAATTGAAAAAGCAAACCTTGATTGCCAATGGAAGTTGTTATTACGACCGCAAAACTATTGTGATTTTAATAGACTTGCTATCAAACAACATGATATTTAGCCAGCAAAAACTGAATATGACATTGCTAATAGCAATAACCCAGAGAGGGGGGAGTGCAATATCCTCCACACTGGTGTGCAAAGCGGGCAAACATATTGCGCCTCTTCCTACCTCATGAAAAAGACACAATTTAAGTAGGAGGAGAACTCTTTTATAAGAAACATCATTAATATATAGTAACCATATTGCTGGGTTATCCAGGACAGGGTTATTCAAAGTGACCCCAAGCTTCTAGTTCCTATGGAGTTTCCAGAAAAGTAAGGCACAATTGTAGTCAATTGACATACTTTATATACTTGAGCATAAGCTGAGTTTTTCACCCCTTTTCTTAGACTGAAAAAGCCACCCTCAGCTTATACTTGAGTCAAAGATATTTATAATTTTACTCTGTTCTTCTTGTTATTATTACATTTATTATTTTACTCTATTATTGTTATTATTCTTATTACATTTACACTATTTTACTTTTTATTATTTTTATTACATTTATTATTTTACTCTATGTATTATTATTATGACATTTCCATTATTTTACTCTATTATTATTATGACATTTATTATTTTAATCTCTTTATTATTATTAGAAGGATATGTCAGCACATCTACATTGAAGAAGGTTGGAATAATGGTTTAATCATAGTTGGACAGTCTTATCTTAAATTACAGACCTATGTAAATATTTGTTTATTTATTTATTTTATTTGTCATGTTTCTATACCACCCCTCTCAGCCCGAAGGTGACTCGGGACGGTTTACACAGGCAGTCTCTGCCCCCAATACAACACAAGCAACAAGGCAAAAAACCCCCATATAATAACAAAATAACAAATATTCAAAAACATTTAACCTACATATGCCTCAATTAATGTAATTGTATTGGCATCTATTTTTATTTTGAAATTGACCAGTAGCTGCTGCATTTCTCACCCTCAGCTAATACTCGAGTCAATATGTTTTTCCTAGTTTTTTGTGGAAAAATTGGGTGCCTTGGCTTATATTTGGGTCGGCTTATACTTGAGTATATACAGTAAGTATTGTGTCAGCCCCTGGCATATTTGGGGGAAAATATGACAGTCCAAGGAGCACTGTCCAGAATATCCTTACCAACCAGATTCCAAAGATATACTTCATTTTCCACAACCGAAGGTATTTTCTCTTCCCATTGACTCCTCTCTCTCGGAATCGGAACTTCCATAAAAGCCAAATGTCATGTGAAATGACTCAGAAGAATTCAGCATCCATTTGCACATTGATGTTCATTGCCCTGTAGCTGTAGCATCCCAAAAAGATCTGAATGGCCAAAGCCTTTGACATTCCAGTTGTAACGTGTCAAGTGTGGAGTATTAATATTCAGCTTCAGTCCCTAGCTTTCTTCCCCAAATGGGTACATTTTCAAAGGACGCCTCCCACCTCCCACCATGGCTGCCTGGCCTGCCTGTTGCCATGGCTAACCTATTCACTCTGGAACACAATTTCTGTTCCTGGGTGGTAAATGTCATTTTCTAATTGGTTCTATCATAAAAACATGGAAAAAGTTTACTACCTTGTTTTTGCAGGACATCCTGCAGCAGCAGCACATTCGGCTCTAGTCTTTTTTTAATGAATATCTCATAGTAGTACCCTGGACTACTTGAGCCACCCCTCCTGTTTATATTCCATGTTTTTTAAACTGTTGTACATTGTTCACCCTAGGGTTTTAACTGTTGTAAGTCGCCCGGAGCACCGCCGGTGGAGGGCGACTCACAAATATTAAAGTATTATTATTATTATTAAAGTATTATTATATCAACATAGTTTGAGGCAGCCACAAAAATGAAGTTTCTGAAGTCAAACAACATTTTGTTACAAAGTGTTATTATAGCTACCAATTAGTTATTTTTGATATCTTGATAAGAGATGCAAAGCAGCAAAGGCAGTGGTCCACAAACACCTTCCTTCCTCCCACTTCCTCACCTGCTTTGTGCTCAAAAACGTAACTGTTGCTTACCTACATTTATGGAAATGCAGCACGCTGCCACTTCTTTTTATTAGACAGCATCAGAAATCCAGTCGTAATAAATAGCTAAATGTGGCAGCATCAGCATAATCTACTCTCTTATTTTATGGTGTGTATTTTATGGTGATGGGTTTTACTTGTTTTGTGCTCCACTTTGAGCCATGAGGAGAGGCAGGTAAGACATCATCATCATCATCATCAGTATGTTGCAGCAAACAACATCTATATGCTGGATTTTGTATCACAAAATCACAAGTCGAACCCTTCCCAAGCGTCTAGGACTGGGTGATGTATTTCCGAATGATGCGCGCAGATCCAAGTCAGCTGGCCTTTTGCAGTTGGCAGATTGTGCTTTTGTCAGTGTTTATTGTTTCCAAATGCCGGCTGAGGTCTTTTGTCATGGCACCTAGTGTGCCCATCACCACTGGGACCACCTGGACTGGTTGATGCCAGAGCCTTTGCCATTCGATTTTGAGGTCCTGATAACGGCTGAGTTTTTCCTGTTGTTTTTCCTCAATGTGACTGTCACCTGGAATGGCAACATCAAGAATCCAAACTTTTTTCTTTTCCACAATCGTGATGTCTGGTGTATTCTGTTCCAAAACTTTGTCAGTCCGGATTCAAAAGTCCCACAGTATTTTTGCGTGTTCATTTTCCACAACCTTTGTGGGTTTATGATCCCACCAATTATTATTATTATTATTATTATTATATACATAACAAGATTATTGCACAGCAAACAAGATCACTATGCTGCCTTGTGTATTTGATCACACATCAAACACTTCCCAAGTGTCTAGGACTGTGTGATGTATCAACGAATAATGCATGCAGATCCCAGTAGGGTGGTCTTTTGCAGCTGGCAGGTGGTAATTTTATCAGCGTCGATTGTGTTTAAGTGCAGGCCAAGGTCTTTAGGCACTATACCCAGTGTGCTGACCACCACTGGGACCACCTTTACTGGCTTGTGCAAGAGTCTTTGCAGTTCAACCTTTATTTTATTTATTTATTTATTTGTTCAGACTTCTATGCCACCGACTCCCTAAGGCTCGCGGCGGCTCACAGGAGCCGGAGGCAAACAAAGAATACAAAGTGTACATAGATAGACATACAGGACATACAGAAGGTAAAAACATCCACAGGGTAACCAACAGCAGGTAGGGAGGGGGAAGCCGAGCTCATGCCCAAGGGCAGAGCCATCCGGTGGAGCTATCGAGCACGTCCATCAAAGGAGGGGAGCCGGGGGGGGGGTCCCACAAATCGAGGAGCGTCCTCAGAGACTCCAAGTCTAAGCAGTGGCGGTCACTGCAGTATCGGTCATTGCCGGCCAGTGGACTATGCCTCGTTATCGGCGGCGTGTCCACCCTCCTAGATTGGGGGTTCGTCGATGGAGGCACCCCGCGCCTGCGGGCAGCGTTCCGGAAAGTCCTGGAACGGGGCCCTCCGGGGAGCGCTTTCCGAGAGTCAGCTGCTGTGGGGGGGGGGGGAGGTATTGCAGAGCGGGGCAGGGACGTCCTCCGACCCAGCCCCCTGCCCCGCCCTCGGCCCCGCCTCCACTTCGTCGGATGTTTATCGAACCTGGGCAACCCATCGGGGCATTGGGAAGGGGGATCGGTCACGGGACCCCCCACACCAGCAGCGTTCCCGGCCTCGTGGCTGTCAGCGAGAGCAGGCCAGACACCATCTAGCGTTGGCAGAGGCCCTGGGGTAGTCGCGGTCGAGGAGATCGCCGGCAACCATCCTGCCCGTCGCCGGGGCTGCTCCCCAGGAGCCCTCGCCAGGACCCTCTCGACGTCCACCGCATCCATCAAGGGCTGCATGTGCAGTGGCAAGGGGGAGCTTGCGGCTTCCGGTGGTGAGACTGGTAGTGGCGGCTGCTCCATGGTAGAAGTCACTGGGGGCGTAGTCTTGGCCATTGGGGAAGGCGGAGGGGGCGGGGCCAGGAACGCCGAGCTGGACGGGGCCAGCGCCATGTTGGGGCAGCCAGCCGACGCCCTTACCGTCGGGGCCGTCGCTCCCACTAGGGCCTCGTCCACGGATGGGGTCGCCTCCTCGGAGAGGAGGCCCCCCTCGGTAGGCCACCAACCGTCTTCCGGAGGTCCGTCCAGGGGGCCGGGGGTGACCATTCCGCTCGTCCCTCTCTCCTCCAGGCCCGGGTGCGAGGGGACCGAGCGAGGCGGGCCCGGTGCTCCATCGGCCGCGCCTCCTCCAGGCCCAGGGCGGGGGTCTGGGCGGCGGGGCCGTCCGCGCCGCACAGGGACGCCAACACCGGCCCCAGCCTGTCCAGTTCCCCCAGCCAGGCGGCCAGCCGCTCGACCAGCTGGCCGAGATGAAGTAGGAGGCCGGTAAAGTCTGGCGGCACGTCCCGGCTGGTCCCGGGTTGCTCGCCAGCGTTCCCTTGGGTGAAATTGGGGGAGGTGGAAGACCTGGCCTCTCCCAGGCCTGGCCAGGGCACGGGGGACCAAGCCAGGCACTTCCGGGGGGTCACCATGGTCGCTGCAGTCCTTCCCGGAGGCCGCAGCGTCTTTCAGGCCTGCAAGGGCCCTGAGGACCAAGGCCGGTGCCCGAGCGGCCTCCAAAGCAGACTCGGCGTCGGCTTGCAGGGCCTCGAAAAGGGGCAGGGAACGCTTCGGAGCTTCGAGTAGCAACCGAAGGTCCCCCCCCCCCCCGAGTCCAGTAAGTCCAGTAAATCATTCCTCAAGCATGGAGCACCCCCCCTCAGCAGTGGGGGTGCTGTGTGGGAAAGGCTGCCAAGAGCTCGGCGGAGCTCGGAGCTCGAACGCCTGCTCGACGCGGCCATCTTGGAGTTTCATTCCTCATTATAAATCCTTATTATTATTATTATTATTATTATCTAAGTCACAAGTTGAAGAACAGCCACTCGAGTTAGCTGCTAAGTGCTGGTAAACAAGGAAGTCTTATATTGCAGCACAAACATGTATCCACTCAGATCACACCAGCGTAAGTTAAATCTAAAACGCATAGTCAATTAGCCATTGATTGGTCACAGCCTAGTGGGCTGGAAATCATGAAAACCCACAGATTGATTCCATCTGAACAAATCCCAGTAAAGTGGCCTTTTGCAGCTGACAGGTGGGGATTTAGTCAGCGCTGATTGTGTTTAAGTGCAGGCTAAGGTCTTGAGGCACTGCACCCAGTGTGCTGACCACCACTGGGACCACCTTTACTGGCTTGTGCCCGAGTCTTTGCAGTTCGATCTTTAAATCTTTTCAGCCTTGAAAGACGGCGTTTAAGAGGTGACTTGATCGAAGTGTATAAAATCATGCATGGGATAGAAAAGGTGAATAGAGAAAAAATATTTTCTCTGTCACACAACACTAGGACTAGGGGGCACTCCCTAAAGCTCCAAGGTAGGAAAGTTAGGACTAATAAAGGGAAACATTTCTTCACCCAGAGGGTCATTGGGTTATGGAACTCACTTCCAGAGGAGGTTGTGACAGCGGTCAGCCTGGACAGCTTCAAGGCAGGATTAGACAGATTCATGGATACCAAGGGAATCAGTAGCTACTGAAATGGACATCCAAGTGCCACCTCTGTGTTGATGGAGGCAGGCAGGATTTCCCCGGGTACTGGTTGTGGGGGGTCGGGAGCAGGTGAGGGTTTTGCCCTCCTTTCTGCTAGAGATCCCTGTGTACAACTAGTGGGCCACTGTGTGACACAGAATGCTGGACTAGATGGGCTGAGGCCCGATTCAGCATGGCTCTTCTTATGTTCTTATGTTCTTAAATCCTCATTATTATTATTATTATTATTATTTAAGTCACAAGTTGAAGAACAGCCACTCAAGGAGTTATCTGCTTAGTGCTGATAAAAGAAGAAGTCTTATATTGCACCACAAACATGTATCCACTCAGAGATCACCAGCGTAAGTTAAATCTAAAAGGACATAGTCAATTAGCCATTGATTGGTCACAGCCTAGTGGGCTGGAAATCATGAAAAACAACAGATTGATTCTATCTGAACAAATCACCATTTCACCTGTTATTATCATTTGAGGAAACAGAAGGAGGCCCATAAAGGACTGCAAATGTACACATGCGTGTCTTTCCCATAACACCATTTTTAGTATTATTTTTATTATAGATGGAGCAAACATGGGAGATACACAACATCCATCAATCCTCCCTCCATAGCAGCCTCGTTTATCACTTTGTCATTTAATCCAATGTTCTGGTCAGTTAGTTTGGTATGAACCCACCAACCACTTCCCCACGCTGCTTTCTTATATCAGCCAACCTTTGGTGTTCTTTCCCTTCTAGCAATCTTGCTGATTGATTGAGAAAGGTAAAAGCTTTTGCAAGACATTGAAGGATTGATCCTGTAGGCAGCTATGACTTAACTCTTCCCAAGCTCTGAAATGATCCAAAGAGGCAGGGAATACGATGGTGTATTATTCAGAGGGAAGAGCGGATGATGGGCAAGAGCCAGAAAGGGTTAAGAGAGAGGCCCAGCTTGTAGAGCAAAATAGCAGATTGGGAAGCATCCAAAGACAAACAGCTCAACACATACATATTCTCCAGGTCTCTAAAAATAATGATGTACAATTTTGCAGTAAACTCTGCCTCTGTTAACAGAACACTAAAATCTGCTATGGAATCATGGGAATTGTAGTTTGGAGATGCACCAGCACTACTTGGCAGAGAAATATAAAGACCTTAAAACATCAATGCCTGTGATTCCATACCATTGAGTAAAGGCAGTTATAAAGTGGTGCTAACGTGCATTAATTCTACAGTGTGAATCAGTGATGTCCAACCTTTGGTCATCCATGTGTTTGGGACTCTACTTCCAGAAACATGGGTCAGTTTGTCCAACAGTGAGGAATTCTGGGAGCTAAAATCCAAAGCAATTGGAAGACCAAAGGTTGAACACAACTGGTGTACAAATACTTTGTGTCTACTGCAGAGTTCATGGGTTGATAGTTCACATGATGGAACTACCATTACCTCTCCAGATTTCTAATGAGTGGCTGGAGATGTGAAATCACAAAGTCAGCTTCTTCTCCTGGCTCCAGAACTCCTTCCCATTCCAGCCATAGGATTGTCCTCCAGGTGTGGACGCTCCCCAAGGAGAAGAACATCCAGACAAAAAATTACATATCTGCATATAGCCTGGTGTTGGAGGAACAACAAGAATTCAGAGAATACGAGGGTTATCCAGAAAGTAAGGTTACAGGATTTTTTTAAAAAAATACAAAGAATTAATATATTTTAATAAAACTTACATGGATTGTAACATAGGTATTACATTATTTTTCCACATAATCACCATTCAGTTCAATACATTTTTATTTTATTTTATTTTATTTATTATTCGGCTTCTATGCCGCCACTCCCGGCGGGCTCTGGGCGGCTCACAATACTAAAACAACAACATAAAAACAACAACACAGATTAAAACATAGCATAAAACATCATTAAAACATCACAGTGTACAACAGCAGTTAAAAACGACCTGTAGTGGGAAACAGCTTTTCAACAGGGGGGTGCATCCCGATGAGACCTACACATGGAAAGCTAGTTGGAAAAGGTAGGTCTTACACGCCCTTCAATATGCATACAGTATGTCTCTCAAACAACTAATGATACACAACGCTATCCCATACACTAATTCAAGGGGCAGGCCGGTCTGCTGCAAAAATCACAATACGCTCAATAGCAAACAGTATCAAATTATATTATTATCACATAACAAATGGCTCTATGTCGAACCAATATCACTTTCAGTGCAATGTGTTAACATATACAATCGAGCACATATTTGTTATAAAGCCCTTACAACACATAAATGGGCATAAAGGCGCAAGCATCCAGTCTGTGTACCCCTATGGGTAATCCGGAGGCAATTCACTCACGGATTGGGGACCGAGTCATCGGGGGAGCCTTCAGAGTAGGGCGAGCTGGCAACTGAGCAGTGATGACACTCAAGCCCATAACTCCGCACCAGCTGTGCAAGCGGCTGCATGTAGGTGTTAAATAACAGAGGGGAGAGAATGGCCCCCTGCGGGACTCCACAAACTAATGGGGAGCCCTCAGAGACCACCCTGCCCCTCCTCACACGCTGAGACCGCTGGTGGAGGAAGGAGGCCAGCCATTTGAGGGCTGTCCCCCTCACTCCAGCCATGGCCAGGCGGTGGATCAAAAGATTGTGGTCGACCATGTCAAACGCTGCCGTGAGGTCCAATAACATGAGCAGTGCAGACCCGCCTTGGTCGAGCTGGCAGCGGAGTTGGTCTGTGATGGAGACCAGAACCGTCTCCATCCCATGCCCCGAACGGAAGCCGGACTGGAAAGGGTCAAGCCATGTTGCATCATCTAAGAAGGACTGCAACTGCTCCATTGCTGCCCTCTCATCTGTGGGATGAGTTGTCATCTGTGGGATGAGTTTTTGATGCCTGTTTTTCAGCCAGTTCGTCACATCGATTTTCACCTCATAGTCATCGAAAAAGTGTTTTCCATCAAGATGTTCCTTCAATTTAGTGAACAGTGATAGTAGCTGGGTGCACTAATCAGGGCTGTAAGAGAGATGGCTTAAAACATCCCAACCAAATGAAGTCAACTCTTGTGTCATGAAGGAGACAGACCCCTGCCATCAGCATCCCACAACATTTGTTTTGGATGGCTCTGCAAAGTGTCTTCATGGTCTCACAATATATTCCATATCAATTTTGTCACATGCTGTCTTGACATTACATCCTCTCTATAAACTGAAACAATTTCAAGATGAATCGCAATAGCCTTCATGCCCTTAGAATTTAGGTAGCATATTACAGCATGAACTTCACACTTGGAGTAAAACAGAATGAGGAGACTCATCTCTAACCTTCACCACATCACCAGTTGATGAGCTACTGACGACTGACACTGCTCGTTCACTTCTGCTGGCTTCCCTCTACACGGCAGTGATACCAACTGCCCTCATGAAAATTCCCCATGAGAGCTACGTGCCTTGTAGTCTTACTTTCCGTATAGGCCTTGTACATTACAAGTATTCAATCATGTTAATTACACCCCACATGTTCTCCCAATACAAGGACCCAAAGTAAAATACAAGCATACATACATTAATCCGTTTATTTTTGAGTGATTACCAAAAAAAATCAGTAAAACAACACGTTCATGCAAATGGCTTAGAGTTTCTTTTGTTATCTCCCTCATACTTTTCTAATCATGGATGTATTTAAACTCTAGAATGGCTTAAGTTCTATATATCTTTGCATTTTTCATAAGCCACTTGTAACTACTGGCTTCTTGTGATGGATTTGGGTTGGTGGACAGCTTCCTTCAACTTTGGCAAACATTCTTGATGATCTATGTATGACCCAGGTTCACCTTTAACTGACCTTAGTCTAGCCTCTCCTAGCCCTTGCTGCCTCAGGCACTCCGAATTGTGGATTTCCTTTGGATTAATAGATCACATCTTTACAGCTCAATACAAAAATAATGTTTGTGTGCCTTCTTACTGGCAAGGAAAACACTCAAAATTTTGAGAGCTCCGGCTTGACAGGTGAAGTCTGTTGCCTTCCTTGTGTTTCCCACACTTCATTTTTTGCCAGAAGCAGAATGTGAATGGCATTTCTGCGTTTAATAAAAAGCCCCTCACCTTTTACTTAATAAAAGGCAGGGGACACGAGCTGAGCTGTAGGCTTTTGTTTAAAATAAAAGTTAAAAACAGATACGGATCTGCACATCTTTATTTTAAACTTGTAAAAGAAACTGAAGCAGAGCTCTTTGAAAAATCCGGAGCACCGAACGAGAGCACTTTGGAGACAGAACCAAATGTGCAAAGGGGAAAAAATCCAAGCTTCACAAGAATGATGTGCCCTAGGATGCATGGAAGCCATATGGAACATCGCTTCTCCTTGGCACAGATCACAGATTGCTTCCTTCATATGGGTGATTTCATTTTGTCTCAGAACATTTGATTTAATCAGGGCTACCTTCTTTCAAACTATGCATCACTTTTTAAGCACGTCCCAGAATACTATAGCCAGCGTAATCACTGGGCTGGTTAGCTTTTGACATTTTCTCATTCAAAAAGAGTGCTCCCTGTACGTACACCAGTCTGGTGAGCAATTTGGCTACCATCAATTGGACCATTTGAAGCTTCCAAACAGCCTTCAAGGGCAACCCCACATAGAGCGCATTACAGTAGTCTATTCGGGATGTAATCAGAGTGTGGACTACCGTGGCCAAGTCTGACTTCCCAAGGTAGGGGGACAATTTGAAGCCAATTCTATAGTCTATATATACCCTTAGGGTATATATACACTATAGAAATAATGTAGTTTAATACCACTTAACTATCATGGCTCGGTGCTATGGAAATTAATGTAGTGCAGTTTGGTGAGGCACTTTTTGGTGGAGAAAACTAGGCCACCTTCCCCCAATGCATATTGGGAGGAAGGAGCTTTGCCATCCCTCCCTCGGGGGAGTGAAAAAGGGGAGGAACCGGATGGAGCCTCCCTGCAGCTGGGGGCGTGGCTTCATCCACAGGAAGCCAGCCCCAGAGGCTCACTTCTCCCAGGACAGTGTAGCACAGCAGTTCTCGTTTGTGCCTGGGGGGCAGGGGACAGGACCGGGGGTCCCATTGGCATTGGGGCCTGCAGCAGCGGAGATGGATTCTGAAGAGGATTTAGAAGGGTTAGCAGAAGGAGAGTTTCCCATCACTGGGCCTCCTTCTCCCACAGAAAGCTTGGCTTGGGATGAAGGTTGGCCTGACCCTTACGACGAGACAGATAACCAGGTGCAAATGGAAAGCAGTGATAGCGAAACTTATGAACGGCCAGGGGGGAGAGGTTCACAGGACCCTTTGAGTGAAAACATGGAAGAGAGCGGCTGGGAAGAATCTAGGGAGGAGAGCTCTCACGGAGATAGGGCAGCAGATGTTGGGAGGCAAGGCCGTACTTTCGATAGGAGACGGGACATCGAGACTAGCAGGAGGGGCTGGTGCCATAGCCTAGACAGACCGAGGTCCCGCACCACAGATTGGAGAAGGAGAAGCCTAGAGCGTCGGGGTCCTCGCCATGAAGATTAAGTAGAGGATCCGTGGGAACGAATCCTCAGTACTTCGGCCACGTCTCATCTGAGCAGACGTGAAGCGAAGCTGGTCCACGGAGCTAGGTTGGCTAATGGGTTACCAAGTCCTGTTTGCATCTTGCACCTTGCCTTGTTCCTGAATCCGCATTGCTGTGCGGAGCCTTGCCAAGTCTTTTGGATACTTTACCAAGTTGTTTTGGACAATTGATTGCCTTTTGCCTTTGGATTTGCTTTTGCTATTTTTATGGACAATATACCTTTTGAACTGTTTTTATATATTCAATAAAGTAGTTAGCCTTCAGTCCGTCTCTGTGTGTGTGATTAAGGGGCCGGTCAAGTCCGTGCATCGATGACAGACAGCGAAGAGGAGAGATGCAGGCTTCCCCTTCTCCGACCTCTGGATCCCTGAAGAAGAAGCGCAGATCGGTCTCGGGGGTCTACGGGGGAAGAGGGCACCCGCATGCCAGACAGGGGCCCCTTTTCTCCTCCTGCTGGGAGGGGGTTTCTTTTTTCCTTTTCCTTTTTCTTTTATGGATTTTTCTTTTGTGGGGCGGGCCTGGCGCGGCCGCCAGGACGCTTCCAGGGGGGGGGGAGAAGGCCCCGGTTCCCCCGCCCCCTTCTTCCGTTTGCGTTTCTTTTTCTTTTTCTTTTATGGCCTTTTTTGGGGGGGTGGGGAGAGGGCCCCGGTTCCACCTCCGCCCCCCCTTTTCTGGATGTTGCGGGCCTGGCTGGCGGGTAGGCCGCGCCAGGCCCGAGCTCGCCGGGCGGCCGCGTGGCCGCCTGGACGCTTCAGGGGTGGGGAGAGGGCCCCGGTTCCCCTCCGCCCCCTGTTTTTCTGGATGTTGCAGGCCTGGCGGGCGGGTAGGCTGTGCCAGGCCCGAGCTCGCCGGGCAGCCGCGAGGCCGCCGGGACGCTTCCCGGGGGTGGGGCCCCGGTTCCCCCACCGCCCCCGGTGTGCGAGCGGTTGCGGGCCTGGCGGGCGGGTAGGCCGCGCCAGGCCCGAGCTCTCCTCGGGTGGCCACGTGGCCGCCGGGACGCTTCCCGGGGGAGAGGGCCCGGTTCACCCTCCCCCCCCGTTTTTCTGGATGTTGCGGGCCTGGCAGGCGGGTAGGCTGCGCCAGGCCCGAGCTCTCCTCGGGCAGCCACGTGGCCACCGGGACACTTCCTGGGAGGGGGGGAGAGGGCCCCGGTTTCCCCTCCACCCCCTTTTTCTTATTGGTGTGGCGGGCCTGGCGGGCGGGTAGGCCGCGCCAGGCCTGAGCTCTCCCGGGCGGCCACATGGCCGCCGGTACGCTTCCGGGGGGAGGGCCCTGGTTCCCCCTCCGCCCCCCCCTTTTTGCTTCATTGCGGGCCTGGCGGGGTGGTAGGCTGCGCCAGGCCCGGGTTCACCCTGGCGGCCTCGTAGGCTGCCTCATAGGCTGGGGGGGGAAATGGCCTGGCCCCCCCTCTGCCTCAGCCCCCACCCCCTCCGTTTGTCAAAATACAGGACGGGCGGGCTGTAGGCAAGCGCCAGGCTCTGGGCATCCTGGCAGCCACACAGCCTGCTGATCCGCTAGGGTAGGGAAAAGGGCCTTGGTTCCCCCCCTGCCCCCCTCTTTGTGGGGCGATACGGGTGGTGGGCCACTGCCAGGCCCGGGGTCACCACAGCAGCCAGGTTTGGCTCATGGCCATATTAGCGTGGTGTGACACTGCCATTTGGATGTAGATGAACTAAAAATCCAAGTGCACTGCATGTCCCAGCGGTTATTTAGCAGCAATATGCTCAAATGGAAGCGGTTTCTCTTTTGCAGGATGGCACCGCGGAAGAACTTTGGCGTCCCTAGGGGCAAGGGGCCGGCCAAGACGTCGGGGACAAAGCGCCCCCGGATCATCATCGGAGGATGAAGACGAGACCATGGCTATGGTTTTCACTAGGGGTTGGAAAAAGGGGCTGGGATCGCAGTAGGCGAGGCTGCGCCTAGGCCGCCTCGCGGCACCAGCAGGAAAGTTATGCTTAAACACATTCTGTCTCGGGTGTCTTCCCTAGAGGCAGTGCAGCAGCAGCAGCACATAACCCATACCGTCACCCGCCCAGAGGAGCAGCAGCAGCAGGCAGAGGGGGCAGCCCAACCGCAGCAGGAGGTGGGGCCGGTGTCGGTAATCACAGCGAGGCCGGCCCCAGCTCCAAGGCCAGTCCCGGTGATCACAGCCCTGCCAGCATGGACTGCTGCGCCAGTTCCTGTGATCGCAGCACCAACAACATGGCTGGCGTCAGTGAGCACAGAGGCGCCAGCACCACCTCCGCCAGCCCCAGTCGCGACACCGGTAATTACAGCTGGGCCAGCAGCATCTGAAGGAAGACCTGCGGCTCCCGCAGGTAATAACACCGCACCGGCTTGGCCGTGGGATGGCGCCCCGGCACACAGCATGCTAACTAACCCTATTACTCACCCCCAACATCTGTTATCACAGCACTGAGGGACGCGGCCCATGGTAATTCGCCAGTGCCAGTTAATTCAGCGGTCAACATTTCGCCTACACCCATAACCCTAGAGGCGGCAAGGACGGGGGACGCTAACCAGTTTTGGGGTACCAGCAAATGGACATTACCGGTAGCCCCATCAGTAACCACTTCATCACTAGGCATGCACTTTTCCCAAAAGACACTAGACAAAATATTGCGGCATGAGTACATTGACCTGTTTTCGTTGTGCTACAGGGAATTGGACAAAAAAGAAAGGGATGAGCTAGATGACGAAGCCAAAGAAAAATTGAAAAAGCGCAAAATTGAGCACAATTGGGAGAATTGGTTTGCGGGTTGGACCATTTATGCCGACGTAATCAGCAGCACATATCCTAGTCGGTCCCAGGCCTTATTTAAGTACCAAAAAATCATAAACGAGGCCCGGCTTAAATTCGCTGGTCCGGCCTGGCTCGAGTATGACAAGCGCTTCAGGTCGGAAGCGGCTGAAGAGCCCAATAAGCGCTGGGATTTGATAGACAGCCAGCTTTGGATGGCAATCATGAACGCAGCCAAGGCGATACCAGGCGAACTAACTGACAGTGGCCATATGATTCAAAACTATAAAGGCGGGTAGCCCTTTCGCCAGGCGGCCCCGTGGCAACAGGGCCAAAGACCGCAGTCAATGTGCTGGGAATTTGCCACCCAGGGTTCATGCTCTCGAAAACCCTGCAGGTTCCAGCATGCTTGCACAATCTGCTTGGGCTCGCACTCTGCGCGGAACTGCTCAAAGGGCAGGCCCGCGCGGGGCAACACAAGGGAGTCACAGTTCAACAGAAGGAGCGCAGCCCAACCCAACATTCCCAAGGGGCCCCAGCCCAATTAAGGTGGGCCCCTTGGAGCAGTGGCTGAAGGGGTACCCTGACAGAACTGCGGCAAATTATTTGCTAAGCGGCTTCACACAGGGTTTCCGCATCCCAGCCCTGGGTCCGAGGACTCAAAGACTAGCCCCCAACCTTAGATCACTAGTGGGCATGGAGGCCATTGTTAAAAAGAAAATTGGCAAGGAGTTAGCGGAGGGCAGGATTCTAGGCCCCTTCACTGCCCCACCTACACAGTACTTCAGGGTCTCCCCTTTGGGAGTAGTACCAAAGAAAGCTCCGGGCGAGTACCGCCTCATTCACCACCTGTCCTACCCCCGAGGGAGCTTGGTGAATGACGCGATACCAGACGACTTATGCACGGTGCACTACACGTCCTTTGACGCAGCAGTTAGGCTGGTCAGGCGTCACGGGCCTGCAGCGGAGCTTGCTAAGTGTGACATAAAGTCGGCATTTAGGCTACTCCCTGTGCATCCAGAGGATTTTGACTTGCTGGGCTTCTGCTTTGAAGGGCAGTTCTACATGGACCGAGCTCTCCCGATGGGCTGCTCGGTGTCGTGTGCTGCATTTGAAACATTTAGCACATTCTTAGAATGGGCCCTGAAGGCCAAGGCGGGGCTAAAAGGGGCAGCGCACTATCTTGATGACTTCCTCTTCGTGGGGCGCCACGGGTCAGGGCAATGCTATACCTTGTTACACACTTTTCAGCGTTTAGCAGAGGAACTTGGGGTGCCACTAGCGCAAGAAAAAACTGAGGGCCCGAAGACAGTGCTAACATTCCTAGGGGTCGAACTAGACACGGTCAACCAGTTTTCCAGGCTGCCACCAGCTAAGATCGCAGACCTGAGGCATAGGTTGGAACAATTCGTCCTCAGGAAGAAAGTCACTTTAAGGGAATTCCAAGAATTAATTGGTCACCTAAATTTTGCCTGCAAGGTGGTGGCACCGGGCAGGGCATTCCTGCGCAGATTGTGTGAGGCCATCTCGGGCGCATCATCGCCGCATCACCACATTAGAATTACTCAACAAATTAAATCGGATCTTATTTACTTATTTATTTATTTATTTATTATTCGGGCTTCTATGCCGCCGACTCCCTGAGGCTCGCGGCGGCTTACAGGAGCCGAAGGGCACAGTAAAATACAGGCAATTAAAAACAACAGCAGTATAGTAATTAATAACACAGTTAACACAATGAACAGCACATCATCCTCAGAAGAACGAATAGATGGCGGGGCATGGGCAGGACTTACTCACCAAAGGCCTGCTTAAACAGGTATGTTTTACAGGCCCGTCTAAACGGGAGCAAGTCCTTCATAGCCCGAGTTCCGGCCGGGAGGGCGTTCCACAGCGTAGGTGCTATGACAGAGAATGCCTTCCGGCGGGTAGCAGTCAGCCCTGCGAGTTTAGCTGAAGGTATCTCCAGGAGATTGGAGTCCTCAGACCGAAGTGATCTTGCAGTTTGGTTACAATTTCTCCAAAATTACAACGGTATCTCATTTTGGCGGCAAGAACTGCTGGTAAAAGACGCCCTTAAGGTGTCATCCGACGCATCGGGCGCCATAGGGTTCGGAGTATACTTCGACAGCAAATGGTGTGCGGAGCGGTGGCCTGAAGAGTGGCAGGTGACAGGTATCACATCTGACCTAACCTTCTTGGAATTCTTCCCCATACTAGTGGCTGTCTATCTCTGGGCGGACAAATTTGCTAATTCCTCCGTCCACTTTTGGTGTGACAACATGGCCACTGTTCAGGTCATTAATACCCTAACATCTAGGTCACCCCGGGTGATGGGCGCGGTGCGTTTATTCACGTTACACTGCCTGAGATTTAACATTTTGTTTCGGGCATCCCATATCGCTGGACTGGACAACTCCTTAGCTGACGCTCTGTCTCGCATGCAGATGGGGTGCTTCAGACAGCTAGCGCCCCGCGCGGAAAGGGGCCCAGAAAACATGCCAAGCCATCTCTGGTTGGTTGGAACGACGAGGTAACAGCTGGTATGTCCAGGGCCCTGGCCCCTAGTTCCAGGCGAGCATATTCCAGGGCAGTAAGAGACTTCACTGAATTCCGGGAATATTACGGTTTGCCCGAAAGATTCCCCGAACACGTGGCCCAGTTTTGTGTATACGAGAGGAGGAGTGGTCGGGCCCCGCAAACTATTAAAGGCAAACTAGCGGCACTGTCCTACTGGTTCAAGGCCCAGGGCACGCCTGACTCGACCAATGACTTCCAAATACATAAAATTCTAGCGGGATGGACAAGGGACCACGGGAAACCCTCTGATGACAGACAGCCTCTAACTCCCGCTATCCTGAAGGGTCTCAGGCAATTGTGGCCTACTGTGTGTGAGTCGCAATATGAACAGGAGTTGTTCCACGCGGCAGCTTTGACAGCTTTCTTTGGGGCACTGCGGGTAAGCGAGTTGGTCGCGGGCTCAAAATCTGACTCCTCTCATCGGGCCTTGCTGTATTCCGATGCCAAAGTGGGACAGGGCAGGCTGGAGATCAAGCTGAGGACATCTAAGACTGACCAGCAAGGGAAGGGGTGCCTAATCGCACTGTCGGGCGCCTCGGATGGCGATTTATGCCCAGTCACGGCCATGGTCCGTTTCCTAGCGCTCAGGGGTGCTACACCGGGTTACCTCTTCTGTCACCAGGATAACACACCCCTTACAAAGTATCAATTCTGGGCAGTTACGGCCAAATGTTTGGATTTGCTGGGCCTGGGCTAATACAAATTTGGGACACATTCCTTTCGGATCGGCGCAGCATCAATGGCCACTGCAATGGGCTACGAGGCCCAGGCTGTTAAGTCCCTGGGAAGATGGAAATCTGGGGCGTATAAGGGTTACATACGGAGTGTGCTGTTGTGTTAGAAGATTTGGTGGGGGTTGGGAGGCAAGATGGACATCTACCCCCAATCTGTGGCAGAAAATAGATAGGGAAACTCCCTGATTTCAGTGGGCATTCAAGACACCCCCGTTGGGGGTGGAGGCCATCCAGTTAATACTCAATCAAAGTTCAAGTTGATTGGGGAAGTTCGGTTATGGCCGGGAATGGGAAGAGTTTGGGATCTACACCTGGGGGACCAGAACTCGCTCCCATTCCCTTTCACTGGCTGCCTTGGCCAGTTGTCAAGGAGCATAGTTTTCTGCCAGCAATTTAACATCACACAGGTAGGGCGGCTACCTGAATTGGATTCAGCAAATTCCTGACACCCCTCGAGTTAAGGTTAAGGACAATTAAATAGGTAAAAATTTGAATAAATGTTGCCCAATTGGAAACCCAACCACTGTTGTCATGTGTCTTCTTTCGGGGGTGGGCAGGCAAAAGACTTTGTGAAACTGCAGCTTCTAGGATTGAGCCACAGCAGTTAGAGTGGTGTCAAATTGAATTAATTCTGAAATATATATATGTACTTGTAGACTACTTTCTTCCAAAAGAGCTACACTATATTTAAATGACACTATCAAAGATGGTAAACCCATACTCTCAAGATGATTTTGTAAAGTTATTTCCCCTTTGACCAGCGGTAATCTGTTCACCATATTTGGTGGATGCTGTCATAACATCCTCTGGGTCCAGAAAATACAGCAGGAGAGGAGAAGGCAGATGGCCAAGAATTTGCATCTTCTGATGATGATGGTGTTTCAAAGTCTGAAGAGCTGGCTATGGATTCCAGAAGGAGGTTGCAGATGCTGAAGTCCCATTACTCTATGCAACAAAATTTGAAAAATGTTCTCTTCTTGGTTTTAAAGTGTTATTTCCACTTTAATTGTGCAGCCCTTACTTTGAAAGTAGTTGTTCTACTCCAGAAACTACTTTGTTTTGTGGCTGCCACAAACTCTGTTGATTTGGTTGAGACTTGATGAGAAATTCATTGAAAAACTATAACAAAATGTACTGCAGGGTGTCCTGCAGAAACAAAGTTTTTGCAGTTTAATAAACTTTTCCTTATTTTATGATAGAATGAATTAGGAAACCACATTTATAACTCAGGAATAAAAATCTATTCCATAGTGTTATCATTCATAAAGAGACAAGGAGTGATCTAAGCAATTGTTAAGTAGATGACGGTGATCTAATTAGGCACCTGGTGTCTTCAGAGCAGGTTATAAATCTCCCAGTCACTCTTTGACAGCTTTGTTTAGCCCACCTTTTCTGGTTACTAGCAATAATTTTCAGTTGATGAACACCTTCTCACTTCACTTTTCATCTTCACCCAGACTGAATTAACTTCTCAATACCTCTTGCACTCCAACCACCTGCTTCCTGGTTCTCAACCTGGATAGAATATAGGACAAGTTTCACGGGTGTGGTTATAGGGGAAATCACCCCGCCAAATAAGAATTTACACACACACCCCAACTCAATTTTCCTTCAGCTCTCAAATTTCTAGTGTTAAATTAACTTAAAGTTTCAACCAAGCATTTAGAAATATACTTTAGACATAGAAAAGGGGAGGAGCAGGCAAAATAATGAAGCCAATCCAAATTTAACAAATAAGAGAGTTCTAGAAACATTAAAAGATAACAGCGAAGGAATAGGTATGAGTAGAAAATATGATTGGTCATGTGTACAAGAATACTGCAAAAAAAAGAATACAATATTGTCCTACAATTAAATTGGGATTAAATTTTTATAGTAATAAACAGAAATACATGGAATAGTGAAATTTGAACATAACACAGATCTTTATTGATATTTTGACTCACAATATGAATGTAAATAAAACATAAAGTGGTAATGGTATAGTCAACACGTAGATACGTATAATAAAAATAGTTGTTTTATCTTTATACTCTGTAGGTAACTAGAGGAAACACAAGAAGAGAAGTCACGAACAACAGAAATAAGCTCTGTAAAATTATAATAGACAGACTATGTAAGATCCACCTACCCAGATTCTTTTTCTTTTTCCGGGCACCCTATGTTTCCTTTTTCTTTAAACGCCATTGGGTGTTTCCTTTTTATATATTTCTAACTCAACGTAACTTGTGTGTATATGCTCTTTTTATATCTCTTATATCTCTTTCTTAAATTGTATTTCTGCAAACTGAATAAAGATTTATTTTAAAAAATAAAAATAAAAAAATAAAAAAGAGTTCTAGATGGGAAAATGTTTCAGTATCTAAACTGCAAGGTATTTGAAGACTGAAAGACAGCTTCACCGAATGGCCAAAATTCTAATTTTGGGGGCAATGCCCTCATTTGCCTCCTCCCATCATAGGTACATCTTTTAGTAGATGTCTACTTTGATAGTTTACTAGGGCTTCATCTACACTGCCATTACAATGCAGATTGAACTGGATTAGATGGAAGTGTAGATGGGGCCCAGGTCTTTTCTATCACTTGCTACTGCTAACTGGAGAGATGCAAGGATTGAGCATTCTCTGTGCCAAGTATGTACTACAACGCTATCATCATCATCACCACCACCACCATCATCCCCATTCCCTTTTCACAGCCCAGTTTTCCCAGATCAAAAATCTTCAGGTGGAAACTTGGGTCTTCATTAAATATCTGCAAAATGACAGGGAAAGAATTAAGTGGACAAACCAGGGCATTGAAACTTTCTCCCTTTGGATCATTTTCTCCCTCTGTGAGCTCTTTCATCAATCAAACAATCAAACAAGCAGCAGGAAATCAAGTAAAGTGCTGCAATGCTTTATTTAAGAACTCTAAAATTAAACTTTGCTCCAGTTTAACCTAAAAGAACACCTGCGCCTGGAAGACAGAAAGCTCAGTTCACACATGACGTCTGATCTCTCTCTCTCTCTCTCTCTCTCTCTCTCTCTCTCTCTCTCTCTCTCTCTTTCTCTCTCTCTGGAAATATCTATTCATACATATAAAAAAGTAATATAGAACTGTTCCTAGAGCCTAGCTGCAAAAACTTCTATATCTCTACTAACATTGCTATTTGAAAATGGCAGTGAAATGGATAGAAGCCACTACCTGGATTTTTCCATGAGTACACAAGCCAGTAGATCAATAAGCATTGCAGTTACATGTGAACAGATCCTGGATTTATTAAGAAATGCAGAAGGGGCAAGGATATTAGACAATAAGAAGAGATTTCATGACATTTGCAAAAATTCCATTCTAAAACATGACAAGCGAATTGTGTTCGAAACTATTTCTGAAATCGAGGCATGCCTGTCCCTGCAGAGTAGAGTCACATCTGGATCTTTAAAAATTATGAATAGAACATAAAGTGCTAATGATTTTAGTAAAATACAAAGCTCCTTTGAAAAAGAAGAAGAATGGATTGCTTTTCTATGTTAGATGCAATCCATCTGTTCCATAAGGCTCAATCGCCTGGTTTTAATGGGACTGCACTGCAAACACAAGAAGAAAAGACTAAAGGCGGCAGCAACTCAAAATACCGTTGGCCCATAGATTCTATCCATTATTTAACCCTGGAGTTCTGTTCGGGTGTACTGTACACTTGTTATGTTCGGGTCAATTTGACCCGAACCTATTAAAATGTTATTTTGAGCCACTGAAAAGTTCTTTTTAATACCTGTTGCATTATTATACTGTGTGTGATCATAGTTGTTCATTATGTAAAAAAAATGGATAAAAAAACTTAATTTTTAAATTTTTGTGATTTATTAATGCAAAACAGCCGTATTGCATTTTACACCAAAGTAAGATACTTGTGCTTTAATAATCAGCTATATCTTTTACAACAACATCAACAACAACTTCAGGTAACTATTAGTACAACTAACTTAAAACCCCTGCTGTTCTGTTAGGAAAACTTACACTTGTTATGTTCGGGTCATTTTTTGACCCGGATGTTATTTTGATGTTATTTTGAGCCACTGAAAAGTTCTTTTTTGAATACCTGTTGCATTATTATACTGTGCCTGATCATAGTTGTTCATTATCAAAGAAAAATTGAATAAAAAACTTTAAATTTTTTTATGTTGATTTATGTAAAACAGCCTAATTTGCATATTACACCAAAGTAACAAACTTGTGCGTGAATAATCAGCTATATCTTTTACAACAACATCAACAACAACTTCAGGTAACTATTAGTACAACTAACTTAAAACTAAAATAAATTTTAACAGTATAAAAGCATTTTGAAAAATAATCAGAAAAATAATCAGAAAAAATATAAAAATCAGTTTTTCCCCCAAAAGGTTTCTGCTAATCTATTTATTCAAAGGCAAAGAAAGAAAAGCACTTTTTCCACACCCCTTTCCCATCTACATCTTTCCCCTTCTCCAGTTTCCCCTTCCCACTGTCTTTCTTCTCCAGAAACCTCCTTTCCACCTCATAGCTGCCTCATTTCCCACCCTCAGCCTATACTCAAGTCAGTAAGTTTTCCCAATTTTGTCCTAAAATTAGGTGCCTTATATTATATAGGTGTCAGCTTATACTAAAGTATATACTCAAGTTTATATGATATGTGCTTTCTCCCTGTGTGCGTCCTTTGATGTATATGCAGACTCTCACTCTGACTGAATCTCTTTCCACATTCCATATCAGATATAATAACAGGCATATGAAAACACACAACAGTAAACAATAATGCAGCCAGGATAAGAAAAAAATTGGTACTGGAAGAAAATGCATATGGTTTGTTCTGAAATCATTTGCATAAATGTATCCATCCATTTATGTCCACCTAAAGCAAGTAGATAACTTGATAAACAATAGTAGATGCAATAAGTAGTCTCAAAATAAACTAAAAATCCTTTGTTTTACTCAAAATATGGTATTAGATTAGTATAAAAGGCTACCGGGTCATTTTGACCCGAACATAACAAGTGTGTAAAAAACTGTAGCGCAAAAAGTAAAGCACCGAAACAAAAAAATTAAGTACCCTTAGTATGAACCCCGTAAATTAGGAAAATAGAAGGAACCACAAGTTTCAAAATCAAAAAATGAATGAATAAAAAAATATCTAATTTCCAAAACGGGTCAAATTGACCCGAACAGAACACCAGGGTTAAAATATCCCAGCAGCCCAAGCTCAATCATTCCAAAAAAAAAACAAACCTTGATTTTACTGTTTTATGTAAAGGACAGCATTTTACTACAACATTGTACATAATTGTGGTATTTCAGCCTGGTATTCATGTACATGTTGGGGATGATGGGAATGCACATGTTGGGGATGATGGGATGACTAGGGCTGAGGAGGAGGCTAGTGATGTTGAAGTGAATTCTAAACTTCAAAGTGATGTGCACAGTGAAATGTCAGACGAGGCCAGTTCCCATGAGAACGAGATTATAGATGAACATTCCTGTGCAGAAGGAGATAACAGCCAGGCCGAATCCGAGACACCTGGAGATTTTAATGAGACTCCTTTTGACCGTTGGGATAACATTCGCACTTCTAGGCGTGATGCCAGTTTGAGGCGGAGTGGGCGGCTGGCAAATCAAAAGTAATTTTTCCTTTATTAGAGCTGGCTGAAAATTAGCTTTCAGATTTCAAGCTTCGTTTGGATGTGTTTCATATTATCTTGTCTCCAAGCTTTTGCCTGGCCTAGGACTGGGCCTGTTTGTTCCTGATTTGATGCCTTGTTTCTTCCATGGGATTTTAGATCCAGCTCTAAGCTTTGTTTTTGATACAAAAGACTATTTGAACTGTACTTATACCTGGGAAATATCTTTTACTTATGATCTGCTTTTAACCCTTCTGTTGGACACTATATTTGCTTCAATAAAAGCCTATTCTTCATAGACTGCCTGCTGTGTGTATGATCTAGGGGGGCTCTCCTTGGTCTGAGTTGCAACAATAATGAACCATGATTTTCAGTATCCATTGAGGCACCTGGAACCAAATCCCTGCAGGTACCAAGGGCCCATTCTCCTGACAATTGGAAACTTTCACCAGTTGGCCTCATGTTAGCTGCCCCAAGTCCCCTTTGGGGAGATGGTGGCGGGTTATAAATATAGTTATATTATTTATTATTGTTGTTATTATTGTGACTTGCCTATGTTTCCGCGGCCAAGCATCAATTCAAACTCAGGTCGCTTGGTGTTCTAGTCCAACACACAAAATACTACATTGATTTATTTCGCACATTTGTATCTCATCCTTCTGAACCCTGGAGAGGGGGGTGGGGACTCAAGGCGGCTTCACAACAGGCAATCCTTCAATGCCAAATGATAATTACAGTTAAAACAATTCATCAACACATTAAATTACTAAAACATTCATTTTAAATCATGCAGGTTCAAAATCATAGTTCATGTCGGTCCACTGTCAGTCATACAAAATCGGTCTCTTTCTTGGCTGCTGCTTCTACTGTTCGAATGCTTGGTCCCACAACCAGGTTTTGAGTTTTTTCCTAAAGGACAGGAGGGAGGGGGCCAAACTAATGTCGCTGGGAAGGGAGTTCAACGGACGAGAGGCCACCACTGAGAAGGAAGGCCTCGTTACGCATCCCTACCAGTCACGTTTGCAAAGATGGTGGGACTGAGTGCAGGGCCTCCCTCAAAGATCTTAACCTTCATAATGGTTCATACTGGGTGTGATACTTTTGGACAGGTAAGCTGGGCCAGAACCATTCACCCTATTTCTTTTATAGTAGTGTAGACCAGTGTTTCCCAACTAGTGTGCCGTGAGCGATCCTCAGGTGTGCTGTGGGAAATTGGAACCTCCAATACCCTTTCTTCCCCCTCCTGCCGAACACTTTTTCTTCTCCACTCGGGCTCCCTTCTTCCCAGCCTCGCTCTGCCTCGCTTTGCTCTGGGGCAAGTCTGCTCAGTAGCGCCTGCATGAGTCACGTCTTCCTCCCTCCCTCCCCCCCTCCCCTGCCTCCTCGGATCAAAATGGCGGCAGGGTAGAAGAAAAAGTAAGTGTTTGGCAGGAGGGGGAAGGAAGGGTGCGAATGGGAAGGGGGAGGAAGAGGTTTCTGTCAAAAGTTGGACCTTCCAGGTGTTTTGGATTCCAACTCCCACCATTCCTAGCAGCCTCAGGCCCTCCCCCCCCCCTCAGCCACTTAAGCAGGAAAGGGCCTCAGACTGTTAGCAATGGTGGGAGTTGAAGTCCAAAGCACCCAGAGTGCCGAAGTTTTCCCATGTCTGTTTTAGGGACCTTGAAGTGGTGAGCCTCCTTCCAACATTGTGATTCTGGATAGAAAATAAACAACAACATAACATAACATTGTTTGAGTTCACAGTGCTCTCTGGGTGTAGGTAAAATACAACTTCCAAACTCAAGGTCAATTCCCAAGCAAACCCTTTCAGTACTTTCCGTTGGTAATGAAAGTTCAATATGCCAAGTTTGGTTCAATTCCATTGTTGCAAGAGTTCGGGATGCTCTTTGATTGTGTGTTAACTATAAATCCCAAAGATTGTAACTCCCAAATGTCAAGGTCTATTTTCCCCAAACTCCATCTGTGTTCACATTTTGGCATATTGAGTATTCATGCCAAGTTTGGTCCAGATCCAACATTGTTTCAGTCCACAGTGCTCTCTGGATATAGGTGAACTACAACTCCAAAACCCAAGGTCAATGCCCACCAAACTCTTATAGTATTTTGTTGGAATTGATAGAGTGTACCATAGTAATGAAATGTTAATTTGTGTATGTATATCTTTAAGTGTTATGTAGAGTGGGAAGTGACGAAGGACACTTGGCCTAAACTTCCCTCGGCGTTTTGTATAAAGCCTTGTTATCTAACCTTGGGGGGTGCTCTCGAAGAGATTGTGCTGAGAAGTGAGGTGGATTTGTTTTTGTAAGTAAAGAATTGTTTTATTTTGAACTCCCGACTCAGCGTCCTGGTTTATCCAAGAAGCTTCACAACATCAAACATACGCTGCAGAGAATTAAAAATTCTAACAGTGGTTATGGGCCCTCTGCCAAGGAGAAAGTTTGATAAAGTTTGTTTTGAAGCTTAAAGTTTTTGGAAAGGACGCAAGGCTGAATCGGAGCTGCTGCAGAAGAGGTTTTTACTGCTAGAGGGAGACGGTGTGTTTCCAGTGAAGAAGCAGAGATATCTGCACAGCGGGGCGTACTGGGACCCTGAAGATTTATGGTACTGGGGTGTGAAGCCATAAAGCCACTGAGTCTTGTGAGTAGCCAGATCAGAGGGGAGATTGCCGGAGGCTATAGGAAAATAGCTGGGCTGAATTTCGGGTGCAACCGAAGATCTTCCAAAGGAGAAACTGACTGGGTACAATCCACTCACTAAAATAGAGAACAGCCATAAATCCATGATGAGCCTTGATGGGAAGAAGATCGCCAGATGTCTGCTGTGAGTAAATTGTGTTGAAATACAGAGGCTGGGCTGTGAATCCGAGAAAAGGAGATCTTCTGAGTGAGAGAGGAAATGGCTTCAAACAATCCCCTCACTGTGATTGAGAAGTTATCTGATTCTAATTATCCGCAATGGTCTATGTATATGAGACATTTGTTGACACGTGAAGGATTATTGAATACCATCCTGGGTGCAGAAGAAGATGATGAGAAGATACAAAGAGGTTTGTCTACTATTGTCCTCTGTCTGATGCCAGATCAATTAATACATGTTAGAGGCTTGCAGACTGCTGAAGATGCCTGGAATGCTTTAAGGGCTGTGCATCAACGTGAGACTGTACTTGGAAAGATGATCTGACTAAACGCTTGTACCGGGCCAAGTTGGAGGATGGTGGAGATGTGCGGAGTCATATAAAGAAGATGAAGGAACTGTTTGTAGAATGCCAGTCTAGAGGTGTGGAAATTACTGCTGAGAATCAAGCTTACATATTAATGTCGAGTTTGTCTGCTGATTGGGACCAAGTGCTACATTCTCTACAGACTGTGCGTGTGCCGAGATCTTACACTAGACCTTGTTTGTTCAAGAATACTTGAAGAAGAAGACAGGCTTGTCTTTGAAAGAGAACAGAGAGGAGAAAGCCCTTTTGAGGGGGAGTTTCGGCAAAAACCATTGCTGGAAGAAGCTGACCCTGTCCTTGGGAGTGTGCGTGGAGTTGCTACTACAAGGAGGTGTTTTATTTGCAATTCAAGGGAACACCTGGCCAGAGAATGCAAGGTTAAGACGCAGAGGTCTAGAGGCAGAGGAAGAAGAGGCTATTACAACAGAGACAGAGGATGTGGAGGAGGATGCTCTTTTGAGAGGGAGTTTCAGCAAAAACCATTGCTGAAAGAAGCTGACCCTGTCTTTGGGAGTATGCGTGGAGTGGCTACTGCAAAGAGGTGTTACAATTGCCGGAAAATAGGCCACCTGGCCAGGGAATGCAAGGCCAAGATGGAAGTGTCTGGAGGAAGAGAAAGAAGAGACTATTACCACAGAGGCAATGAACATGGAGACAGATCATCGAGCCAAATTGAAGCAAGGGTGATGATGGTATCTACAGACTGTGCTGTTCCCGATGAGGCCGATGGGAATGATGGTTCTGAAAGTGAACTTGTGAATAAGGATCAAAACAAACCTTTGCACAAGTTATGTGCACATTATTTTCATAGAGTACTAGGACATGTAAGCTTCAGTGGTTTAGAAAAATTAGCGAGTGTATGTCCTGAATTGAAAATGTTAAAATGTGATCGCTATTTAGATTGTTCAGTATGCAAACAAGCCAAACTTAAAGCTTTTCCTGTAGTAAAAAGAAGCAAGAGAGAGACTAGTAGACCTTTTGAGATTGTTCATGCTGATCTAGCCGGGCCCTTTCCAGAGAGTGAAGGTGGGGCTAAGTACTTTTTTGTAATAGTTGATCATTTTTCTAGATATGGTTTTGTATACAATCTTAAAAACAAGAGTGATGTGTTCACAGTGTTTCAACAGTGGGTGCGTATGATAGAACGATCTTTCCCTTATAAAGTGTCTTCAGAAACATGCGCAAGACATACGAGCGGGCCACAAAAGAGGCAAAGAAAATTCACAACACCTCCCTAATAACAGCTGCGAGATCGCGCCCAGCGCAGATTTTCAGGATTGTCCGAGATTTGGTCACCACCAATCCGCAGCCAAAATCCAGGGACACTCCAGCCATCTCAGCAGAGGAATTCCAGGAATTCTTCATAGAGAAAATCACCACTCTTCGGCTAGACCTGCTATCCGTGCCTGAAGATACGAGTGAGAGGGTAGAAGAACTACATACACCAACTAACCAGATATTTGACCACTTCAAAGCCCTGGACCTGGAGGCAGTTAATAAAATCATCTCCACAGCACGGGCGACTACCTGCTCCACGGACCCTTGCCCATCCCATCTAGTTAAGGACTGCGCAGAGGGGCTCTCGATTCCCCTGATGCAGATAATAAATCACTCCCTGGAGCAGGGAATTTTCCCGGATGCCTTGAAAGAAGCCTCGGTCCGTCCACTCTTGAAAAAAGCCAATCTGGACCCAGTGATGCCAGCGAACTACCATCCCGTCTCAAACCTCCCATTTCTCAGTAAGCTGATTGAACGCGCGGCAGCAACCCAGCTACAAAACTTCCTTGAGACATCAGAGGGCTTGGACCCCTTTCAATCAGGGTTCCGCCCCGGGCACGGGACCGAGACCGTCCTGGTGGCCATCTCGGACGATATCCGCTGCCAACTAGACAAGGGAGGCTCAGTAGTTCTAGTATTGCTGGACCTTACCGCCGCATTCGACACGGTGGACCATGATCTGCTGATACGACAACTTGCCGCCATAGGGATACAAGGAACAGCTTTAGCTTGGCTTAACTCCTTCCTGCGCGGACGTAGTCAGCGAGTTGAATGGCTAGGCCAAACATCTAGGAAATCTCTCCTCGAGTGCGGAGTGCCCCAAGGCGCCATATTATCACCAACGTTGTTTAACATCTATGTTCGGCCGTTGGCTGGTATAGCCCGGAGCTTCGGCCTAGGGTGCTACCAATATGCCGATGACACCCAGCTCCTACTGAAACTGGAGCCTGGCGCAACTTCAGTGCCCGAAAACTTCACTCGAGGCCTAGAAGCAGTGACAAAATGGCTCCGCGCCCACAAACTTAAAATAAATCCATCAAAGACAGAGATCTTATGGCCGGGCCGCCCAGAACCACCTTTCTCGCTGCCCCCCTTTGAAGGGGAACCGCTGATTCCGTCCCCCTCAGTAAAAAGCCTTGGTGTTATCCTGGACTCCAAATTGTCGATGGAGGCCCAGGTTGCCTCCACGAGCAAAGGGCCTTCTTCCACCTGCGCCAAGCGAGACAATTGGCGCCCTATCTTCCGACGGGAAGTGCTAGCTACAGTAATCCATGCCACGGTTACATCAAGGCTGGATTTCTGTAACGCTTTGTATGTAGGTCTACCCCGGTCACTAACCCGCAGGCTCCAGATTGTGTAGAATGCGGCCGCCAGGCTTCTCACAGGAACATCGATGAGATGCCACATTACACCATCTCTGCAGCGCCTGCACTGGCTGCCCGTTGAGTATAGAGCCTTACACAAGACCTTGACCTTGGCTTTCAAAGCCCTACGAGGCCGGGGCCCAACATACCTAAAAGACCGCTTGCTGATGCCTGCTTACTCAAGGACCCCACGGCCAGCAAACAAGAACCTTCTTCACGTACCAGGCTTGAAAGAGGCCCACCTGGAGACCACGAGACGGAGATCATTCTCCGTTGTGGCCCCCGTTCTTTGGAACTCGATGCCACCGGACCAGAGAGCCTCCCTCGACCTGCCCCAGTTCCTGACCGCTCTGAAGACCTGGCTATTTAGGAAAGCCCATGGTTAATGCAGAACCAGGAACCCAAATACCGGGCCTGGCCCCTGCATTTAACCACTGAATATTTTAATCTAGTTTTAAATACTGTATTTTAATTGTGGAATTTGTTGTGTGTAAGTCGCCCGGAGCACTAACGTGGAGGGCGACTCAGAAATAATAAAGTCAGTCAGTCAGTCAGTTCTTTGGTTTCGGATAGAGGGGGTGAATTTTGTGGACATGTTTTCCAGAATTGGCTAAAAGAAACTGGAATACGGCATAATACTACCAATCCGTACAACCCAGCCGAAAATGGTTTAGCTGAAAGACGTATTGGCATAATTAATACTATGAAAGAATGTATGTTACAGGATGCAGAAGCCCCGGATAACTTATGGGGAGAGGCAGTCTCCACTGCCAACTATGTTCTTAATCGTGTGTGGTGTTCTGCCATAGAACAAACACCGTATTTTTCATTATATGGTAGATCTCCCAGACTAGAACATCTGAGAATTTTTGGACAATATGCATATGTACTTATTCCTGCTCAACAAAGATGTAAAGGTCAACAGAAATATCAAAAATTGCGTTTTCTTGGATACGAAGGGAATAAATATCGTTTTTATGCAGGTAGAGGAAAAATAGTATTTTCCAGAAGTGCAAGTTTTGAAACCCATAGTGGATGGGAAAGGTTACATTGTAACAAAGATGTTTTCATACATATTGGGCAGAAAATTGAGACTACTGAAGACGCCCATGCCAATATTGAGGAAGATTCACTATCAGATAGCGATATGTTAAATGTTCCTTCACCACGTTCCAGGCTTAGGGATAGGAAAAAGAAAGGCAAGCCTAAAGACAATGAAGAAGAAGAATTAAGTGGTTCAGAGAGAATAACGTTGAGAAGGAGTAAAAGGGTTAGGAAGCCTCTGGATAGGTATGGTGATCCCATGGTATATCAAACTACAACAAATTTGATGTTAGAAAGTGAGCCTGAGAATTATACTCAAGCTACCAAAAGTATGGATGCAGCTGAATGGCTAACAGCCATGGATACTGAATACATGTCGATGATGCAACAAAAAGTGTTTGTTGTAGTAGAGAGACCAAAAAACCAAAAAGTGGTGGATTGTAGATGGGTTTATAAAAGAAAAATACTGCCTGATGGTACTTATAAACATAAAGCTAGATTAGTAGTGAAAGGATACACTCAGGTCAAATTTGAGAATTATGATAAGACATTTGCCCCAACTGCTAGGCCAGAAAGTTTAAGATTAATGCTCACACTAGCAGCCAAACGTCAATTAGAACTCAGACACTTTGATTTCGAAACCGCGTATCTTAATGCTGAGTTAGGAGAAGAAATTTATATGGAGCAAGCACCAGGTTTCAGATCTAATAGTAAAGTTTGTCTTCTCAAAAAAGCAATATATGGGCTACGACAATCAGCAAGATGCTGGAATCTATGCGTACATGAACAGTTGTGTCGACTCGGGTTCAGAAGAAGTATTGCAAATGCATGTGTATACACAAGAGGTAGTAAAGACGATTGGGTTGGTCTTCTTCTTTATGTTGATGACGTTTGTTGTATTGCTAAAAATCTAGATAAAATCACCAAAGTACAAAAAGAATTAGAGGGAACATTTAAGATAAAAGATTTAGGAACTCTTAAAAAGTATGTGGGACTAGAAGTAAATAAAACTGAGACTGGTAAAATAATTTTGATTCAAAAAGAGAAAATAGAACAATTAATTACTAAATGTGGACTCACAGATGCCAAGATTGTATCCACCCCTATGGTAGTGGATTATGTGAGTCAGGAATCTCAACAATTTTTTGAAAGAACTGATGTCTATCACTCTGCAATTGGAAGTCTGATGTATATAGCAAATAATACCAGGCCTGATATCAGCTATGCAGTTAGTTATTTGAGTAGAAGAGTAGCCAAACCCAGAGATATAGATTGGGTTGCACTCAAAAGAGTGATACGATATCTTAAAGGTACAATTGATTATTGTTTAGTTTTTGATAACAATGATGAGGACATTGAATATTTTGCAGATAGTTCTTTTGCTACTGAACAAGAATGTAGATCCGTGACAGGGATAATAGTCAAGTATGCTGGCAACATGTTGATATGGCGTTCACGTAAACAGAATTGTGTATCACGTAGTACTACAGAATCGGAATATTCTGCTTTATCGGAATCAATAAGTGAAATTCAATGGTTGCAACAATTAATGGATGATGTACAAGAACAACGTAAAACTCCTATAACAATTAAAGAAGATTCGCAAGCGTGTATAGCCATGACTGAAACCGAAAATTTGAAAAATAGAACCAAATACATAGGGGTGAAGTATCACATAGTAAAACAAATGATCGATGAAGAAATAATACAATTAGAGTATTGTCCTACTGAGTTCAATGTAGCAGATATTATGACAAAGCCTTTAGCTGTTTCTAAACATGAAGAACTAAGAAAGCAAATGAAAGTAATGTGTCCAGACATGCTCAGATAAATACATAAACAGTGTGGAATGAAAAATTAACATTTCAGAGGGGAATTGTTGGAATTGATAGAGTGTACCATAGTAATGAAATGTTAATTTGTGTATGTATATCTTTAAGTGTTATGTAGAGTGGGAAGTGACGAAGGACACCTGGCCTAAACTTCCCTCGGCGTTTTGTATAAAGCCTTGTTATCTAACCTTGGGGGGTGCTCTCGAAGAGATTGTGCTGAGAAGTGAGGTGGATTTGTTTTTGTAAGTAAAGAATTGTTTTATTTTGAACTCCCGACTCAGCGTCCTGGTTTATCCAAGAAGCTTCACAACATCAAACATACGCTGCAGAGAATTAAAAATTCTAACATATTTTCTCTTGGTTATGGGAGTTCTGTGTGGGAAGTTTGTGTCTTTCTGCCATTCCTGCCAGGATATCTATGTTGTGTTCATTGAAACATGTCCAGGTTTCACACTGAGTGTATAAATACATTTAAAAACATATTAACGATATGTATTACTGTGTTAGAGTGTCATTTTGTGTCATTTTGGTTGGTGGTGTGCCCCAGGATTTTGTAAATGTAAAAAGTGTGCCGCGGCTCAAAAAGGGTTGAAAAACACTGGTGTAGACCATTGGAAAAATATGCAGATCATTAGAAAATATTGCATTAAATCAATTGCCGATCCAAGCCACCATTATCATATGCTGTTATGTGCCTGTGTTTGCTGAAAATGGAACAATGACACCCTGTTGTTTGAGACCAAACTAGAGCAGGTTCTAGCAAAATCAATATACATTACTCTTGAGTAAGTGCGTTTACTTTTTTGGTCAATATTTCCTCCAAAGCTTTGTTCCTGGGGATCATGCTGGGCTTTCTTGATGGTTCCTTCCAACAGAGAACACACACAGCTGCAGGATGATTTCTGGTGGGGGGAAAGATACCCTGACAGCAGCAGAGACAGGATGCTTTGGCAAATCAAAAGTTAGCCAATGTGGTTGTGTAGGCTGGCATGTGAATCTTCAAAATATTTCTTGCAATCCCATGTGTTTTAGAATTATAACAACTTGTCACAAATCGAAGTCTGGCAACGCATCGCTGTACAAGACACACACACAATGAGTCATGAGTATCTCTCATGGATGCCAATCGGCACCTGTGTACATACTACAGAAGACATTTTTGCTCAAAATACACATTTAAACAAAAAGGTTGTGCCAAATTCCCACTTCTACTTGAATGGGAAGCAGTTTATTGATGCAGAAATAAAGCTGTTAGTAACAAATCTTGCCCAAGAAAGCACACCCTGTGATAGATTTGCCTCAGTGTTGCTGTAAGTTGGAAACAACTTGGGCCCCTTCCATACAGCTGAATAAAATCCACATTGAACTGGAATACATGGCAGTGTGGACTCAGATAATCCAGTTCAAAGCAGATATTGTGGATTATCTGCCTTGATATTCTGGGTTACATGGCTGCACACCACCACCACCACCACCACCACCACCACAACAACAACATTCCTAGTAACTTTCACACTGATAGTTTTTCAAGCACTCTGATACAGAATATGCATTTGGGTATCTATCTATTAGTCTTGTTCTATTCAATACCGTTCATTTATTGCAGCTAATTGCATTCACAAAATAGGCATGGCCCATCGTTTGATCTCACACCACATCAATGCCTTTTGAGAGACTTGTGCCAGGCTAGAGAAACAGACCAAGAAAGGGGAAGTCCGGCTTCTTTGGTTCTTTTATTGGATCAAGACGATAATGCAGGCTCATGGTTGACAATTGGGGTAAAGGGTTGGAGTAGACCCAGTAAGAGAGGGCCCTTTTACACAGCCATATAACCCAAAATATCAAGGCAGAATATTTATTTCGGGATTTTACCCCGCTCTTCTCAACCCCCAAGGGGGGACTCAGAGCGACTTACAGTACGGCACAATTCGATGCCCACATAATAACAATATAAAACCCCAAAACCTTTCAACAATTAAAATACATTAAAATACATTAAAATACAACTACATTAGCACCATACACATTCACTCTGGATTAAAACAATGTTCAGTCCATAAAAACATTGGCCATAATCACCCACTTTCATTAAAAACCAATCTAAAATGCTGCCTTGTGCTGGTGTACAAATGCCTGGTCCCACAGCCAGGATTTAACTTTTTTCCTGAAGGCCAGGAGGGATGTGGTGGATCATACATCAATAGGAAGCGCATTCCACAGGCGGGAGCCACCACCGAGAAGGCCCTATCCTCGTCCCCACCAGCCTCATCTGAGACGTAGGCGGGAGCGAGAGCAGGGCCTCCCCGGATGATCTTAGATTACGAGGTGGGACATAGCGGCTGATGCGTTCGGACAAGTAAGCTGGGCCAGAACCGTATAGAGCTTTAAAGGTCAAAACCAGCACTTTGAATTGAGCCCGGAATTGGACAGGCAGCCAGTGGAGCTGACACAACAGGGGGGTGGTATGCTCCCTGTATGTAGCTCCCGTTAGTAATCTGGCTGCCGCCGGCTGGACTAATTGCAATTTCCGAACTGTCTTCAAAGGCAGCCCCACGTAGAGTGCGTTGCAGTAATCTATTCGGGATGTGACCAGAGTGTGGACAACCGTAGCCAGATCAGACTTCCCAAGGTACTGGCGCAGCTGGCGCATGAGTCTTAACTGTGCAAAAGCTCCCATGGCCACCGCCGAGACCTGGGGTTCCAGGCTCAGCGATGAGTCCAGGATCACTCCCAGGCTGCGGACCTGGGGGAGTGTAACCGCATCCAACACAGGCTGTAACCTTATGCCCTGTTCGGCCTTACGACTGACCAGGAGGACCTCTGTCTTGTCTGGATGAAGTTTCAATTTGCTAGCCCTCATCCAGTCCGACACAGCGGCCAGGCACTGGTTCAAGGTCTGGACAGCCTCCTTGGTGACAGGTGGGAAGGAGTGACAGATCTGGATGTCATCTGCGTACAGATAACACCTTACTCCGAAACTCCGAATGATCTCTCCCAGCGGTTTCATGTAGATGTTGAATAACATCGGGGACAGAACTGAACCCTGAGGGACTCCACAGGACAACGGCTGTGGAGCCGAACAGGTGTCACCCAATGACACCTTCTGGGTATGACCTTCCAGGAAGGATTGGAGCCACTGCAGAGCAGTACCCCCAAGCCCCATGTCTGCAAGGCGACCCAGAAGGATACCGTGGTCAACGGTATCGAAAGCCGCTGAGAGGTCCAGCAGAACCAACAGGGACACACTCCCCCTGTCGAGTTCCCAGCGTAGATCATCTATCAAGGCGACCAAGGCTGTTTCAGTACCATGTCCCGGCCTAAAGCCAGACTGTGCCGAATATCCCACAATATCTGTTTTGAACTAGGTTATATGAATCCACACTGCCATATATTCCAGTTCAAAGCAGATAATGTGTGGAAGGGGCCTGAAATGCAGTACCATGCCAAAAAAGGAGTCACATTAGGAGCCACTTTTGGAAATAGAGGAAGCTCAGTTGCTTTCCAACACATTGGGAGAGCATGACTGCAAAGAACAGCACTAGAGTATGGGCCCTATATTACTACAAAAATATTGTTATTAATTGCTATTATTATTATTATTATTATTCACCTCTCCACCTGAGCTCTGCGAGTGCAACATTTTTCTGAATGAAGCAGCGAGTGTTTGAGGATTGGGGCATCTGTAGGGAGACCAAGGGGCTTGTTTATAAAGCTATTGTACTCCCAACCCTGCTATACGCCTGCAAGACGTGGACAGATGTCACACTCAACTCCTGGAACGATTCCATCAGCGTTGCCTCCAAAAAAATCCTGCAAATCTCTTGGGAAGACAGGCAGACAAATGTCAGCATGTTGGAAGAAGCAGAGACCACCAGCATTGAAGCGATGCTCCTCAACCATCAACTCCGCTGGGGTGGCCACATTGTCCGAATGGCCAATCACCATCTCCCAAAGCAGTTACGCTACTCCCAAGTCAAGAACAGGAAACGTAATATTGATGTACAGGAAAAAAGATTTAAATTTGGGCTTAAAGCCAACCTTAAAAACTGTGGCATAGACACCAAGAATTGGGAAGCCCTGGCCCTTAAGCACTCTAACTGGAGGTCAGCTGTGACCAGCAGTGCTGCAAAATTCAAAGAGCTGCCAAGAGGAAGGGGCGTCAAGCCAACCTGACCGGGACTGCCTTCCACCTGGAAACCAATGTTCTCACTGCAGAAGAACATGCCGATCAAGAATAGGTTTCTGCAGCCACCTACGGACCCACCGCCAAGAAGACACTACACTTGGAGGGCCATCATCCTCAGGCTACATGGACTCTGTAGTGTTATATTTATTTATCCCCACTTTATCTCTCCCACAGGAGACTCAAAGACGCTTAACATAAAAACATCAGCATACAATTTAAAATATACAAATATTAACAGCATTAAACATCATTAGTATTAAAAACAATTCAGATTAAATCCATAAAAACATATAAAACATAAAACTGTTAAATTGGCTTGGACTTATGTCTGCCCTATGAATGAGACACGTCTTCATGATATGGTCAAAGTATTACAGCCTCTATGCCATGGTGTTTAGTAATCTTGGCTTCTAAGAGGGCCCTGCTCTTGTACATTCTTCTGTGACTTTCCCAAGTTATCTTGCCAATCTTCACTATTTTCCACTAGTAGTATGATATCATCTGCATATGTTAAAATCTATATTGTTATTCACACCTCCTCACTTCGAATCTAGTCCTGGATATGATATGTTCGACATAAAGGTTAAGCAGAGAGAGCAATAGAATTCAGCCTTGGCTCTTGCCCTGAGCACAGGCTGCACATCAAGACCATCCAATGTTGTGGCATGCCCATTACTTTCAGAGTGGTCCAGAGTTTTCCCACGATCCACAATGAAAGCCTTTGCTATAATCTATCATTTCAATTTAAATGTCGTGACATTCTATAGAATGGTGTCCTTTTTGTTTGGTGGAGCAGTGTAGCACAGCAGTTCTCCTTTGTGCCTGGAGAACTGGGGCTAGGACCCGGGGTCCCATTAGCATTAGGCCCTGCAGCTGCAGAACCAGATTCAGAGGATGAGTTAGAAGATTGGGGAGAAGGACAGTTTCCCATCAGTGGGCCTCCCTCGCCCACGGAGAGCTTGGCATGGGAAGAATTGATGTTTGGCCCTGACGTAGATTCAGATAACCAGGTGCAAATGGAGGGCAGTGATTGTGGGAGTTATGAGCACCCGGGCGGGAAAGGTTCCCAGGAGCTCCTGAGTCAAAACATGGAAGCAAGCGGCTGGGAAGATTCCAGGGAGGGAAGCTCTCATGGAGATAGTGTCCCAGATGGTGAGAGGCAAGGCCGAACCTTTGAAAGGAGAAGTAGCATTGAGTCCCGCAGAAGGGGATGGTACCGCAGCCTAGACAGGCCGAGGTCCGTCAGCAGAGATTGGAGATGACGAAGCCTAGAGAGTCGGGGACCTCGGCCGAAGGATTAAGTATAGGAGTCGTGGGAACGTATCCTCAGTGCTTCGGCCACGTCTCATCTGAATAGGCGTGAAGCGAAGTGGGTCCACGGAGCTAAGCGAGCTAGTGGTCATCTAGTCCTGCCTTGCAACTGCCTTGCCTTGTCCTGATCCACATCGTTGTGCGGAGCCTAGCCTTGTTTCCTGATCCGCATCGTTGTGCGGAGCCTAGCCTTGTTTCCTGATCCGCATTGTTGTGCGGAGCCTTGCCTTGTTTCCTGATCCGCATTGAAAGCGGAGCTTTGCCAAGCCTTTGGATTTTGCCACGTTGTTTTGGACATTATTGCGTCAAGCCTTTTGGATTACTTACTATTCTTTTGGACAATATCTTTTGAACTGTTTTTATATACAATAAAGTAGTTAGCCTTCAGTACGTCTGTGTGTGTGTGATTAAGGGGCCGGTCAAGTCCGTGCATCGTGACAGTTGGCCGAAGCACTCCAAGAACCCCTGATCACATCACGGGACGCCGCAAGAAGCCCAAGTGGCGGAGATGCAACGAGAACTGGGGGAGCTCCAGGCCAGGGCCGGCCGACACCCCGGGTTGTCCGCGCCTGCACGCTTCGGAGGCAACCCAGCTCAAGTCGAGGTGTTCCTCAGCCAAGTGGAAATATACCTGGAACTGCGGCCAAATGAGTTTGTCGACGACCGGGCCAAAGTGGGATTTGTCTACAACCTGTTGGAGGGAACGGCAGCAGTGTGGGCCACTAAGTTGCTGCGGGCCCAGTCCCCCCATATGAACACGTTGAGAGCCTTTCTGGATGCCATCAAGGCGACTTGGGGAGCACCAGTGAATGCGGAGTTAGCCGAACGAGACTTGGATCGGCTGTCAATGGGGGGCATGTCCTTGTCCCAGTATATTTCCCGGTTTCGGGTGCTGGCTGCCCAAGTGGATTGGAACCCCTCGGCTCTGCGATATCAATACATCACGGGACTGTCATCGGAAATGCAACAGGAAATGTTAAAACATGTTCGCCCCGAGGATTTGGAGGCAGCAATTACCCTGAGCCTACGTGTGGAAGCGGGGTTGCAAACCCGGCGGCGCTGGGACAAAGGTACGGTGGAGAAGCCGGCGGGGCGAAAAGAGTCAGGGGCTGGGCAGTTCGCGCCCCGGCAGTTTGCCCCGGCCCCGGCGTCCTTGGATGAGCCAGAACCAATGCAACTGGGGACGGTGCGACCCAAGGTGGACCAGGCGGAAAAAGCACGTCGTCAGCGTCTCAACTTGTGTTGGTATTGCGGGGGGGGGGGTGGACATTTTGCTAAAGAATTCCCCCAGAAGCCACGTGGAAAGACTCCTCGGGCCTCCGCCGCCCTTGGAGGGGCCCCGGAGGCCGAGGAAGCCATTCAGGCGACGGGGGAAGGGGCCGGCCGGGTGTAAGAGGGTTCACTCACTCGGCCGCCGTCGCTAACCTTCCCCCTGAACCCAAGACTGGACAATTGTTCCTTGTAATGGTCAGTCTGTGGTCACCCGAGAAGGGGCCGATGATGGTCCATGCCATGATTGACTCGGGGGCCACCAACAACTTCATCGATGCAGACCATGCCAAGTCTGCTGGATTACAATTTATTGATCTTCAAGAGCCCAAGGGTGTACAGACTATTGATGGGAGAACCCTCAAGACGGGGGCTGTGACTCAATATACAGCCCCTACCAAGATGTGGACCAGCTCCCACAAAGAGGACATTTCTTTCCTTGTGACCAAGTTGCCAGATTTCCCCATTGTCCTGGGCATTGTGTGGCTCACACTCCACGACCCCCAGATTTCCTGGGCCAAGAGACAGCTAATTTTTTCTTCCGACCATTGCCAGAGCCACTGCATGACGGCCCGGGCTTGCCAGGCTCAAGAGGTGGAACACGTCGCTACACTGCCCAAGAAGTATGCCGGATTCTGGGATGTGTTCAGCGAGAAGGAGGCGGAACGCTTGCCTCCGCACCGGCCCTATGATTGTGCCATCGAATTGGAACCTGGAGCCCCTATCCCACGGGGGAGACTCTACCCTCTCTCGGAAACAGAGCAACAGGCTCTCCGAGAGTTCCTGGATGAGAATCTGCGGAAGGGCTTCATTCGGCCTTCTCAGTCCCCGGCCGGGGCGCCCATTCTGTTTGTCAAGAAGAAATCGGGGGAGCTGCGCCTGTGCAATGACTACCGGGAGCTCAACAAGATCACGATTCGCAACCGCTACCCCCTACCCCTGATCCCCGAGTTGTTGGAGCGGATGCGGGGAGCCAAAGTGTTCACGAAACTGGACTTGAGGGGTGCTTACAACCTTGTGCGGATTCGCCAGGGCGACGAATGGAAGACGGCCTTCCAGACCAAGTGGGGAAGTTTCGAATACCTGGTGATGGGATTCGGTTTGTGCAACGCCCCAGCCTGTTTCCAACATTTCATGAATGACATTTTCCGAGACCTGCTGGATCGTTATCTGGCAATTTACCTGGACGACCTGCTGATTTTTTCTCCGGATCAGGCGACCCATGACCGCCATGTCAAGGAAGTGCTCCAGAGACTCAGAGCCCACGGGCTCTATGCTAAGCTGGAGAAATGTGCTTTTGATCTGCGTGAGGTGGACTTTCTGGGTTATCGCATCTCACCTACGGGCATTGCCATGGATGATACCAAGGTTCAAGCTGTGGCTGACTGGGCGGCCCCGGCCAGCAAAAAAGACATTCAAAGATTCCTGGGCTTTGCCAACTACTACAGAAAGTTCATTCCTGACTTCGCCAAGTGGGCTGATCCTATCACCCAGTGCCTGCGAGGAAAGGTGCCGTTCCGGTGGACACTGGAGGCGGACGTGGGGTTCCGCAAATTGAAGCAGCTGTTCACCACCCAGCCGCTTCTGCAGCACCCCAACCCCCGCACCCCCTTCATCGTGCAAGCGGATGCTTCGGATGTGGCCGTGGGTGCAATTCTGCTACAGCCGCAGGGGACGGACTTGTTGCCCTGTGCCTACTACTCCCGGCAGTTGACGGCTCCGGAAAATAACTACACCATTTGGGAGAAGGAGCTCCTGGCCATCAAGGTCGCCTTTGAAGTTTGGCGACACCTCCTTGAAGGGGCCAAATTCCCGGTGGAAGTTCACACTGACCACCGGAATTTGGACCACTTGAAGACCCAGCGCAAATTGAACCAGAGGCAACAGAGATGGTCCCTGTTCTTTGAGCGATTCAATTTCCGCATCCACTATGTCACCCCCAAGCAGACCAAGCAAGCTGACGCTTTGTCCCGGAAGCCGGAGTATGTTCGCGGTGGGGAGGGGCTTTCAGAGGCCCGTCTCCTGAAAGCGGAGAACTTTGCGGCTGCCCGGGCGGCCCCTGTGAACCCTCCTGTGGCACCGCCGGCCCCTGGGGACAAGAGACCTCTGAGTGACCGGGTCCAGGCGCGCCAACGGACTGACCCTTGGGTGCAAGAGCAGCTGACCAAGGGGGTGCAAGCCCCTTTCCAGGTAAAGAACGGGGTGCTCTACCACCGCGACTCTGTCTATGTCTCCCCTGGGCCTGAGCGGGAGGACATTCTCAAGCTTTGCCACGATAGCCGGGCCGCAGGAGACTTTGGGCTATTCAAGACCCTTCAGTTAGTGCTCCGGGATTTTTGGTGGCTTAAAGTGTGGAGGGATGTGGAGGACTATGTGGGCTCTTGCCCTGTGTGCCAGCGGGCTAAGAACCAAGGGGGCAAGCCGGCAGGTCTGCTCCAGCCGCTCCCAACCCCTTCCGCTCCTTGGAAGATGATTTCGGCCGATTTCATCACCGACCTGCCCAAGTCCAAGGGTTTCACCACGATCCTGGTCATGGTGGACTGTTTCACCAAGATGGGACACTTCATTCTCTGTGTGGGGGTGCCTACTGCCAAAGAGACTGCTGATATGTTTGTGCAACATGTGTTTCGGCTGCATGGACTTCCACAGAGTTTGGTGACGGACCGCGGCACCCAATTCACTTCCCAGTTCTGGAAGGCTGTTCAGAAGCTACTGGGGATTGATGTGCGGATGTCCACGGCCCATCACCCCCAGTCAGACGGGCAAACCGAAAGGGTTAATGCCACCTTGGAACAGTATCTACGGTGCTATGTCAACTATCAGCAAAACAACTGGGCGTCCTTGTTGTCTTTGGCGGAGTTTGCCTACAACAATGCGACGCAGGAATCCATCAAAGAGACTCCTTTCTTTGCTAACTATGGACACCTTCCTCGGTTCTACCCTCCGGTGGACCCATCTGGGGCTCTGCCGGTGGCAGAGGATTGGCTTAGAGAGCTCACTGCGCTCCAAGACTTGCTACGTACTCAATTGGACCAGGCTAAAGTGGATTACAAGCGGATGGCTGATCGGCGGCGCCAGGAGGGTCCTGAGATCCTGGTGGGGATAAAGTTTGGCTCTCTACCAAGAATCTGCCCACGCAGAGGCCCAGCGAGATTTTGGGGCAAGTGTTGGATGGGAGATTTTGGGGCCTTACAAAGTGTTGGAGAAGGTGGGGCCTGTTTCCTTCAAACTACAACTCCCAGCGGACATGAAGATCCACCCTGTGTTTCACCAGAGTTCCTTGAACTCCAGCCCGGCAAAGGGGTGCGGCCTGAAAACCCCAAACAGAGATCGCCAAGACACATCCCCAGTGATGACCTATGGGAGTGGGGGAGGAGGAGTTCGAGGTGCAGGATATCCTGGATAAAAGTCACCAAGGCAAGGATCAGAGGAGCTGGAAGCTGGAGTATTTGATTGACTGGAAAGGTTTCGGGCCGGGGCTTTGTCAAGGCCATGTTTGCGCCGTGGTCCTGGCAATGATTAAAGAAGGCGACATAACCTGGCTCCAGGGATGTTCACGCCCGGACATTGCTCGTATTTGATTGACTTTCACCGAAGAGCGTTCCTGGACGCCGGCCCGGGACAAACCGGACAAGCCGATTTCACCGCAAGTACCTGACAAACCCAGGCCTCGGGAGGCCTCGGAGGGGCCCTGAGGGGGGATAGTGTAGCACAGCAGTTCTCCTTTGTGCCTGGAGAACTGGGGCTAGGGACCCGGGGTCCCATTAGCATTAGGCCCTGCAGCTGCAGAACCAGATTCAGAGGATGAGTTAGAAGATTGGGGAGAAGGACAGTTTCCCATCAGTGGGCCTCCCTCGCCCACGGAGAGCTTGGCATGGGAAGAATTGATGTTTGGCCCTGACGTAGATTCAGATAACCAGGTGCAAATGGAGGGCAGTGATTGTGGGAGTTATGAGCACCCGGGCGGGAAAGGTTCCCAGGAGCTCCTGAGTCAAAACATGGAAGCAAGCGGCTGGGAAGATTCCAGGGAGGGAAGCTCTCATGGAGATAGTGTCCCAGATGGTGAGAGGCAAGGCCGAACCTTTGATAGGAGAAGTAGCATTGAGTCCCGCAGAAGGGGATGGTACCGCAGCCTAGACAGGCCGAGGTCCGTCAGCAGAGATTGGAGACGACGAAGCCTAGAGCGTCGGGGACCTCGGCCGAAGGATTAAGTATAGGAGTCGTGGGAACGTATCCTCAGTGCTTCGACCCACGTCTCATCTGAATAGGCGTGAAGCGAAGTGGGTCCACGGAGCTAAGCGAGCTAGTGGTCATCTAGTCCTGCCTTGCAACTGCCTTGCCTTGTCCTGATCCGCATCGCAGCGGAGCCTAGCCTTGTTTCCTGATCCGCATCGTTGTGCGGAGCCTAGCCTTGTTTCCTGATCCGCATTGTTGCGCGGAGCCTTGCCTTGTTTCCTGATCCGCATTGAAAGCGGAGCTTTGCCAAGCCTTTGGATTTTGCCACGTTGTTTTGGACATTATTGCGTCAAGCCTTTTGGATTACTTACTATTCTTTTGGACAATATCTTTTGAACTGTTTTTATATACAATAAAGTAGTTAGCCTTCAGTACGTCTCTGTGTGTGTGATTAAGGGGCCAGTCAAGTCCGTGCATCGTGACAAGCATTGGGAATCATGGACTGAGACTTCCATGATTCCCAATTGGCTCGCCCTGTCTCGGTTAAAGAATTGTAGACCCGTTCCACCTTGGTTATGTACCATGTTTTTACTATGTTTCTTACTGTATGTTTTATCATATGCTCGCAATGGTGATCCGCCCCGAGCCTGCAGGGAGGAGCGGAATATAAAACCGAAGAAATAAATAAATAAATAAATAAATATTCTCACTTAAACTCCAAATCCCAATAGTCCACAGGACATTGCCATAGCATTTAAAGTGGGATCATTGCGCAATAGCTGTGTCATGTGAAGGGCCTCATTGAAGCAGACGTGCTCCTTCAGATATTTCTGTTCTGAAACTCCCATCAGCCTTAGTCAACATACAGATGATAAGAATTGCCATCCGAATATTTATTTATTTATTTATTATTCACTCTTATATACCTCTCATTCCAGCAGGCTCGGGGCGGTTTACATGGTGCACATAAAAGATTACAGTAGCAGTTTAATACATCGTACAAAGGCATAAAACATAAAAGCAGAAAAGCATAGAATACAGGGAAGAGAACCGTGTGGTGGTGCATTTTCAGCCTCACATTCGAGCTTCCGTCACCATCAGATAGAATTACATAATATTCATTTCCCATTGCTAATATTCTCCAGCAAAGGATTGCTGCCTTTTTTTTCATTTTATGTAGACTTCTCATTTATTCTGAAAGCTCATATTTAACATTTACCCATCTTATACCCTCATACATTATTTTGTTCTTCCCTCGCACTTTTGACTGCACACTTTGTTTGACGGCTTCCATCTGAATATTTCATGAAGAGTTTGGAACAATCTGATCTATTTGGATTTTTTTTGAGCGGGGGGGGGGGGGGGAGTTGTATTTGAAGTTGCATATAGCTGTTTATCTTCTGTTTCTGAGTAGTCATCAGATATCCCCAGCAAAATGGCACACGGACGCACCAAATAAATGGGCAGGGAGTTTTCTGATACATTGTGCAAAATAATACCACTGATATGGCCTCAAGGACCCATTTTTTCCTTTTAAAAATGTAAAATATCACCTGGACTTGGAGTCCATGGATTGCTGCCTTATCTGCTGCCTGATCCTCCATGTGAGGCAGGTAACATTGCCAGCTTTTCAAAACAGCAAAAGGGGACAGTCAACATTCATGACATTAAACAATCAGAAAATAGCCAGTTTTTGTTTTACCAGCTGGAAGTATTGACTTTAATTAACCTATTCATATCTTTCTCTGTAAAGTTATCATACTGTCCATATTCATATATTACATGATGCACATATTGTTATCTTTATTAAGAAAGATGGGTAATAAAATTATTATCATCATCACCATTGTTATCTTGTTCAGCTTGTATGAATGGAAAAGCTTCCTAATGCTCAACTAGGGAACATAAGAAAGGTCTGGTAGCCCTTAAAGGGACAAAATATAGAGCCTTCAAGTAAGGGACACCCTTTATCAAATCGACTCCTTCATGAGTCTGTATTGTAGGCTTGTGCATTTGTATAGAATCATTATCCATTTCTGTTTGTTTCATTCGTAAGCCCCCGCCCCCCAGTTTTCGTTTTCGCATGCCTCGCAAAAATGAGCGCTTTTCCAAATAGGTGTTTTTGTTCTGTGTCTGAAAACATGAAAAAAAAATGGCCCATTGCCCCCAACATGGTGAAGAAAACAAAGCACCCTTTGGGGGGGGGAGGGGCTTCCCATAGGCTCCCCTTTTATATCCTTCATAGATATCTCGTTGTATATTGCTTTTTATTTGTATGTATGTATTTTATGTGTTTATTGCTGATGTTTTTTATTTTATTGTTTTGTAATTTATTGTTTGAGCTTGGTCTCATGTGAGCCGCCCCGAGTCCCCATTGGGGAGATCGGGGTGGGGTATAAATAAAGTTTATTATTTTATTATTATTATTCATTAAGACCTGTATTTTAAAAAGCATCAGTTACCACTCTTTCTGTTAGGTTTGGGTCTGGAGTTTCAGTTACTACTGGTAGTAGAGAGCAAGGTGGGGCTGTTTCTCCAGCGTCTAACTCTGGCTTGGAAGAGACTGGGACAGCTGATGCTGATTCTGTAGCTCAAAGAAGGGGAAAAAGGCCTCCTCACAAGAGCAGTGAGGAAAATCTTTTGCAATGTAAATGAATCAGGCAAATACTCACGGAGCCCACAGAGGATGAATCCTTTGAAGGCTTCCCTGGGGAAGAGGAAAGTCAAGATATGGGAAGCATGTCAGAGGAAAGTGATACTGACATGGATTGGACTCAAGTGAGGGAAATTCAGGATATCTGTAATAAGCCTTTTTGAATTTAAGTTACTGTGGACAATAAACCCTTTATTTGATTCTTCTCCTGGCTTGGCGTTTACTGAGCTTCTGTCATAACACTTTTCCTTTGTAGAGGATGAGCCCAGGTTTAATGCTTCTTAAAGCTGTTCTACTCTAGAGGAGAGGCAGGATGTGGCTTGGCTTTGAGGGTCCAGCCACCAGGTCTATCTCCCCAAGAGTGAGTGGAGGGAGGGAGCCCCTTGGCCTTGGCAGAGTGTGTACCCTTAGTCTTGCTCTCCCCTCCTTCCGCTGGCGTGAGCTGGAAGCCTGGCTGTTGCTGCTGCTGCTGCAGCTAAAGTTTTCCATGTTGGCGGTGAAGGAGGAGGAGGAGGCCAGGCCTGTGAGGGTTAAAAAGGACCCCCCCCCTTTCTGGGATTGTTCCTATGTCCTTCTCCAGGCAGGTTCCTAGACTGTGGAGAGACAGACTAAGGGAAGGAGCAGGGAGCGCCTTGGCCCTTGGCTGCTGCGCATTTTAAGGAGGCCCAGGGAAGGAAGAGCCGATGACCTGGAGCTCAGTCGAGATAAGAGCGGCAGGTCGTCATGAAAACATAGGGGGCCGGTTATCGGCTTCCGCTTACCTTCATGTTGAGCTGATTTTCGTACCGGGAGGGGGCTTCCTGTTCCGTGCTCTGAAAAATAATGCAATGAATGAAAGCATAGATGAAATAGGAGAAAGCAATTCCACGTACAACTCTACTGTCTTGCAGTCTCCCTGTGTCTATCTCTGTCTCATTTGTTGATACGGCTATTATGGCTATCAATCCATCAGTATGCCCAACTAAAGTTCAGCACTAGACAGGGTGATAAAGCAATTATAGTCTCAGTAGTATTGTTTCTTTCAGCAGATAGACGCATCAACGGATTCCCTGGTGTCCAGTCCTGGTGAGTCGAGAAGAGATAGACAGGCAGGGAATATTTATCTGTTCAAAAGTCAAGAACTCAACACTGGGAGACGGGTCTCCCAATTCTGAGTTTCCAAGGAAGAGGCCGTTGGTAATTCAGTGCTCCATGTTAATGCTTTTGATAGCAGCTTTTAATAGTTCTTGTACCTGAACACTACTCCAGGCCATACATCCTCATTGGGAAAATGAGTTCCTCTCCATCACCTTTTGAAAAGCATGCCGCGCACAAGGGCATTTGGGACCAGGGTGCCATTTAAGGACTAAGAAAATACAGAACAATGTAGTTCTTCAGAAAACTGAGCTCCAAGCCATGCAGCATAATAGTTCTGCTGTTGGACTCGAACTCCCATCATCCCTGGCTGGCTACTGTAGCTAAAGGCAGTGGGTATTCCACAGCATTGGAAGGACACAGATTCTCCATCTCTGATCTAAATCCATATAGTCTAGAAATATGTTTTTAGATGTGTTACTGTTCCAGAAACCATTTTTCACCTCCCTGCTGTAAATGGCAAGGCTTGCCACGGGCAAGAATGACCACAGTTGACTCCTCTCAAAGTGGACCAACTAACTGGCACTGATTTGATCCCACGGCAAACCTCGGTTTCTTCTGATGCAAATAAATGCACTTCCTAGTATTGCTTCCTTTCACAGATGCCCTGGAAGTCTTCCCATAGGCTTCAGTGCATTAGGGAAATGGTCAAGTTTATAGCATTGGATGCAATCATGACATTACAATTCATAGTTTCCCAGAGTATTTTATTTCCCTTTCCTTTCACTGGATTATTTTTCTTAACCGCACTATCTCTCATTGTCACATTGGAACCAACTTCTCTGCATTTGTTTGTGTCTGTTCCTGTAAGATTTAAATGCCGATTTCCCCATTCTCGTGGGGACGTCGGGATTTTATTTTTATTTATTTTATTTTATTTTATTTATCAGTGTGCCTTAGCCTTTAATTTTCTTTTAATGCTTCTAGACATTTGAGCACTGAGGCGTGAACATTTGCATTAAGCACTGGGTTGTAACACCAGTCAAAGCTTTTATGTTTGCCTTTTGACACTTTCCCCTTATTTTTTGTAATTGCTGTTTTGTCGTCTTTCTTTTTTCTCCCCCCTAACACTCACTGCTGCAACCAGCAAAAAGGGGTGGTCTGAAGCTTAGCAGCAAATTCTTGGCAGAGAGGAGCCATTCTCCCTTTCCTTCCTCTGGCTGGGTATGGATTAGAGCTCCTCAAAGGCTCAGGGGTAGGCGGATCAAGCACTCATGCCCAGATTTTTAAAAAGGCTCTTTTCCCTCCTTCCACAGTCTTCTCAAGTCAAACAGGTGTTGCTGCTTTTTATGGCGTTGCTGAGCCGCTTGAGCTGCATAATTTGTACAGGTTGCACAATTCATATTTTCTAGGGGGAAATTGCCCTTTTGTTTTGGATTGCGTTCATAACCGCAGAGAGCATCTGGTGCCCTGCTTGTGTGTTGCCTCTGGCTTGGCGTTTTCACAGGGATCACTTAGAGGGAGGTAAATCTATAGTTCTTTCTTCCTGCATTTAAAAAATGATTAATTTCAGCTGTATTCTCCCCACTTGTGAAAATATGAGCAGCACTGTTCAAGTTTAAAGAACTATTTATTTAAACATTCAGACTTTCATGGTGGAAAATTAATTTGCATGAAAATACACATGTTTTAAATTATTATTATTATTATTACTCGTTTCTCCTCATGGCTCAAAGCGGGTTATAGAATAATTAAAACATATAAACTTTGTAAAAACACCAAAACACATATCAAAATGTATTTCTATGAACTTCTATAAAATACGTATTAAAATACACAAAACAGAGATTAAACAAAGGACACGCATTTAAAATTCATGCTTAAAAACTGGCTGGGTAGGCCTGCTGGAAGAGAGAGGTCTTTAGATATTTTTAAAATTCCAACAGCTCATTTAGCTGTAGGAGGAGCTCTTTTGGCAGGTCGTTCCACAGTCTTTGGGCGGGCAGGCGGGCAATGAAAAGGTCCTCTGGGTGACAGTCACAAGTTGGGTTCTGGCTGGTGGGAGTAACCACCCCACAGAAGACCCAAGTGTGTGGGGCAGATTGTATGGGAAAAGGCAATCCTTTAGGTAACCTGGACCCAAACCATGTGGTGCTTTAATGGTCAAAACCAACACCTTGTGCTTTGCTCAGAAACCAATTGGCAGCCAGTAGAGGGACTTCAGCATATGTGCTGAAAGGCCTAGAAGCACCAATAACAGGGGCACGCTCCCCCTGTTGGGGCAGAGACGGAGATCATCAATTAAGATGACCATGGCAATCTCAACTCCGTATCTGCTTTGAAGCCAGTTTGAAATGAGTCAAGGAATTGTATGTCATCCAAGACCACCTGGATTTGGAGGGAAACTGCCTTCTCAATCACCTTGCCCACAAAAAGAACGTTAGGCACTGGTCTGTAATGATTAAGGTCCAGGGGATCCAGGGAAGACTTTTTCCTATAAAAGTAATATATCTGGGAGCAGAGTGCATGAACTTTGCAATAATAATAATAATAAATAATAATAGGAAACTAGTTTTGAATTTTTTTCTGGGCAGGAATCCATGTACCAACCTCTGCAACAACTAAAAAGATCTCACACAAGCATACAGTAGACTGGCACTTTGATATATCACTAAAAGGATCCCAACCTAGGGTTTCTCAAAGCAATCATGTACACATTTTTGCACATAATAAATCCTCCGTTGCATATAGACTCCTAAAATTGCATGGTTTCAAAGGTTTTCTTGCTGAATTGATTCATTACCAACTTTGAGAAGAAACATAATGAAGAATTACTCCCCCCCCCCAAAAAAAAAGAAAAGAAAAAAAAGAAATGGTAAACCTGATTGCTGAACATCTAACATCTATTGGTTGTTCCATCACCCCGCACCTGCCACCTGTCCAGTACAAGACAACGGGCCTTTTCATTTGTGGCCCCCATGACCTGGAACTCACTCCCCAATCATGTCCGGACAATACATGAACTGGGTCCTTTTCGAAGAGCCTGCAAGACTGTCCTCTTTAGAACAGCCTTTGGCTGAATTGAAAGAAATGGCTCTAATGCTCAAAACTGCGATTGATGATTTGTAATAAGTTGGCTTCTGACTCTGATGTGTTTTTACTGTTTTATGGAGATTCGTTGTGCATTTGTACTGCGCATTTTATTTTGATGTTGTGATCCGCCCCGAGCCTGCAGGGAGGAGCGGAATATAAAATTGACTAATAAATAAATAAATAAATAAATAAATAATTTCATTGTGGCATTCATTCCAATTTGGTGAAGAGGAAATGAAGGTCAATTTGTAATGATCTGATGAACTCCAAACAGACCAATGCATCCTCTGGAGTAGGCCATTATGAACTTCAGCCACATGTCTAGACGTAACCATCAGTGATATATTCAGTTCCATAAATAGGATGGTGGTGAGCCATCAAAAGCAAAGCTAAGAGCCTCGTTCTTGACCATAATGTTTCATTAGTTCATTCTCATAGGCCCTGGTATCTGTTCCAGGAAGAAAGTTTACCAATACAGTAAGTCAGTGTTTCGCAACCAGTGTGCCGTGGCACACTAGTGTACCGTGAGCAATCATCAGGTGTGCCGTGGGAAATTGGAACCTCCAAAACCCTTTCTTCCCCCAAATTGGGCAAACTTGGACCTTCCAGGTGTTTTGGACTCCAACTCCCACCATTCCTAGCAGCCTCATGCCCTTTTCCTTTCCCCCCTCAGCCACTTAAGGAAATTAAGGTGCCATTTGCAGAGATACCTCCCATTAGCCCAATATATCGCTGGCGAACCAAGTAACCTGGAACGACAATGCTTTGCGAGCCCAATACATGGAAGGGCTGCATTTTGAGCTGCAAGGGGAGATCATGCGGACCGCAAACCTCCCGGTAACCCTAAAGGGCGTGATCACCTTGAGCTTACATTTGGAGGGTCATCTCCGGGCCTGGCAGCAGTGGAATTGAGGACCTCCAGAGAAGGCCTTGGTCAAGAAAGGGACACCCGAGCTGCGGAACCCACCCGCTCCTTGGCCTCTTTCTCTGCCACCACCTCCTCGCCCTGAGGAGGAACCGATGCAGCTGGGACACATTCAGCCTCGCTTGGACGCAGCGGAAAAGGCTCGGCGCCAGCACCTCCGGTTATGCTGGCATTGTGGAACCTCTGGGCATTTTCCATGTGATTGTCCCACCAAGTCCAAGTCTTCCCCCAGGATAGCGGCTGCCACTTCAGAAGGTCCCGAAGTTCTGGAAGCGGTGGCGCAGCCAGCAGGGGAAGAAGCCGACCGAGTCTAGAGAGGCTCGCCAGCTCGGTCGGAATCTCCCCCTCAGAGCCGAAAACCAGAGTCCTGTTTTTGTTGTTGATCACTCTTTGGACCTCTGAAAAAGGCCCTACCATGGTGCATGCCATGGTGGATTCAGCCGCTACCAATAATTTCATTGATAAAGACTATGCTGATTCTTTGGGATTACAATATAGAGAACTGAAGGAACCCTGGGTGGTGCAAACCATTGATGGCAGGCCATTGAAATCCTAAACCTTTGTGGATGGGAATTCGGGAGCATCAAGACGAGATTTCCTTCCTTGTGACCAAGGTTCCCCATTTTCCTGTGGTTCTGGGGGTGGCATGGCTGACCCTCCACGACCCCCAGATCTCTTGGGGTCGCCAGGAGTTGCAGTTCAACTCCCCCTTTTGCCACAAGAACTGTCTGATGGCCCAAGCGTGTGCGGCAGCAGAAGCGGAGCCGCTGGTCACCCTGCCTACCAAGTATGCCAAGTTCTGGGATGTTTTCAATGAGAAAGAGGCAGACCAGCCGCCCCTCCACTGACCCTACGACTGTGCGATTGGCCTGATTCCGGATGCACCGATTCCTCGTGGACGGTTATATTCCCTCTCCGAGCCCGAACAAAAGGCCTTACGAGAGTTTTTGGATACCAATCTGTGAAAGGGATTCATTCGGCCATCCCAATCACCAGCAGGAGCCCCAGTACTGTTTGTTAAGAAGAAAACGGGCGAATTGCGCCTGTGTAATGATTATCGCGGACTAAACAATTTTACCATACGGAGCCGATATCCCCTCCTGCTCATCCCAGAGATGTTAGAGCAGGTACGAGGGGCCCAAGTGTTCACCAAGTTGGATCTCCGAGCGGCCTACAACTTGATTCGCATTCGGCAGGGCGACAAATGGAAAACTGCGTTTCAAACCAAGCACGGGGCCTTCGAATACCTCGTAATGAGTTTTGGACTGCGTAACGCTCCCGCCACCTTCCAGCATTTTATGAACATTTTCCGTGACTTTTTAGACCGTTTTTGCTAATATATCTGGACGACCTGTTGGTCTTCTCTCGGGACCAATAATCACACGACCGACATGTGCGGGCAGTGTTACAAAACTTGAAAGATCATGGACTCTATGCCAAGTTGGAAAAGTGTGATTTTGATGTGTCTAAGGTGGATTTCTTGGGACACTGTATTTCTACTCAAGGGATTTCCATGGACCCAGTTAAGGTGGAAGCGGTGGTGCAGTGGAAATCCCCAGGCAGCAAAAAAGACATTAAAAGATTCAGGGAATTTGCCAACTACTACTGCAAGTTTTTTCCGGATTTTGCAACCTGGGCTGAACCCATCACTCAGTGACTGAGAGGAAAAAACCCGTTCTGTTGGACTGAAGCCACTGAAAAGGGTTTTCAGAGGCTTAAGAAATTGTTTGTTTCCCAGCCGATCCTGCAATATGCAAATCCGGACGCCCCTTTCGTGATGCAGGCGGATGCTTCCAATCTGGCCATTGGAGCCATGCTGTTTCAAAGGCGAGGGGAGGATTTGTTGCCCTGTGCTTATTTCTCCCGACAGCTAACGGCTCCGGAGAGAAACTATATGATCTGGGAAAAGGAACTATTGGCCATTAAGGCCTCCTTTGAATTTTGGCACCACTGGCTTGAGGGTTCCCGTCATCTGATTGAAGTACACACGGATCATCGGAATTTGGAGCATCTTAAGACGGCTCACAAGCTTAATCAGAGGCAGCAGGGATGGACTTTGTTTTTTGAGCGTTTTAACTTCAAGATTCACTATGTAACACCAGCTCAGACCAAGCAGGCCGATGCCCTCCCCAGGAAGCCGGAGTACACTCGCGGCCGCGAGGAAACTCCGGAATCCCAGTTGCTGCGGCTCGAAAACTTTGCTGCAGCGTCAGAAGTGACCACGGGATCGCCACCTCAAACTGTGTGCAGCGATTCCTCCTTGCCTCCGGATTCACTTTCTTTAGCGGATCAGATCCGCCACCGCCAAGAAAAAGACTTGTAAAGGTAAAGGTAAAGGAACAACTGGGTAAGGGGGTACAGTTTCCCTTTCATGTTCAGGACAATGTTTTGTGCAGACGCACCCAAGTATATTGCTCCGCCCCCCTCGCCCATGCTGGGCACCTTGACCTCGCCCCTTTCTGCCAGAGACACTGGATGACCTCAACGTCTCCCAGGTGTTGGCAAAGGCCCCTGGGGACCGGCCTCGTCGCCGAGCTTGCCGCTTGCTGCTAGCGGCCCCTAAAACTCTGCCTGGATCACCATCTGCCCCGTCACCTGCCGGCGACCAGGGTAAGATACCTATTCACGGAGAGACAATTTTGGGGGTAGCCGACCCAGGGAGCAACACAGCGAGCAGACGCCTCCCCTTAGGGGTCTCAATCCCCGGAGGTGCCTCGCAGGAAAAACCACATGGCCGCCGGAGGAGGCTTCGTCGTACGCCAGGGAGCACCAGCCCCTTTCCCTTTGACCTCTCCAGAGACCGCCGATGCCGGGGCCGTCGACCCCCTGGACTCTCCACACGCTCGGCCAGCTGCCTGAGAGGGAAGAAGCCCTCCGCCCCTGAGCCCAGGTCCAGGCGATTTTTTCGCTCTAGAACCTTTTGGCGCTCAGGTTTCGAGCGTAGTGACCCTCACCGGACATACCTGAGGCCGACGAATGACACTTCTTCAATATGTCTGGCCCCTTCTACCAGACTACGGGACGGAGGAAGCTCTTTTTCTGTGGCCCGCTGCGGGAGTTCTCTTCAAGACCCCCCAGGCTTCCACCCTTTGATGGCTTGGTGGTGTCAGCTTAGGCTCCGGAACACTCCTGCCACATCCCGAGCCTTGTCTCTGCTCCCTTCTTCCCCTGTCCCCCTCTGAATGTTATATTGTCTTGTTCGTCACCTATTGCTATGTTATTCAGCTTGTGAACCGCTCCGAGCCTACGGGGAGTGGCGGTTATAGAAGTTCGAATAAATAAAATAAATAATAATATATGTACCCCCAGGGGCAGAGAGGCTGGAGATTCTAAAACTTTGTCATGATAGCCGGCCCGCCGGGCAAATTGGGCTTTTCAAGACTTTACAGCTGGTTTTGAGAGACTTTTGGTGGCCGAAGATCAGAAGGGAGGTGGAAAAATATGTTGCCACCTGTCCGGTGTGCCAGCGTGCCAAGTACTCCGTGGGTAAGCCCCCGGTATTGTTACAACCGCTGCCAACTCCCTCTCGCCCCTGGGAGATTCTCTCCGCCGACTTCCTTACTGGCCTCCCTTCGTCTCGGGGACTGACTACAATACTAGTGGTCGTGGATTGTTACACCAAGATGGCTCATTTCATCCCCTGTAAAGGGCTGCCCACGGCGAAGGAAACGGCAGATTTGTTCCTTCATAATGTTTTCAGGCTACATGGGCTTCCTCAGAGTTTAATCACCGACCGAGGCAGTCAGTTCACCTCTCAGTTTTGGAAGGCGACCCAGCGGCTGCTGGGCATTGAAGCCCGAATGTCCTCGGCCCATCATCCTCAGACGGACGGGCAGACCGAGAGAACCAATGCTACATTAGAACACTACCTGCACTGCTATGTCAACTACCAGCAAGACAATTGGTCTTCGTTGTTGTCTTTGGCTGAGTTCGCCTACAACAACTCGACACAAGGGTCTACCAAGGAGACTCCTTTCTTTGCAAATTATGGATACCACCCCCGATTCTATCCGGTGGTACTGGAGCCCAGAAATGAACCAGCGGCTGAAAATTGGCTGCAGGAACTCACGGCGGTACAAGAAGTTCTCAAGGCCCAACTCGAACAGGCCAAGTTGGATTACAAAAGGATGGCTGATCGCCATAGGCAAGAGGGCCCTGAACTAAGCGTGGGAGATTGGGTTTGGCTGTCTACCAAGTATTTGCCCTTGCAGAGGCCCTGTCACAAATTGGACGCTTGGTTTTTGTGCCCATACAAAATAATAGAAAAAATTTCCCTGGTGAAACTACAGCTTTTAAACTACAGCTTCCTAAGGGGATGAAGATTCATCCTGTGTTTCATCAGTCTCTGCTGCGCCAGGCGAACGAAGCTCGTCCCGATCCCTCCTGCTCCTATTCTAAAAGATGGGGAAGATGAATATGAGGTCGGGGGAGGTATTGGACTCTCGCTGGTTTCATCGCAAGCTCCAATATCTTATTGATTGGACTGGATATGGCCCAGAAGAACGTTGTCGGGTAGATGCTTGAGATCTTCATGCAGAAGATCTAGTGACTCAATTTCACCAGGCATACCCCACCAAGCCCCGACCTCGTGGAGGACTCTCGGGGGGAGGGGCTTGGGGGGGGTGTCAGACCCCAGCCTGGTCCCCTAGCCGAGCCAGACCAAAGCCATGTTGGTTCCAAGACCTCAGCTAGGCCTGAGAGCACATCTCTGCAGAAGCCTCTGTGTCAACCGGTGGTCAAGGGCAGGTGCAGCTTTTCCTCTTCCCAAGCCGATAAGAAGAGCTGGTACGGCAAGGCCTTGTTGCCTCCCTGGCTTCCAGGTGCACTTGCTAATGAGCAGACATTCTTTCCCTCCTCAGAGGGCAAGGGAGGGCCAGGCTCCCAGACTATCCATGGGAAAGAGTTACGACGCAGTGAGCGTCTTCAAGAGAAAAACCAGGGAAAACCTATTTTAGCTGCTTCCCGTTGGCACTCCGGATCTCGCGCCAACGTTAAGCTTTCCTCGCCAAGTTCCATGTACTCTAGTTCCAGCCCGGGCCATTGGGCCTTCAAGTCTTTGTACTCAAGTATTTGCCAAGCCTTTGTTGCCAAGAACTTATCCAGGATTTAGCCCATTGGGGCATCAGGACTATTCATTCATTATAATAATACTAATAATACTTTAATATTTGTGAGTCGCCCTCCACCACCGGTGCTCCGGGCGACTTACATCATTTAAAAACCCCAAAATACATCAATGTACATCAATTTTAAAAACATAGATACAGACGGCAAGGAGAGGCTCAGTCATTCAAGGTACCGATCAGGCCCCAAACGCTAGGCGGAAGAGCCAGGTTTTCAGGTCTGACAGGAACCTAGTCCGGGTCGAAGTGGCTCTGAGGGCGGGTGGCAGTGAGTTCCAGATCATGGGGGCCGCCACGGAGAAAGCTCTCCGCGGGTCTCTACCAGCCGAGCCTCTCGCACCCCAGGGATGGTCATCCGATCACCGTTTATGGCACGTGCTGGCCTCTCGCTGCGTTGGACCGTCAGCCGGGCGCTCAGGTAGGCTGGCCCAATGTTATGCCGTGCTTTAAAAGTGAGCACCAAAAGTTTGTAGAGCACTCTGAACTCTAGGGGCAGCCAGTGGAGATCTTTTAAAATAGGGGAAATGTGGTCCCTCACTGATGACCCAGAGATGAGTCTGGCCGCTGCGTTGTGGATGAGTTTTAGCCTCTTGGTTGTGGACAGGGGAGGCCGCGTACAGGGCATTGCAGTAATCCAGGGGCGAGACAAGGGTGGCATGTACCACGTTTCACAGCGCCTCAGGTGGTAGGTAGGGGGCCAGCCGTCGTGCCCTACGGAGATGGAAAAGGCGCCTTTGGCTGCAGCCTGGATCTGGGCCTCCATTGTCAGTTTTTCGTCCAGGATCACTCCCAGGCTTTTCACCGCCGGAGCAGGGGATAGGGACTCGCCCTCAAAGAGTGGCAGCGGTGGGTGAGGGTCGGGTCGGCCAGGCCAGAGGATCTCCGTCTTTGCCGGGTTGATTTTGAGTCTATGTGCTCTGAGCCAGCTCGTCACCGCTCTCAACCCTTGGCTGAAGCTGTCCGGCACCGACGATGACCCTGGGTCAAGCTTCAGGAGCAGCTGTGTATCGTCTGCATATTGGTAGCAGGAGAACCCATGGCTCCTAGCAATGCTGGCCAGGGGCTGGACGTAGATGTTGAAGAGGGTGGGAGATAGAATAGCACCCTGGGGACTCCACACTCCAATTCACTTTTCCTAGAGACCTGACCCTGCCACTCAACCCGCTGCGAGCGGCCTCGCAGGAACGATTCCAGCCAGGTCAAAGCCTTGTCTTGGATCCCAGAGGCAGCCAGGCGGTAGAGGAGCAAGTCATGATCAACGGTATCAAAGGCCGCAGTTAGGTCCAAAGGACTAGGACTGCCGAGCCTCCCCGGTCCAGTTGACGGCGGATGTCGTCAGTGATCGCTACGAGGACGGATTCCACTCCGTGACCCGCGCGGAAACCCGACTGGGACGGGTCTAAGCCCCCGGATCGATCTAGGAAGTCCCGCAATTGGCTTTCTACCGCTCGCTCTAGGAGCTTACCCAGGAAGGGTAGGTTGGCAACCGGGCGGTAGTTTGCTGGGTCGTCGGGGTCAAGGTTCGTCTTTTCAAGAGGGGCTGACTCTGGCCTCTTTCAGGGAGTCCGGAAAGGCGCCTGTCTCTAGGGAGAGATTCACCAAGTCCCTCAAAGCACCCGACATGATATCAATACTGGACTTAATTAGATGTGATGGGCAGGGGTCCGTTGGGCAGGTCGTCGCTCTTGCCCCGGTCACCAGCCTTCTCACCTCTTCCGTTGTTAGTGGGCTGAATTCTGAGAGACGGTGTTCATTTGTCTGGGTGAGGTGCTGGGGCCTTGTGTCCCCTTCCTCGGGGGTCAGCGGCAAGTCATGTCGAAGTGCCGCGATTTTTCCGATGAAGTAGTTTTGGAGGTCATCAGCTGTTATCGCCGAGTTGTTGTGTTCACTCCGTGGGGATGCGAGGAGACTCCGGACTACCTTAAAGATCTGTGCCGTGTGGGAGCCCGCGGCTGTGATCTGGGCCGCATTATAGGATCTCTTAGCCTTTTTGATCTCGTGTTCGTATAGCCTGTGCTGTTCTCTGTAGGCCGCTCTGGTACAGAGAACCAAAAGTTAGAATAATGATTTGATCAGACATTGAACCTTTTACTCTTTGAACTATTGTATACTAGATGCTGAGAGCATCAAAAGACTATGTTTTATTCTCTTTACTTCTTTTCATTTATTCTAAATAAAGCATTTAATCACGGCTGGTCTAAAGTGGTTTACTGAGGGATCCTTCAGGTCTAAGGTGCAACAGTACCCCAAGTACCCAAACCAAATCTAACGTTGACCAAAACTGATTTGGTACCTTTTGGTACTAATGTTGAAGAGTGGTCCCTCGTCAATGTGGTCCCTGGTCAAGTGGTCCCTGGTCAAAGTGGTCCCTAGGTGGGTCACTGCCATGAGTCTACAAGGACTGCATGGCATGCTCATAATGCTTCCAAGGTCCAGCATTATTATTATTATTATTGAGTATTTGGGTTTTAATTAATGTGCCCACAAAGGAAGTCAATGGCTACAAAAATAACCTGTGGATATTTTCTCCAATACGGGCCTAGATGCCAATAACCTGTCTTTCACTGGTTTAAAATCAAAGTAGGCATTTGCTCTTTTAGTTGAGGACTTGCTGGGGGGGGGGGGGCATCATTATCCAGCAGTGTGCCATATGCAGCTGCAAACGTTTCTCAGCAGCTGCCACATAACAAAGAGCAGGCTTTGCGCTGCATGACAATTTTTGTGTGCATGCATTGTTATGAGATGCCTTGAGGGCCCCATTGGAACTCAAAGGCATGGCCTGAATACCTTTTATAAATCATTGATCAGAATGCATGGACACCAGAGACAGGATGTGACTGACTGCTTCTCAACCACCCAGAGACTTTATTTTTGAAGCCCTTGGGGAGGAATCTTAAGCCTGAAGACAGGTAACTGGGAATTCAAAGACGTGGCATGCCTACTAAGGTATCAGGAAAAAAACCAGTCATAATAAATTTAATTTGGACTAAATCAACTGCACTTTGTTTGGGACTTCAGATGCACTTTTCATATTGACTTCAATGGACCTACATGCAAATGACTTAATTCTGACCACGGTCTTTCTCCAAAGTACTGTTCACCCACTTCTGCAACATCTCCATTCTGCCAAAACAAAGAAAGCTCTATTACACAAAATGATGAAATTACTGTGTATACTCGAGTATAAGCCTAGTTTTCAGTCCCTTTCTTAGGCTGAATAAGCCCAGCTCGGCTTATACTCGAGTGAGAGTCCTGGTGGGAAGTCATGGGGCTTCTCCTTCTTCTCCGCCTCTCTTGTGCAGTACGCACCTTCCTCTCTTCCTTTCTCATGCAGCATTCACTTTCCGATCCTTTCTTGGCACAACGTGCAGCTTCCTCTCCTCCTCTCTCGGCGCCTGTCTTTCCCACTCTTTCTTATTCATATACACACAACATTTTCCCCAAACTGTTTAGTTAAACTAAACTATGGTGATTATTGGAAGGATATGTAAGCACAATTACATTGAAGAAGGTTAGAATAATGATTTGATCAGACAGTCTTATCTTAAATTACAGTTTTGTCAGGCCCCAGCCTGGTCCCATAGTTCAGCAATACCAAAGCCATGTTAATTCCAGGACATCAGCTAGGCCTGGGAGCCAACCTCTGTATGAACCTCTATGTCAACCAGTGGTCAAGGGCAAGCGCAGCCTTTCCTTTTCTCAGGCTGATAAGAAGAGCTGGTACGGCAAAGCCTGGTTGCCTCCCCAGCAGCTCCCAGGTGTAGCTACTAATGAGCAGACATTCCTTCCCTTCTCGGAGGGCAAGGGAGGGCCAGGCCCACAGACTATCCATGGGAAACAGTTACGACGCAGTGTGTGTCTTCAAGGGAGAAACCAAGGAAAACCTATTTAAGCTGCTTCTCATTGGCTCTCGGTATCTCTCGCCAACATTCAGCTTTCCGCGTCAAGTTCCATGTACTCTAGTTCCAGCCTGGGCCAGTGGGCCTTCAAGTCCTCGTACTCAAGTATTTGCCAAGCCTTTGTTGCCAGAGACTTATCCAGGATTTAGCCCATTGGGGCTTTAGGATTATTTCTTCTTTTTGACCCTTTTTACTCTTGAACTATTGCATTGCAATACTCGATGCTGAGAGCATCAAAGGACTATATTTTTATCTCTTTACTTCTTTTCACTTATTCTAAATAAAGCATTTAATCACGGCTGGTCTAAAGTGGTTTACTGAGGGATCTTTCAGGTCTAAGGTGCAACAAGTTTTATGTAAATGTTCAAAAACATTTAACCTCCTGAGGCCTCAATTCATGTAATTTTATTGGTATCTATTTTTATTTTGAAACTTACCAGTAAGGTCAAGGTTTCCCCTGACATTAAGTCTAGTCATGTCCAAATCTGGGTGGTGGTGCTCATCTCCATTTCTAAGCTGAAGAACCGGCATTGTCCATAGACACCTCCAAGGTCTTGTGGCCAGCATGATTGCATGGAGTGCTGTTACCTTCATGAAGAAGCTGTATCTATTGATCTACTCACATTTGCATGTTTTCAAACTGCTAGGTTGGCAGAAGCTGGGACTAACAGCAGAACCTCATTAGGTTCCCCAGATTCAAACTGCCAACCTTTTGGTCAGCAAGTTCAGCAGATCAGTGGTTTAACCTGCTGCACAACCAGGGGTCCCATGTCTTGGCTTATACTCAAGTCAATATGTTTCCCACTTTATTGTGGTAAAATTAGGTGCCTCAGCTTATATTCGGGTCGCCTTATACTTGAGTGTAATGATGTCGATTATTTGTGTGTAAATGTTGTATAACATATGTTAAATGTATGTTGTTTTGTGTAGTTCAAAGGAATATTCTATGAATTGTTGATGTGGGTGAGACAGAAGGGAGGCTTGGCAGAAGCTCTGAAGAGCTGTCGCCATAGCAACCAGGGCCAGAGCCTTTTAGAATGTTCAAGGTATGAATTTTACAGTTGGTGAAGAGCGGTTGGAAGCCAACTGCCATGAGAGGGGGGAGGAGTTTGTTTTGTTTTAGTTGGTCTTAAGGACTATAAGAGAACAGTTCAGTCTTTAGTTAGTCTTAAGGTCTGCAAGAGAGCAGTCCAGTTTTATGGGTGTAGAGACCCTAGTTAAAGATGGAAGAGTCCAGGAGTCTATAGAGGGTTAGTGGGAACCCTATAGTATAACCCCATTTGTGTTTTGTATAACAGAATAAGTTTGTGCCTCTGAGGAAGTATAAAACCAGTCAAGATTTGTACCCATTTGTGTCATAATAAATTATTTACATCTTAAAAGAAAAACACCTCTGTTAGTTCTTTTATTGGTGGTGGCCCTCAAGGTCAGTGGTCAGACAGACAAATGGTGGCAGTGTGGTCAAGTGGTTACTGAGAAATTTAAAGTCTCTGCAACTCAATGGTTGGTGGGGGAGATAGTCTACCCTGCCATAAGACAGAAGTTGCTGAGGTAACTTCGAGGCCCCCTTGCATTTAGGGTTAGCAGTTTGGATTGCGAAAGATTGTCCAATCTGAGGCCAGTCAACAAGGGGTTGTCACATTGAGTATACTTGAGTATATACAGCATTTCTCTATCTAGTTTAGCTTCATCCAGAAATTCTCTGGAAGGAGTTGGGGCAAGTGAAACCATAGTGCTCTATGAGACCCAAAATCTAGTATCCCCCATGACCTTTCTCCAATGACAGCGCTCATTTTTCCCAGGCTAAATTACTGCCCAAAATCTAATTGCTGGTCCCAACAAGAGTAGATCAATTGAATCAATAAGAATTTGCTAAGTCAACCCTCATTCCAGTTGATTAAATTGATCTGCTTTGTGGTGAAGCAGATTAATTGATCTACTGGAGTTAGGAAATTGATCACGGTTGGTTACAAAGAAAGCTCCACTACACAAAATGGTGAAATTACTGCGTATACTCAAGTATACCTTCCAAAAGATTTCCAACTGTAAGTTTTAACTAGAATAGATCAACAGTAACTTTTTTGAGTCATCACTTATGTAATGCCCATCGATTCAATGGCTCTCCTCTAGTTAAACATAACCATTTTAGGTCAATGTCAACAGCATCAATCCGTTTCCTAACTAGAGTACATCTATTGATTTACTATATTTCAAAACAGATGCATTGAATATAAATACATTTGCATTGACTTACGAAGTTCTCATTCAGTTTGTCTATTCTAGATGGGAGTCGCCACTGGTTTTGTGTATGCAATACTCTTATGCGTGATATCTGTATGCACACGAATACGACACATCAATACCGGGTTGCTTTGGGTTCAGACAACCCATTTAGATAGAATTTGGTTAGAGTTCATCTTCCGTTTGGGGTAGAAGGAGCTCATCCTTGTATGTATACAGTTAATAATACCCATTTTCCACCTCTTTGCTCACACGCTCTCCCACATGCGCATGCATCCTTTCATTTTTTGTTCGCAATTGTACTGGCTCTGATTGCCTTTGTGACTAAGCAAAAGAACTCCTTGCAGAGCAGCCTTTGATGTCAGCTTGGAGATTTCTATTAATCTTACAAATCTTAACTGACATGTGCATTCCAGGAAACAAGTTCATAAGGCCCTTTGGAGACAACTGGCACAGAAACTTTGTGCCACTTAACCCCAGATCATAAAGAAACTTTCACTCAAGGTTTCTTTCTCATTGTTTTTTTTAAAAGTACAGCCAATAAGTTACGATGTGAGAGGAAATGGGGAGGAATGTTTTAAGTGGTCTTGCAAGCTTCACTTCATATTTTCTCAGAAGAGCTCCTATAGATTCCCCCGAGTTCATTTACATGCACGGAAGATGGGTTGGCTGGTGGAAGGGCCATGTGGACCAGATCCCGGTAGCTTCCAGGTTGTCTACTTTCACGAACAAAATGAGGACACGAGGAAAAACAGGCCATCATTTTATTGTCTGTGGTAGCAGATTAATTCTGCTACCACAGTGGTCCACGCTCTTGTTACATCAAGGATAGACTACTGCAACACACTCTACATGGGGTTGCCTTTGAAGACCGTTTGAAAGCTTCAAGTGGTCCAATGGGCTGTAGCCAGATTTCTAACTGGGGCAGCATACAGGGAGCATACAATTCCCTTGTACAATTCCCTTCTCAGAGAGCGGTTCAGAACTCTATATCACAAATTCTATCTGTGAACCGGTCAGAAGTGAGGATTAAGACCATTGATTGGCTTGATAGAGACTATGAATCCTGGGACCACTCCACGCGTCTTCTTATCTCACTGGAAGACAGACTGTTGGTGGAGATGTTGCTCTCGCTCGGGCCTAGAATTAGGCACTTGGGCATTGTTGTTAGAAGTGCGTTGGTTGATCCATAAATCCGCCCTTGGGTCATCGGGCTGAGGCCACGCCCACAACCTCCAAAGACCCCTAGTATTAGAGCAGAAAGGTCACCTGTCCAACCCTCTCCATTATTAGAGTTCCATTTTGAGACCCCCTCCATAGTGTCCACCCCCGCTATTTTTCGCTCCCAGTCCTGCCTGCAGACGCTCCCATTGTTCAGCCCCCTCACTATTTCAGATGACTCCCTCTCCTTATCTCCAATAGAGATCTCCTCCACCCCCAGTAATGTAAACCTACTTGGCGACTCGTCAATTCTGGAGAGCTGACTAATGCCTTCAGAATTCACTCTCGCTCAGTCTGCCCACGAGGGAGGAGGGACGCCGCAGGGGGCAGGGGGTATCGAGGTGGTGTGGGGGAGGAGAAAAGCTGGGTACTCTGTTCCCGAAGAGAAGCGCGACAGAGTCTTCGCGACCCTGAAGAAGGATAGGCGTGGTAGTCTCCTTGGCAGACCCCCTGGACTTAAGATCCTGCTTCTGAATGCCAGATCCGTCAATGGTAAGACATCAGTCATCCAGGACCTGATCCTGGATGAGGAGGCAGATCTGGCATGCATCACCGAGACTTGGTTGGATGAGCTGGGGGGGGGGGGGGTGAACCTCACTCAGCTTTGTCCACCGGGTTTTGGGGTGCATCAGCAGGCTAGGTCTGGGGGGCGGGGAGGAGGGGTCGCCGTGATCTTTCGGCAGTCCATTGCCCCAATCAGATGTACCGTTCCACAATCTCCAAGGTTCGAGTGTGTCTACCTGAAGGTGGGAGTTCGAGACAGCCTGGGGATCCTGCTGGTGTACCATCCACCCAGCAGCCTCCCTGTCTGAGCTAGCAGAAGTGATCTCTAATTCAGCCCCAGCATCCCAACAACTTTTAGTTTTGGGAGACTTTAACATCCATGCTGAGACCACATTGACAGGTGCAGCTCAGGAGTTCATGGTTCCATGATGACCATGGGGCTGACTCAAGTGATATCTAGCCCCACTCATCAGGCGGGTCACACTTTGGACCTTGTTTTTATTGTGGACGGTGGAAAAGACAGAGTGGAAGAGCAAATTATTCTTCCTTTGTCATGGTCTGACCATCATCTGATTAGTTTAAGATTAACCATGCCCTCTAACCTCCGCAGGGATGGTGGGCCCATTAAGATGGTCCGCCCCAGGAGGCTGATGGATCCAGAAGGACTCCTGAGGTCTCTTGGGGATCTTCCTGTCCTGGAGACTGACAATCCTGTTGACACCCTGGTTGAGCACTACAATAGCGAGTTGGCCGGGGCGATTGACATGATTGCCCCCGAACGCCCCCTCCCCTTGCGTAGAGTCACTCCAACTCCCTGGTTCACCGAGCGGCTGGATGTGATGAAGCGCTGGAGGAGGGGTCTAGTGCGCATCTGGAGGAAGTCTCAGGACGTGTCTGATCAAGCACAGCTAAAGCCGCTATTAAGGCCTACTCCGTGGCTTTGCGGGCAGCCAAGAGAGCGTTCTCGACTGCCCGCATAGCGTCTGCTGCCAATAGGCCCTCGGAGCTGTTTCGAGTTGTGGGGGAGCTCCTCCGGCCTCCCGAGGCTGGGGCCCCCCCTGACGACTCGGTAGCTCAGTGCAGCGATTTCGCGTACCATTTTGCAGACAAAGTTGCTCAGATACGTCTTGAGTTGGGCTCCAGTTTCATCGCAGTGCCAGATGAGGTACTTGAGGCATCTGTCTGTTCGATCTTCTGGGATTCTTTCCGGCTTGTTCTTCCTGATGATGTGGAGGGGATCCTTGGGACGGTGAGGGCGACCACTTGTGCTCTGGATCCTTGGCCCTCCTGGCTGGTGAAGCTGGCTAGAGAGGGGTTGTTGGAACGGTTTGTTGGGATAATAAATGCCTCACTGAGCCAAGGGATCTTCCCCTCCTGCTTAAAGCAGGCAGTTGTGAGGCCTTTGTTAAAGAAGACCTCTCTTGATCCAACAAACTGTAACAACTATAGACCTATCTCGAACCTCCCCTTTCTGGGCAAGGTTCTGGAGCGGGTAGTTGCCTCGCAGCTCCAGGGTTTCCTCGATGTCACCGATTATCTGGACCGTTCACAGTCTGGTTTCAGGCCTGGGCACAGTACCGAGATGGCTTTGGTCGTCTTGGTGGATGACCTCCACAGAGAGCTGGACAGGGGGAGTGTGCTCGTTCTCTTGGACATCTCAGTGGCTTTCGATACCGTCGACCATGGTATCCTTCTGGGAAGACTCGCCGGGATGGGACTTGGGGGCATGATTCTCCTGTGGCTCCGTTCCTTCCTGGAGGGTCGTTCCCAGTCGGTGAAGCTGGGGGATTCCTGCTCGGACCCCTGGCCTTTGACCTGTGGGGTCCCGCAGGGTTCTATTTTATCCCCCATTGTCACAATGCAGGGTCTCGGCCCAGCCCCTTAATCACACACACAGAGACGGTAATCAGCTAACTATTTATTGAATAATAAAAACAGGTGAAAAGAGTAGTTGTCCTTAAAAGTATCAAAAAGTTCAATCAAAAATGGTAAAGAGTTCGTAGATAAATCCAAAGGCAAAACTTGGTAAAAGCTCCGCAAAAGTAATGCGGATCAAAGCAACTTGGTCCGTGGCAATTCAAACAAGGCAAGAACTTTTTTCCTCTGAAAATCAGAATTGACTTTAGATCTGAACCACCAGCGCCCCCTACATCCGAAACGAGTTTTGAACCATTTTTTTTATCAAACAAGCCCAATATTTACCATAATCTCCAAAAGCCTTCCAGAATCATCTTCCTATGCATACAACTGACTCTATTACCGAAAATGCCAAGTGGCTTATTCTCTATTCATAGATGGAAGAAAAGTATTCCAAATAGAACAAGTTTTTGAAAGTTCAGGCAATTTTGAATTCATGCAATGAGGATTTTCATTTCCCATTCAAATACCATTTAGAAACAAAGCTGCAGTCTTTTTCCACTGGTGACATTTCTCACTTGGAAGGAACGGCTTGTTTCCTTTCCCTTAATCTTCCCAAACAGCCATTGTCTTCATTCTGCCTTTCCAACGGTGAAGGGCTATTGAGATCTTTCTCAGACCATTAGAATGACGGTCCCCCCCACTTTCATTTCTGATGGCACCCCCTTGATACGACTAACATGGAAAACAGTTTCACCTTTTCATTAACATGTCCCTCTTTCTCCCCCTGGAGCCCCAGGTGGCGCACTGCATTAAACACTTGTGCGTTTCTGTGGCCCAGTCTGTGTATATGTGTTTATGTGTGTGTGTATATGTATTTATGTGTTTTGTGCATGTGTTGTACTGTATTTTTTGGGGGAGGGTTGGCTTTTTAAGTCTCTTCTGCTGTGCTTTCCAATGTTTTTATGAGTGATGGTCACTCGTTGGTCTGAGAGGTGTCTTGTGTCCAAATTTGATGTCAATCATTTCCGTGGTTTTTGAGTTATGTTAATCCCACAAACGAACATTACATTTTTATTTATATAGAAGATGTGCATGTATTAGGATGTAGCATTATTTATCCTATTATTTATAGAAGACGTATAAGCTTTCTTTTATGGTAAAGCCTTCAAGAGTGACATCAAGCATTACAAATTGAAAACAATGATAAAATACAAAGAATAGCCCATTGTTGGACCACGGAAACTAGAAAGCACCATCTTAGGAACCCCTGACCATTTTTCCAGCACCTGCAGCAAACATACAATTCCCAAGCACAAGAGAGAAAGGAGGATGAGTACAAAAACAATATAAACGTGGGATACATTTTCTCCCAATTTCATTCTTTTCCCTCCCACCTCAAGTCAGTTCATGACTGATATGTGACTTCTGAATGTTGTTGTTGTTGTTGTTGTCATGTGCCTTCAAGTCATTTCCAACTCATGGTGACCGTAAGGTGAACTGATCACAGGTTGTTTTACCAGATTTGCTCAGAGGGGGTTTGAATATCAATGACCAAGGAAGTCATTTCACATGTGTGTGACTTTTGAGTGCATTTAGCCATAAATCTATTCCATCCCATTTCTTTAATAAGCGGTGAGCTTTTCCAACAAAATTATTCCCTCTGTTATTTATTTATTTATTTATTTATTTATTTGCTAGCTTGGCTACCCAGCAGTGCCCAGGTTATTTGAAAAAGGCATTGTTTGTTTTGGGGTGTTAGTAACACTATTTATTAGAAAAATGCCAGTGTTTGATCTGTTTTTTTATGAATGCTCCCATGAGAAAATGCATAAGGATGTGGGTGGACTACAATTCCCAGAATCGTGAGTCAATCCTCCCCAAACCAGACCTGTATGCACAGTAGGACATGTTGGGGGAGGGGTGGGGGTGTCATGCTTGGTCCAGATCTGTTGTTGGCTGGTTTGAGTGCTCTCTGGATAAGGGTGAACTACAACTCCCATATGCCAAAGGCAGTCCAGGTCCATTATTGAAGGGGGTCACAGTGTTGTGCCTTGATGCAGGGTGAACTACAACTTCCATCCTGTTGAGTCAGTCCTCCACACCCCTCCAGTCTCTTCAGCTGCTGATCAATTCCTTTCTGTTTGCCATAACTGAAGACCAATGATCTAGAACGAAGATCTACTTATGGTTGTTCCTGCAAATGACATAAGCATGGTATATAGACCCCTCACCTTGCCACAAGTCAATCACAATGTGACACAATTTTTGTTTCATTGTCATTTCCTAATTAGTTCTATCATAAAAACATGAGGAAAGTTTATTAAGGGACTGATGTCCTGATCCTCAAACATTCTCATAGAATTTCAACCAATTCAACCTACTAGTTTGTGACATATCTGGAGTAAAACAACTACTTTCAAAGCAAGGAACCACAATTTAACAGGAAATAACACTTTCAAAAAGGAACATGTTTTTTTTTTCAAATTTTGTTATGTAGTGTTGTTCTTGTACGAAAACACCAGAAGTACCCCTTTATTTCTCAGCCATTACTTTTGCTGAAAGAGCATCAAGCCATCATAGCCCTTCAAAAAGGGAGTGAATGAAAATATGTCTTATTTGGCAAGACAGTGAGGATTAACATAGGTTTAGAAATAATAGTGGGTTCATCACACCAACTAAAAGAACAGTTAGGGATGATCAAGTCCACCTTGCTCGGAAAAAGTCGCCACAAGTCGGAGGAAATTGCCTTGAGGGACATCCTCCTCGACTCCTTGAATTCTCCAGACAGGATGATCAGCTGAATAATTTGAAAGCCTTCATCTCACTAAAGTTACTACTTTAAGAAGTTCTAGTTTTGAAATCAAGGCGGCATCTACACTCCTCCAAAGGCTCAATCTTTGTCAAATGTTGGGTGAAATGCATTGCTATCAATTGAACATTTCTGTCTTTCCTGTCCTTTTATTTGGCTTCTTTCAGCAAGTGACAGCCTGGGCTGTTTCCAATCATTCGTAATTAATTCACCGTAAAAATCAATTGGCTCCATTTAAACAATTACATTTATTTGGAGGCACACAACCCTGTCTAAATGGGTGGCCCCGAGTCCACTGCACTCCTGTGGTTTAACCCTCCTCATTTGGTCTCATTAAAAGGGTGAAACCAGATATGATTTTTGTATTTGTTTTGCTTTTTATGATTTTGCTCATCCATGCACTCCCCGGATTCTAACCTCTGTCCTGTCGGCACACGGGCTTAACCCATTGCGCCACTGGGCGCTCCACAGGCATTGTCCCTGGAAGTGTGGCATGGAAGAAAAATTGTTTCTCATCATCACATCACAGCTTTCCCTCCCCCAGTATGTATATATGTTCCTGTTTCCAACCTATTTTGACTTTTCAAAGCTTTGGTAAAGTTATGCCCAAATAAAGGATATAAGGCTGTATCACTTTAGCACTATAACTCTAAAAAAGGGAGAAACCTGCAGTCTAATAACTATGAAAAATTCACACATCTCACGTTATTTACATTTTCCATTATTATTTTTCTTTTTATATTTAGTGGGAATTTTTTAGTATAGTCATCGTATTAAAAATGATATAAGGCTATAATGCTTTAGTACTGTAATCTGAAAGGAGTGGGGAAGAAACAGTCAGCGAGATAACTAGGATGCATTCACATCCCTTGCCTTCTTTCTATTTCTAATTTTCTAAAAAAAATATAGTCTGTTATGAAGTCACACAAAAAGCCAGCCTGAATGAGAAGCATTTGTTGTACAATGCAGACAAGTCACCACGATCGAGTGATTCAAGTGTTGGACTGGGACATTGGCAAACTCTGCTTCAAAAGAAGTCAATGGGGTAAACCCTCTCTGAAATGGAGCTAAAACTCCCACCAAATCCCAAGATATATTTATTTTCCATGCTTACATTGGTCCATACATAAGTGAACACAGTATTTGAGGTTCATTATTTTGACAAAATTGTCTAGACTTATACATGAGTATACAGTATAGCCCCCCCCCCTTGGTGGTGCAGCGGGTTAAACCACTGAGCTGCTGAACTTGCTGACCAAAAGGTCGGCAGTTCAAATCCAAAGAGTAGGGTGAGCTCTTGCTGTTAGGCCCAGCTTCTGCCAACCTAGCAGTTCAAAAACATGTAAATGTGAGTAAATCAATAGGTACCACTCTGGCGGGAAGGTAATGGCACTCCATGCAGTTATGCCAATAGCCACATGACCTTGGCGGTGTCTACAGACAACACCGACTCTTTGTGGAGATGAGCACCATCGGCCCAGAGTCAGACACGACTGGACTTAATGTCAAGGGGAAGACTTTACCTTTGCCTATACTGGCGTATATCTCCTTGGACAGCTTTCACCACATCTCTCCTCACTATAAACGGTGCAACTCCCTTTCTTCTTAGATTTTCATTTCCTAAGTAAAACACTGTGTAATTATCTGACTCCAACTCGCCCATTTCAATGCCAATATGGAGACTGCTTCAAAAGGCAAAATTTAAAACTTTAGTAAATCTGTAACTTTGATGAGATGTTATGTAAATGAAAAACAGAGCCTTCTTTCACTTCATCATTCAAGTGCTAATCTTAAAAATAATAATCCTGTATTGTCTACAAGACAGCTGTCAGCTTCAAAGATATAAACGTTGCCTTACCCTTTCCATTTTTACCATTAAACACATAGTTATTTCCCCTATTATTAATTATAGACCAGGTACATTGTGTAATGCTCTCAGGAAGTGGCTGGGAATAAAAGATGCTTTCGCTGTTACATTCTCTTCAGGCTCCCCAAAATAAAGTTATTGGCAAGCTTTTCAAAACCAGTAATCTGGCACATCAATATACCAAGGATCCATTTACACTGTAGGATTAGTACAGACTGATGCCGTTTTAATTGCCATGCTTCAATGCCATGTCATCATGCGTGTTATAGTTTAACAGCAATCTCAGCCAAGAGAGTGCTGGTGCCTCACCAAACTACAACTCCCATGATTCCATAGTATTGATCCACAACAATTAAAGTGATGTCAAACAGCTTTAATTCTACAATGTAAACGCGCCCCAAGAAATCCTGATTATCAGAGGTGTAATGTTACCAGGTCATTGGATGTAGTCTAGGATGCCAGGGATTGGGACCTTCTCTGATCTTTAGGATCAGAGGGAGGAACCTCAGGATGCCTTGAAAAGTAAGTGTGTGGGTAGATTGAGTGATTGATAGAGATATTCTTGATTTGTTATACTATTTGAGTAGCCTACTTTATGCTCCTGTAAAGGTAAAGATTTTCCCTTGACATTAAATCTAGTTGTGTCCAATTCTAGTAGGTGGTGCTCATCTTCATTTCTAAGCTGAAGAGCCGGCATTGTCCGTAGATGCCTCCAAGGTCATGTGGCCACTGGCATGATTGCATGGAGCGCCATTACCTTCCTGCTGAGATGGTACAAATTGATATATTCACATTTGCATGTTTTCAAACTGCTAGGTTAGCAGAAGCTGGGTCTAACAATGGGAGCTCACCCCATCCATGGATTTGAACCATTGACCTTCCAATCAGCAAGTTCAGCAGCTTAGCGGTTTAGCCCACTCTGCCACCACAGCCCTTGTATGCACCTGTACTTGATAGTAAATATAACATTAGTTATTTTTGAACATGAATCCCAAGAGTTTGTTTTTAACATTATACGAGCTATAATAGTACTAACCACTTTTGAAAAAGATTGGAACTGTAAATGAAACTCATTTGTTTCTCGGTGCAACTTCCTTGGTTTGTATTCCATTTCCTTAGCACATGGGGCAGCAACCCCCACGTCCATAAAGTGCCAGGTTTGGCCACCATTGTTCAAGACAGCTCATGCTGCTCAAACGCCAGTGGATTCGCACCATCTTCTGGAAAATCACCTCTATGCTCTTGAACAATATTTCACTGGAACTCATGCAAGGCAGTGGTGAGTCACTGACGATGGATCTCTTCTTGTTGGACTAACAATGGGATTCTAGGGCCCAGGGCCGTAGCCAGGATTTTGATTGGGGGGGCTGAGTTTGATTTGGGGGGTGGGCTGAGTCTGAGGGAGGGAGGGTCTACCCTAGCAAATCCCTTGTATCATTATCCCAATACTCCCATGCATATGGGATATATTGAGCATAGTGATCAGATCATGATATGAATAAACATAACAGTTTAAATAATGTACCAGTAAGACCTTCTCGTGGACCACTCTGAGAATTTGGGGTGGGGTGGGGCTGAAGCCCCTCAAGCCCCCCCCCCCAGTTACATGCCTGCTAGGGCCATTTCATTTTAGGAGGTGGCATGCTAACTCTGTTGCTGTGGCACACCAGCGTAGAAACCTGAGCCCTTAGAACCCAAACACACAACGCCAGCGGGAAAAGATAGTATTTTATTGAAACAAATAGCAAGCAAAATAAGCAGTATAAAATATATAAAAAGCAATATAAAAATCCAATCAAGAATCCAAGGAAATGTTCCACATGCCCAAGGCAGAATGAATGCTGTAAAATCACTTAGTAAGTCCAAAGAAGGCAGGTTCCAATAACTGCTAAAGTCCAAAAGGTTTTCAAGAAAATCAAAGTCCAGACTTGAGTACTTGAGCCAAGAAAACAGGAGACTTGAAATACATGAAGCTAAATGCAGGAGCGGAAATACATGGAGCTATTGCAAAAGTTGTCTTGAATTTGAAGATTCAAACTGCAAGGCATGGCTATATCAGAAACTAGATTTCACACACTCCCCTCCCAAACTAAACCATTGCTGCAAGGATGGACCTTGAGCTGCCCATTAGCACATTCCTTCTTTCTAGCAAGTTGCACCAGGTGCGTTATCTGTCTGATTCCGAAGAGAAACAGACTCCCACTTTCTCTGCAAGACAAATGCAAAAGTTTCATCTTTCTCATGAATGTCTTGCACAGTAGTCTTTCTCATGAATGTCTTGCACAGTAAATCCCAGAATCCCTTCTGAGGACACAGGCCCAACAGTTGCAGATATTTTTCATGCCAAAGAATCCAAGTCCTTGGGATCATCAAGCAAAAGGATCTGAGAACCCTTTCAAATATACAGTTCTACAAGTTATACAGTTACACAAGCTATAAACAGTTAGACAAATATACTACTTTGGTGTTTGGGATCATCAAGCAAGAAGATCAGGGTACCTTTTCAACTATATCCGTGGTTCTCAACCTTTGGGCCTTATGAAGAGGACTGGATTGTCAATTGATCTGAAACAAGGAAGATCTCGAAAGTGTGAATCTTTTTTCCTTTTCTATTTTTTTCTCCTCTTCCTCTTTTCCTCCTCTTATTGGATAAGACTCTGCTGACTGCAAGTGGCAAGCCATGGATAAATTTCTAAGTTCATCAAAGCCAAATAAATCCCAGGGAGCACCTGTGAGGAGGAACTCTCTTACAGGGGAGGTCTCAGGGAAGGACCTATTATTAGAAATTCAAAAAAATGAAAGAGCAGATGCAGAATCAGATGCAAGATAACAGAGAAAAGATGGAAGTAAAGATTAAAGAAATGTTTAAAGAAGAATTGGGTCATATGAAAGAAGAATTAAAACAAGAACTTAAAGGAGAACTGGCTGAGATGAAAAAAGAAATGGAAGGTATGCAATCAGAATTGAAAGGGATCAGGACGGAGACCTTAACGACGAAAAAAATGCAAAAAAAGATAGAGGAAAAGATGAATAAAATGGAGGAAATGCAGGAGAAATTAGAAAGACAACAAGACCAATGGGCTATAAAGAAACTGAATTCCAATTACGGTATAGGAATTTGGCAGAGGAGGAGGGTCAAGACCTCAGACAAATTGTCTCCCAAATTTCAGCTGAGGTGTTAGGGATTAGCACTGAACAGATGGCACAAGACGTTGATCGGGCTTTTAGAATAAACACCAGATATGCAAGCAGAAATAAGGTCCCTAGAGATGTACTGGTCACCTTCAACAAAAGATCAACGAGGGAAGAAATACTTAAAAATAAATCTAAAGGGCCGGTAGCTCATAAAGGAAATACTATAATAATTTTAAAAGAATTCACGGCATCAGCCATGAGCAAAAGGAAAAAATACTATTTCCTCGTAGATGACTTAAAGAAACATCACATCCAATTTAAATGGGAGAAAACTGAAGGAATATCCCTGACCCTTAACGACAATAAGTTTTGGCTTACCTCTGAAGAGAAGGCAAGAAATTTCCACAAGGACTTAAAGAAACATTTGGAGAAGAAAAGGCGAGAGGACGAACAAAGAGCCAGACCAAGAGACACTCCTACCAAGGAACCCAGGACCGGTCAAGAATACAAAAAACAGGACAAAAAAGACAGAGGCCTAACTCAACCGAGGAGATGGATTCTACAGTCGGAGCAGTAGGGGGGCTGGAAGAGGATGGTAATTTAGAAACCGAAGATGATGGAAGTCACAATCTTTTCTAATAATGTAAATGGACTAAACTCACCTAATAAAAGAAATCTAGTTGTAAATAATCTCAAAAAGGGGAACTATGATTTAATTTTATTACAAGAAACACATATATCACAGAAGCAGGTGTCACATCTAAATCAAAAACAACTTGGGAGAGTATTTTACTCATCCGCACCACAAAAAAAATGGAGTAGTGACGTACGTGAAAGAGTCTCTAGACCCATCATTAGCCTTCAAAGACCAGGACGGCAGGATCCTGGGAGTTAAAATAAAAATTAATCACCAAGAGATATTGGTATGCAATATATATGCGCCCACAGGGGCAAAATCTAAATTTGTTAAACAATTAAAAAACTTTTTAACTGAATATAGTTATGACAATATAGTCTTGGCCGGTGATTATAATGGTGTATTGGATTGTAACCTGGACAAAACTAAAATGAGAAAGAAAGGGTCCGACCTAAAAGGAGGGAAACTCCCTATCAGCTTATTAACTTTGAAAGAAGACTTGCAGCTTCAAGATGTTTGGAGAATGAGAAATCCGAAGGAAAAGGACTACACGTTTTATTCTGCCCGCCATCTGGTTTGGTCTCGTATCGATATGATATGGGCATCCAAAACACTAATTACAAAGACAGAGAAGGTTAAAATACTCCCAAGACAAAATTCAGATCATTGCCCACTAACTATGGTGCTATACGGAAAGAAGAAGGAACGGAGATGGAAACTAAACAGCAACCTGCTCCAAACCGATATTGAGATCGATCATAATAGGAGACTGATAAAAGAATATTTTGATTTAAATAACAAAGAAGAACCTAGCAAAGATATCATCTGGGACGCCAGTAAGGCGGTGATGCGGGGATACCTTATTGATTGATTGATTGATTGATTTTATTATTTATGAGTCGCCCTCCACGTCAGTGCTCCGGGCGACTTACACATAAAACACATAAAACAGTTCAATAGTTAAAGCTAAAAGAATAGGAAATTAGTTAAAATAGTTCCAGTAACTCAGGCTAAGTCTGGGAGATGACCTTAGCCGTAAGCCTTTCGGAAGAGCCAGGTCTTCAGTGCGGTCAGGAACTGGGGCATGTCCAGGATAGCTCTCTGATCCACCGGCATCAGGTTCCAAAGAACAGGGGCCGCGATGGAAAAGGCTCTCCGTCTCGTGGTGTCGAGGCGGGCCTCACTCACACCTGGAATGCGGAGAAGGTCCCTGTTCACTGAACGCGGCAACCTTAAATGGACTGGTTCGGACAAGCGGTCTTTTAAATAAGCTGGGCCGACGCCATGGAGGGCCTTAAAGGTAAGCGACAAGATCTTGTGGATGGCTCTGAGCTCGACTGGCAGCCAGTGCAGGAGCTGTAGAGATGGCGCGATATGGCATCTCAGCGGTGTCCCGGTGAGGAGTCTGGCGGCTGCATTCTGCACTAGCTGGATTTTACGGGTGGTTGACTGCGGCAACCCCACGTACAAGGCATTACAGTAGTCCAGCCGCGATGTCACTGTGGCATGGACCACCGTAGCCAGCGCATCTAATGGGAGGTAAGGTGCCAGTTGACGTGCCTGGCGTAGGTGGAAGAAAGCTCCCTTACTTGTCGCAGCAACCTGGGCCTCCAGTGAGAGTCTCGAGTCTAGTATCACACCGAGACTCTTCACCGACGGGGCCGGGATCAGCCGCTCTCCCTCAAAGAGAGGCAGCGGAATGGGTGGCTCTGGGCGTCCCGGCCATAGAATCTCAGTCTTTGATGGATTGATCTTGAGTTTGTATGAGCGGAGCCATCTGGTCACTGCCTCTAGTCCTTGTCTGAAATTCTCAGGCACCGATGTTACGCCTGGCTCAAGCTTCAGCAGGAGCTGGGTGTCATCTGCATATTGGTAGCACCCAAATCCAAAACTTCTGGCTATGCTTGCCAGGGGTTGGACGTAGATGTTAAAAAGCATTGGTGACAAAATGGCGCCCTGGGGGACTTCACAGTCCAGGGTGGATTTCTTGGACACTTGGCCTCGCCACTCAACACGCTGCGAGCGGCCCCAAGAGGAAGGAATCGAACCAGGCCAAAGCTGTGCCTTGAATCTCAATGGCTGATAGTCGCCGCAACAGCAGGTCATGGTCCACCGTGTCGAACGCCGCGGTGAGGTCGAGCAGCACCAGGATAGCTAAACCTCCCTTCTCCAATTGGCGGCGGATGTCGTCCGTAATGGCCACCAGAACGGTCTCGGTCCCGTGACCGGAGCGGAAACCCGATTGGCAGGGGTCCAGGCTTCCTGAGGTTTCCAGGAATTCTTGTAATTGGATCGCTGCTGCCCGTTCAATCAGTTTCCCGAGGAAGGGTAGGTTTGAGACCGGACGGTAGTTTGCCGACGTCGCTGGATCCAGATTTGCCTTCTTCAGCAGCGGGCGGACTCTAGCCTCCTTCAGCGCATTGGGAAAAACTCCCAGCTCCAAAGACTGATTTATCAACCCTGTCAGAGTGGCCGAGAGGTTCCCCGCACAGGACTTAATCAGATGGGACGGGCACGGGTCTGTAGAGCAGGTGGTTGCCCTTGCTGCGGCCAGGATTGGATTAATCTCCTCTGAATTCAGGGCCTTGAACTGGTCGAGTTTCTGGCTGGGCGATGGAGCTGGATTCTTTCCCATCCCGCTCCTCTCCTCAGATATAGAGGGTAAATCACGCCTAAGGGCAATTATTTTCTCAGTGAAGAAATCTTGAAATTCTTCCGCTGAGATAGCTGAGTTTTCATTGTCTCTCGGCAGTGAGTTGGGCATAGCCAGGTCTCGAACGATCTTAAAGATCTGTGCTGGGCGCGATCTTGCCGCCGCTATTAAGGAGGAGTTATAGGTCTTCTTGGCCTCTTTGACCGCCCGTTCATATGACTTGCGCATGTCTCTGAAGGCTGTTCTCGACGTCTGAGTTGGTTTCCGACGCCACGCGCTCTCCAGCTGCTTCTGCCTTTGCTTCAGCAGTCGCAGGTCGTCCGTGAACCATGGAGAATGGACTCTTCGTGGCCGGATCAGGCATCTGGGGGCTATTTGGTCGATGGCTTTCGACAAGACTGTATTCCATCTGTCCACCCGTTGATTCAAGGTCCCACCGGGAACTTCCATCGGCTCAATGGCTGCTGCGAAGCAGCTGGGGTCCATATGCCTCTTCTGGCGTGCCAGTATGGGTTTTGGCTCTGGCCTTGCTGGTAGGGGAATTCTGATGTCGACCTTCAGAGTGAAGTGATCCGACCAGGGAACCTTCGTTGTTACTTGCTGCGTAACCCTCAACCCGTACCCAAAAATTAGGTCTAAGGTATGTCCGGCCTGGTGTGTGGGGCCGGACTCCATCAAAATGAGACCTAGTGTGTCCATGGATCAGATGAACTCCTTCGCTGGGGCGATGGCATATTAGCGTCTGCATGGATGTTAAAATCTCCCAAAACAATAAGTCTTGGGAATCTAAGTGTCCAGTCCGCGGCAAGATCGAGCAGATTGAATAAGCTCTCCTTCGGGGACCCGGGGGAGCGATAGATTAGAAGAATCGCTAAGCACTCCTTAACTTTAAGAGTGATTCCCAAGCACTCCATGCCCGTGATGTTCGGGGCCTAGATAACTGTCACCGGAATGTCATCCCTAGCTACTATACCCACTCCTCCTCCCCTGCCACCAGTTCTCGGTTGATGGAACATCCGGAAACCCGGAGGGGATAGCTCATGAAGAGGTATAGTGTCTCCATTCTGTGTCCAGGTCTCCGTGATGCAGTTAATATCTGCATCTTGCTCTATGATGAATTCATTCAAGGTGGCCAGCTTATTCCGTATAGATCTGGCGTTGAGGAGTAGGAGTGATGAGCAGGTGGGAGGTGGTGTGGGGGAGGAGCTTTGTTGGGGGATGGGTCGCAGGAAGGGGGACGGGTGGTGCTTCCTACTGTTCCCATGGTTCCTAATTAAAGGTCGGCCCTTGAGTCCAACTTCCCTTCTACCTGTAACTGTTGGGATTTTTCCTCCGCAAGTTGATAGAGTCGTAGAGGGAATGTGGTTGACAGTTTCCCGCCAATAAAAAACAAGAAAAGGCATGAAAAACATAATAAACTAAAAAAGGAACTGGAAGAAAAAGAAAAATTTCTAAAGTTAAAACCAGGTAGCAAAAAAAACCCGCCTAGAGATTGAAGCTTAACGAGGTTCAGCTTTTTGAGAACTTAACGAGGTTCAGATTGCGCAAATGGCTAGGAACTTGCGATATATGAAAATGAATTATTTTGCAAATATTAATAAACCAGGGAATTTTTTGGCTAAGAAATTAGCCAAAAGAAGGCAGTCTCAATATATAACACACCTGTTAAGTGATGGAAAAGAAATATTTCGGGAAGAAGAGATAATTCGACATTTTGAAGAATTTTATAAAAAAAACTATATAAAAAGGACAATATAAAAATAGAGGATGTGATAACATATTTATCAAAACAAAAGTTAGAGAAAATAAGTGATGCCCAAAGAAGTACACTGAATAAACCAGTAGGGCTGGAAGAAGTTAAAGAGGCAATTAAAAGACTCCCACCTAACAAAGCCCCCGGTCCAGATGGACTGACAGCAATTTATTATAAGACCTTAATAAACGAACTAGCTCCACACCTTAAGGAATTAATAAACAATATATTAGAAGGTGGTTTAATACCGGACTCGTGGCGCGAGGCCAGTATAATATTGATTCACAAGGGGAAGACAGATGCAAAATGTATGGGAAACTACAGGCCAATATCGTTGTTGAACAACGACTATAAAATTTTTACGTCAATTCTGGCCAAAAGGCTATCAACCTTCCTGAGCGAAACAATCCAGGAGGACCAGACAGGATTCCTCCCAAACAGATTGATGCGTGACAACATCAGAACGATCCTGAACGCAATTGAGTATTATGATAACAACAGACAAAATGAGGTGGGGTTTTTATTTTTGGACGCCGAAAAGGCATTTGATAATGCGAATTGGGAATTCTTGCTGGGAACAATAAAAGAGAGAGACATGGGTTTCCAATTTATCAACGCTATAAAAGCAATTTATTCCAAACAATCTGCAAAGATTATAGTTAATGGGACTACATCAGGCAAGATCCAAATTCAAAAGGGAACTAGGCAGGGGTGTCCTATTTCCCCCCTGTTATTTATTCTGACACTTGAACTGCTATTACAGGACATAAGTTAAAGAATTTGGGGAGGTAGCCAGTTTTAAAATCAACTACGAGAAAACAAAATTACTGACAAAAAATATAAAGAAGGAGGCAAGAGATAAATTACAAGAGCAATCGAATATACAGGTTACAAATAAAGTACGCTACCTCGGCATTAACATCACCTCACAAAATAACCAATTAGCGAAGAATAATTATGAATCAACATGGAACGAGATAAAGAAGAAGCTGGCAAGCTGGAAAAATTTGAACCTAAGCCTTCTGGCGAAGATTGCGGCAGTGAAAATGGATGTGTTGCCGAAAATGACATTTTTGTTTCAATCGATACCGATCCTCAGAACAAACTATTATTTCGATATCTGGAGAAAAGACATACTCAAATTTATATGGGATGGAAAAAAAGCCAGGCTAAAGTATAAAAATTTAACAGACAAGAAGGAGCGGGGAGGCCTGTCCCTCCCCAATTTACAACTTTATTACCAAGCGGCAGCACTTTCATGGGTAAAGGACTGGGCTACGCTAACAAAGAGAAGGTTGTTAATCCTGGAAGGGTGTGATGTTAGGAGGGGCTGGCATGCATACATTTGGTATGGCAAAGCTAAGGTCGAAAAGCAATTTACCAACCATTACATAAGAGCTGCCCTACTTAAGGTATGGAATAGATACAAAGACCAACTCTACCTAGCGACCCCCCTTTGGAACTCCTCGCTAGAAGCGCAGCATAAGAGAGAGTTACCCTCAACTAAATGGTATACATATAAAGATTTAATTGAAAGGGAGGGAAAGGAATGGAAACTGAAAACCCCGGAAAAGTTAAGAGAAGAAGGTATAGACCTCTCATGATTTCACTATGTTCAAATCAAAGATTATTTCAGTGAAGATAAAAAAAATAATTTCAGTTATAGCCAAACAACCTGGGAAGTGGTTATATCAAAAGAATAGAAACAGATTTGAACATTATATAATCAACTATTGGAATGGGACACCGAAACGGAAATCATAAAAGAAAATATGATCAAGTGGGCGCAAGATTTCAGACACTCCATTCTGCTGAGCGAATGGGAATCAATTTGGAGAAAAAACCTGAAATACGCCGGTGCAACGCCGATCTTAGAAAATTGGATCAAGCTGTTCTACCGATGGTATCTGACCCCGCAAAAATTAGCCAAATTTTATAAAAACCTTAACAACAAATGCTGGAAATGTAAGGAGAGAATTGGTACTTTTATGCATTGCTGGTGGTCATGCCATAAAATCAAACAATTCTGGAATAAGATCCATGCGCATAGTCAAACAATTCTGGGGACCGAAATAGAATTTAAGCCGGAATATTATTTGTTGAATTTGACGAACGACAAACTGAACACTAACAAAGATAAGATATTTTATTATATGGCCGCGGCAGCAAGGGTTGTGTTGGCTAGGAATTGGAAACAGGAAAATGCCCCGGAACCAACAGAATGGGCCTCAAAATTAATGGAATTTATGGACATGGAACAATTGAACTGTCTAGTTAATAACCAAGGCCCCAGGAACAAGGCTAATTGGCAGTCCGTCATAGCCTACTTATCAGAAACAAGGATTTAGGGAGGAATGGTAATGACATAAGAAGAATGATGGTGATTCAAAGAAAAAACTGGCAAACACAAGTGTCAAGTATGGACTGATCCCCAGTCGTCTGGACGGGAAGAGTAGAATCTCTTTTTTTCTTTTTTCTCTCTCTGTTGTTTCCTTTTTCTTCCTTTTCCCTCTCCCTTTCTCTATTTCCCTTTATCCACTAATCTAGCTTTATCTCCTATTTCCTCTTATTCTTCTCTCTTTCTCTCTGCCCCCTTGTCGCGATCACGGACGTAGCGGGCCCCTTAATCACACACACAGAGACGTACTGAAGGCTAACTACTTTATTGAGTATATAAAAACAGTTCCAAAGAGTAAATAGTCCAATAATATGCAAGTGTCCAAGGTGTTAAGCAAGTAGTCCAAAGTAACGTAGCAAATAAGCTGGAAACGTGGCAAGGCTCCGCAATTCAATGCGAATCAGGAAACAGGGCAAGGTTTCGCAATCCAATGCGAATCAGGAAACAGGGCAAGGTGCCGCAAACCGCTGCGGCTCAAGAAACAAGGCAAAGGCAAGGCAAGGCTTGATGACCACTGCTGGCTTGTGGTCCCACTCCGCTTCGCACCTATTCAGGAAAGACGTGGCCGGAGAACTGACGATCAGTTCCCACGGGGCCGTTCTTAATCCCTCGGCCTGGAACCCCGACGATCTAGGGCCCGGCGTCTCCAGTCTCTACTTTCTGAACGGTGACGGTCTAGGGACAGATGCCAGCTCCTCCTGCCCTCCTCTATGTCCCTGCGCCTGTTGTGAGAACGGCCCCGCTCTTCCAGTCTAGTATCGCTATCTTCCTGAGAAGCAGCCTCCCCCGGAGTTTCCCAGCCGCTAGCCTCCATCTGCTGCCCGGCCAGCTCTTGGGAACCTCGGCCATTTGGGAATTCATAACTATCTCCGCTATCTGCTTCGCTGCCTCCCATCTCCACCTGGTCCGCTCCTTCCCCGGGAGAATGCTCCCACTCGAGATCCCAGGCTAAACTCTCTACAGGTGAACTGGGCAAAGGTACGGCTGACCAATCATGCTCGGGGCCTTCCAACTCACCCTCCGAGTCCCTTCCACCCGGGGCGGGGCCCAAATGCAACGGGACCCCCGGGGCGCCACCCCCCCCCCCCCCCCCAGTGGCACGAACGGGCCCATGGGTGCTACACTATCCCCCCTCAGGGCCCCCTGGGCCGCCCGGGGCTTGGGCTTGTCAGGATACTTGCGGTGGAAGCGAGCCACCAACTCCGGGGCGTGAACATCTCGAGCCTTGACCCAAGCACGTTCTTCCGGGCCAAAACCCTTCCAGTCAATAAAGTACTCCAACTTCCTGTAACGGAGGCGGGCATCCAAGATGTCCTGCACCTCGACCTCCTCTCCGCCCTCCCGCATCACGGGGAGGAGGCGGCTGCGTCACGTCAGGCCGCACCCCCTTCGCCCGGGCGAGCAACGAGCGATGAAACACCGGGTGGAGCTTCATGTCCGCTGGGAGTTGTAGTTTGAAGGACACAGGCCCCACCTTCTCCAAAACTTTGTAGGGACCCAAAAATCTTGCGTCCAGCTTGCGGCTGGGTCGCTGCGTAGGCAAATTCTTGGTGGACAGCCAAACTTTGTCCCCCACAAGGATGTCAGGACCCTCCTGGCGCCGCCGATCAGCCATCCGCTTGTAGTCAGGTTTCGCCTGGTCCTATTGAGTACGTAGCAAGTCTTGGAGTGCAGTGAGCTCTCGCAGCCAATCCTTAGCCTCGGAAGCGTCTCCGGACGGGTCCACGGCGGGTAGAACCGAGGGTGGTGTCCATAGTTAGCAAAGAAAGGAGTCTCTTTGATGGATTCCTGCGTCGCATTGTTGTAAGCAAACTCTGCCAGGGACAACAAGGACGCCCAATTGTTCTGCTGATAGTTGACATAGCAGCGCAGGTACTGTTCCAAGGTGGCATTGACCCTTTCGGTCTGGCCATCGGTCTGCGGGTGATGAGCCGTGGACATCCGCACATCAATCCCCAGCAACTTCTGGACAGCCTTCCAGAACTGGGAAGTGAATTGGGTGCGGTCGGTCACCAGGCTCTGTGGAAGTCCATGCAGCCGAAACACATGTTGCACAAACATATCAGCAGTCTCTTTGGCAGTGGGCACCCCCACACAGGGGATGAAGTGTCCCATCTTGGTGAAACAGTCCACCACGACCAATATCGTGGTGAAGCCCTTGGACTTGGGGAGGTCGGTGATGAAATCGGCCGAAATCATCTTCAAGGGGCAGAGGGGTCGGAAGCGGCTGGAGCAAACCGGCCGGCTTGCCCCCCTGGTTCTTAGCCCGATGACACACAGGGCAGGATCCCACATAGTCCTCCACATCCCTCCGCACTTTAAGCCACCAAAAGTCCCGTAGGACCAGTTGCAGAGTCTTGAACAGTCCAAAATGGCCTGCGGCCCGGCTATCGTGGCAAAGCTTGAGAATGTCCGCCCGCTCGGGCCCAGGGGAAACATAGACAGAGTCCCGGTGGTAAAGCACCCCGTTCTTTACCTGGAAAGGGGCTTGAGGCCCCTTGGTCAGTTGCTCCTGTACCCACGGATCGGTCCGCTGGCGAGCCTGGACACGCACACTCAAGGGTCTCTTGTCACCAGGGGCTGGCGGGGCCACTGGAGGGTTGACAGGAAGCGCCCGAGCAGCCGCAAAGTTCTCCGCTTTAAGCAACCGGGCCTCGGACGGCCCGTCGCCCTCACGAACATATTCCGGCTTTCGGGACAGCGCATCAGCTTGCTTGGTCTGCTTGGGGGTCACATAGTGAATGCGGAAATTGAATCGCTCAAAGAACAGGGACCATCTCTGTTGCCTCTGGTTCAATTTGCGCTGGGACTTCAGATGCTCCAAGTTCCGGTGGTCGGTGTGAACCTCCACCGGGAACTTGGCCCCTTCAAGCAGGTGTCTCCAGACTTCAAACGCCACCTTGATGGCCAAAAGTTCCTTCTCCCAAATGGTGTAGTTCTTTTCCGGAGCCGTCAGCTGCCGGGAATAGTAGGCACAGGGCAACAAGTCCGTCCCCTGAGGCTGTAGCAGGATCGCTCCCACCGCCACATCCGAAGCATCGGCCTGGACGATGAAAGGGGTGCGGGGTTGGGGGTGCTGCAAAAGCGGCTGAGTGGTGAACAGCTGCTTCAACTTGCGGAACCCCACATCCGCCTCCGGAGTCCACCGGAACGGCACCTTTCCCCGCAAACACTGGGTGATCGGATCAGCCCACTTGGCAAAGTCAGGAATGAACTTTCTGTAGTAGTTGGCAAAGCCCAGGAATCTTTGAATGTCTTTCTTGCTAGCAGGGGTGCCCAGTCGACCACGGCTTGGACCTTGGTGTCATCCATGGCAATGCCCGTAGGTGAGATACGGTAGCCCAGAAAGTCCACCTCACGCAAGTCGAAAGCACATTTCTCCAGCTTAGCATAGAGCCCGTGGGCCCTCAGCCTCTGGAGCACTTCCTTGACATGGCGATCATGGGTCGCCTGATCCGGAGAAAAAATCAGCAGGTCGTCTAGGTAGACCGCCAGATAGCGGTCCAACAGGTCTCGGAAAATGTCATTCATGAAATGTTGGAAACATGCTGGGGCGTTGCACAAACCGAATCCCATCACCAGGTATTCGAAACTGCCCCACTTGGTCTGGAAGGCCGTCTTCCATTCATCACCCTGGCGAATCCGGACAAGGTTGTAAGCCCCCTCAGGTCCAGTTTAGTGAACACCTTAGCTCCCGCATCCGCTCCAAGAGCTCGGGGATCAAGGGCAGGGGATAGCGATTCCGGATCGTGATCTTGTTGAGTTCCCTGTAGTCATTGCAAAGCCGCAACTCCCCCGATTTCTTCTTGACGAAAAGAATCGGAGCCCGGCCGGGGATTGGGAGGGCCGAATGAACCCCTTCCGCAGATTCTCATCCAGGAAATCTCGGAGAGCCTGTTGCTCTGGTTCCGAGAGAGGATAGAGTCTCCCCGCGGGATTGGGGCCCCCGGTTGCAGTTCAATGGCACAGTCATAGGGCCGGTGCGGAGGCAAGCGTTCCGCCTCCTTCTCACTGAAGACATCCCAAAATCCGGCATACTTCTTGGGCAGGGTGGCCACATTCTCCACTTCTTGGGCCAGGCACGCCCGAGCCGTCATGCAGTGGCCCTGGCAATGGTCCGAAGAAAAAATTAGCTGCCTCTTGGCCCAGGAGATCTGGGGGTCGTGGAGCGCGAGCCACACAATGCCCAGGACAATGGGGAAATCTGGGAGCTTGGTCACAAGAAAAGAAATGTCCTCTTTATGGGAGCTAGTCCACATCCTGGTAGGAGCTGTATACTGAGTTTTCAGAACTCTCCCATCGATAGTCTGGACACCCTTGGGCTCTTGGAGATCAAGAAATTTTAATCCAGCGGACTTGGCATAGTCTGCATCGATGAAGTTGTTGGTGGGCCCCGAGTCTATCATGGCATGGACCATCATCGGCCCCTTCTCGGGAGACCACAAGCTGACCATTACAAGGAACAATTGTCCAGTCTTGGGTTCAGGGGGGGGGAGGTTAGCGACATCGGCCGAGTGAGCGAACCCTCTTACACCCGGCCGCCTGAAGGGCTTCTTCGGCCTCTGGGGCCCCTCCGAGGGCGGCAGAGGCCCGAGGAGTCTTTCCACGCGGTTTCTGGGGGCACTCCTTAGAAAAATGTCCCAGCCCCCCGCAGTACCAGCATAAGTTGAGGCGCTGACGCCGTGCCTTCTCCGCTTGGTCCACTTTGGGCGAACTGTCCCCAACTGCATGGGCTCCGGGTCATCCGGGCCGGCCGGCACTGGCAATTGCCGGGGTTGAAACTGTCCAGCCCCTTCCTTCCGTGCCACCGGTTTCTCCATCACGCCCTTGTCCCACCGCCTCCTGGTCTGCAGTCCTGCTTCCATACGAAGGCTCAAGGTGATGGCGGCCTCCAGATCCGCGGGCCGGGGGTGTTTTAACATCTCCTGTTGCAGTTCCGAAGGCAGCCCCGCAATGTAGTGATACCGCAACGCCGGCAGACCCCACTGCGTCTGGGAAGCCAGAACTCGAAAACGGGAGATGTACTGGGACAGGGATAGATCCTTGCTCGTCAGCCGAGCCAAATCCCTCTCGGCGAGTTCTTCATTGACAGGAGCCCCCCATGTTGCCCTGATTGCATCTAGGAAAGCCCGCAGCGTGTTGGTATGGGGGGACTGCGCCCGGATCAACGCGGTGGCCCACGTTGCCGCTGTCCCTTCCATCAGGTTGTAAACAAAAACCACCTGGGCTCGATCGTTGGCGAACTCTTTGGGGCATTGCTCCAAATAAAGTTCCACTTGGCAAACAAAAACCTCCACCTGGGCCGGATTGCCACTAAAGCGGCCAGGTGGGCTCACCCCCGGGTGCCGTCCGGCCCAGGTCCGCAGCTCACCCAATTCTCGTTGCATCTCTTGCACTTGGGCATCGGTCAGGTTAGCCATGGCGACCACGGGCGTGGAGCGCTTCTTCGAGCGGCGTCCCGTGGTGTGATAAGGGGTTCTTGGAGTTCTCCGGCCAGCTGTCACGATCACGGACGTAGCGGGCCCCTTAATCACACACACAGAGACGTACTGAAGGCTGCCGCAAACCGCTGCGGCTCAAGAAACAAGGCAAAGGCAAGGCAAGGCTTGATGACCACTGCTGGCTTGTGGTCCCACTCCGCTTCGCGCCTATTCAGGAAAGACGTGGCCGGAGAACTGACGATCAGTTCCCACGGGGCCGTTCTTAATCCCTCGGCCTGGAACCCCGACGATCTAGGGCCCGGCGTCTCCAGTCTCTACTTTCCGAACGGTGACGGTCTAGGGACAGATGCCAGCTCCTCCTGCCCTCCTCTATGTCCCTGCGCCTGTTGTGAGAACGGCCCCGCTCTTCCAGCCTAGTATCGCTATCTTCCTGAGAAGCAGCCTCCGGGAGTTTCCCAGCCGCTAGCCTCCATCTGCTGCCCGGCCAGCTCTTGGGAACCTCGGCCATTTGGGAATTCATAACTATCTCCGCTATCTGCTTCGCTGCCTCCCATCTCCACCTGGTCCGCTCCTTCCCCGGGAGAATGCTCCCACTCGAGATCCCAGGCTAAACTCTCTACAGGTGAACTGGGCAAAGGTACGGCTGACCAATCTTGCTCTGGGCCTTCCAACTCATCCTCCGAGTCCCTTCCAGCCTGTGCGGGTCCCAATGCCAACGGGACCCCCGGTGCGTCACCCCCCCAGTGGCACGAACGGGCCCATGGGTGCTACACCCTACACTACCTGTTCCTTTTTTCCTCTCTTTCTCTTTATGCCTCTTTTTCTTTTATTAATGACTGTAAAATAAATTCAATAAATATATATATATATATATATATATATATATATATATATATATAAAACCTTTGGGCCTCCAGGTGTTTTGGACTTTAACTCCCAGAAATCCCAGCCAGCTTGCCAGCTGTTAGGAATTGTGGGAGCTAAAGTTCAAAACACCTGGAAGCCCAAAGGTTGGGAACCACTGAACTACTATATAGTTATACAAGTTTGCTCCATGGGATCATCAAGATCTGGGGGCCTCTTCAATAATAGCACTATATAGTTATAGTGCTATTATTCCAACTGGCATGGTTGGATCCCATGGGATCCTTGTCGTTTGGGGAGATGCAGGAGCTCTCTGGTTGATGACTCTCCCTAAACTGAAAATACCGTGTTTCCCCGAAAGTAAGACAGCGTCTTACTTTCTTTTCCCCCCGAAAAGTCCCCCTACGGCTTACTTTCGGGGTACGTCTTATATAACCCAAGACGTACCCCGTCGCCATGCCCACGCCGCCGCCGCCGTCACGCCGCCGCAACCGGCCCCATCGGCCGCGGCACACCTCCGCGGCACACCTTTCCGCCAGGCCTCCAAGGAAGGGGAGGAAAAGAGCCAGAGGCGTGGCAAGGAAGCGCCGCGTCAGAGTGACGCGCCGCCGCGCGTCACGCCCCTGGCTCCTTTCCCCTCCCTTTCGTCCAAGCAAGGGAGGGGGAAGGAGCCAGGGGTGTGGAAGCGCCGCGTCAGAGTGATGCGCCGCCGCTCGTCTCCGCCCCCTGGCTCCTTTCCTCCCTTTTGTCCAAGCAAGGGGGGGGAAGGAGCCAGGGTGGGGCGAGGAAGCGCGTCACTCTGACGCGGCGCTGCCTCGCCCGCGCCCTGGCTCCTTTCCCTCCCTCGTCCAAGCAAGGGAGGGAAAGGAGCCACGAGGCAGGGCGCCAGAGGACGCCCTGGCTCCTTCCCCCTCCCTTGCTTGGACGAAAGGGAGGGAAAGGAGCCAGGGCGCGTGTGGCTGGCGTCACTCTGACGCGGCGCCTCTGCCACGCCTCTTTCCCCTCCCTCCCTTGGACGCGAAAAGGGGGAAAGGAGCCAGGGGCGTGGCGGCGGCGGCGCGTCACTCTGACGCGGCGCTCGTCGCCACGCCTCTGGCTCTCTTCCCCCTCCCTTCCTTGGAGGCCTGGCGGAAAGGTGTGCGCTGGAGGTGTGCCGCGGCCGATGGGCCGGTTTGCGGCGGCGCGGCGGCGGGACGAGGTACGGCTTACTTTCGGGGTACAGCTTATATTAGCCGACACCCCCGACACCCCCGATACGTCTTACAATCGGGGGTGTCTTACTTTCGGGGAAACACAGTACCAAAATTTCAATGCATGCAACCATGGCATTCAGAGTGGAATCATTGTTCCACAGATCTGTAGTGAAAGGATCTTGCTTTACTGGGGGAAATCTCCGCTAAGAATCACACCTCCCTGGGGCTGAAAATGTCAGGACACCCAGAACTGGATATGATCAATGAGTGGATCCAAAGGTAGTAGAAGGCTGCTCCTTCTAAGGGTGATGCTCTTTGGAAATTTCAATTCTCACAGCAGCTCCAAACCAATGTTTAAGAAAGCACCTCATCCCTCACAGGGGGTGATATAACAAGGGAAGGGCTTCTTCCAGGTGCCACCAGCACTTGAGCAAACATGGCCACCATAGAAGACACCTCTTGACCAGCTTTAGAAAGGCAGCAGCCGCAACTTCTTTGGCTCCCCAGCCTCTCTGACTCGTACATACTTCCAGAAGCCAATTCAGTTAATAAGAAAGGAGGTTAATGCATCCTGACAGTTTGATGGAATTGCTCTTCTTCTGCTGCTCATGGTGTAACTCATAAAAATGTCCTGCGCCATTTATGCAGAATTTTTTGTACTTTACATTTTTCAAAAGGATGGGAAGACATTGTTTCTAAGTGGTTATAGCACATTTCTCTGGTAACCATTAAATTCCATTTTCCTTAAACATGTTTAATAAAAACCATTTGCCTGTTATGAATTTAAGAGAAATCCTCATAACTCCAAGCAACGAGAAGCAGGCGGGTTCACAAAAAGTGCCATGACCTAATTCACCGCAGTAGCAAGTTCTGCATTTAGAAAAATAGACGTACTACTCACAAAGTAAAGCCTGTGACACCAGGGGGGTTCTATCCCAGCGGGGGAGTGGTCCATCTCGGGACAAGGGGTATTTTATTTTCATCTGAAAGCAAAAGGAAATATTCAAAATGCTGAGAAAAATAGGATCAGGATGTTGGACTTTTAGGAATGCAATTACACTGGGGAAATAATGCAGTTTGGCACCACTTTGACTGCCATGGCTCAGTGCTATGCAGATGTAAAGGCCTTTCCGATCCACGCAGTGGGGAGGAGAGAAGTTTGCCTCCCCCCTGGAAATAGAGACGATGGTTCCTTCCTGGAACCATCTAGAGCAGGGGGCGTGGTCGGCCTCTTAGCCGATCCGCCTCCTGAGGAAGCTCATTCAGAGCAGAGGTTCGGAGGGAGAAGGACGTCTCCCTCGAACCTCCTGAAGACTTCGGCGAGAGAAGAAGAGGAGGATGGCACCCAAAAAGAACGTGCCCGGCCCTAAAGGGAAGGGCCCGGCCGAAAAGTCCACTTCGAAGCGCCCCCTGCCCCCTGAGGAGAGGTCTTCGGACGACGATGAGTCAAATCCAGCGGATCTGGGCGCGCTGATGGTGCGAATGAGGGAGTTCGAGAGGCGTATGGGTTTGGGGGCAGGGGAGGTGAGCCAGCGTCCTGCTCGGCACGCCAGCAGGAAATTGCTGATAAAGCATTTGTTTTCTCGCATGTCACGTTTAGAAGCCAGCGTCGGTGCAACAGCAGTGGGAGATGTGCAACCAGCCCAATCGCCTCCGGCCCCTGAACAGCAGGTCGGGCCACCGGCCGGTGTCGAACCTGTTGCCCCGCCATCCAGGGTGTGAGGCTAGTGCTAGTTCATCAGCCTTGGTTGCCCCAGCTCCGACATTAGAGGCGGCTAGAACAGGGCCAGCCAATCATTTTTGGGGAACAGATAAATGGCCAGAGGAGGCGACCCCGGTTTTGTCAGTCGCCGAATTGGCTTCACACCTAACTCAAAAAGTTATTGATAAGGTCCGGAGGAATGAATATGTAGACATATTTTCTCTCTATTATAGGGACCTAGACAAAAAAAAGAGAAGGAAGAGTTGGATGAGGAAGCTAAGGAAAAACTTAAAAAACGGAAGGTGGAGCAAACATGGGAAAACTGGCTGGCATGTTATATGATTTACATGGCATTGATAGTGGACGTATCTCCCTATAGGGCCATGTCTTTAGTGATATACCAAAATATCATTTACAATGCCCATATCGAGTTCCCTGGTAACATATGGCTCGAGTATGACAAACGCTTCCGTTCTAAGGCGGCTAGCTGGCCGAACAAACGTTGGGATTTGATTGATAACCAGCTTTGGTCGGAGGTTATGTAGTCGACCAAGACAGCATTCAGCCAGAAAGCTGATAGTGGCCACACAGTCCAAAATTTTAAGAAGACTCAGCCCCGCAATTCCAGCCCCAGCGTAGGCCTATGTGCTGGGAATTTGCGTCCCAAGGGGCATGTAATAAACCCAATTGTAAATATTTGCACGCCTGCACCATATGTTTGGGGCTGCATTCCGCCAAACATTGTAATAAACAAAAGCCCAATCGCGGCAACAACCGGGGAGGACAGCCGGCTGGGAAAAGCCCAATGCTGCCTTCCTTTCCAAAAGGGCCCCAGTCCAGTTAAATTAGTTCAGATGGCATATTGGTTGCAGGTTTATCCCAATTGGGCGGCTGCAACATACTTAATTGAAGGTTTTAGTCACGGTTTCCGGATCCCAGTTCAGGGACCACGCATGCCACGGATGGCGCCAAACCTTAAATCAATTGTTGGGATGGAGACAATAGTGCAGCAAAAAATTGATAAGGAGCTTCGCGAAGGACGGGTTTTGGGACCTTTCGCTTCACCACCCACGCCTCAGTTTAGAGTTTCACCGCTGGGCATAGTACCCAAGAAAGCAGAAGGGGAGTTCAGCCTCATTCATCATCTGTCATATCCTAGAGGCAGATCGGTGAATGACGCGATACCCGAGGAACTCTGCTCAGTTCAATACACATCCTTCGACAGGGCAGTGACCATAGTAAAAAGATTCGGTACGGGGGCTGAATTGGCAAAATCTGATATTAAGTCCGCTTTCAGGCTGCTCCCAGTGCCCCCCCTAGATTTTGAACTTGTGTGTTTTTACTTCCAAGGTTCTTATTATATGGACCGTGCTCTGCCCATGGGCTGCTCCATATCGTGCGCAGCCTTTGAGGCTTTTAGCACGTTTCTAGAATGGGCCATTAAGAAGAAATCGGGCCAAACGGGAGTTGTGCAGTACCTCGATGATTTTTTGTTCATCGGGAAGTGCGGGTCGGGTAACTGCCTTTCGCTGTTACAGTCCTTTCGACAACTTACCGCGGATATGGGGATCCCTTTAGCTGAAGAAAAAACTGAAGGCCCACAAAAGGTTATATCCTTTTTAGGGGTGGAGCTAGATATCGTTCAGCAATTTTCGGTTGCCTCCTGATAAGGTGGCAGACTCAGGTCTGCCACCTTATCAGGAGGCAACCGGGAAAATTGCTGAACGATATCTAGCTCCACCCCTAAAAAGGATATAACCTTTTGTGGGCCTTCAGTTTTTTCTGAATTGCCAGAGGGTCCAGCAATTTTTGGGCCGTAAAAAAGCAACCCTGCGGGAATTTCAAACATTAATTGGACATTTAAATTTTGCATGCAAGGTTGTGGCACTGGGACGGGCCTTTCTTCGCAAACTGTGCAATGCCATTTCCGGGATAACCTTGCCCCATCATCATATTCGTGTTACCCGTTCTATAAAATTGGATTTGGAAATTTGGCTTACATTTTTATCCAAATTTAACGGCGTGTCTTTTTGGCGGCAGGAGCTAATGCTGCGGGATGCCCTTAAAGTCGCATCCGACGCATCTGGCTCAATTGGTTTTGGCGTATATTTTAACGGGCACTGGTGTGCTCAGGTTTGGCCCCAACAGTGGCATGCGTTGGGAATAACATCAGATTTGACCTTTCTAGAATTTTTCCCCATCATAGTGGCTGTTACGCTATGGGTGGATAGTTTTGCAAATTCAGCAGTGCACTTTTGGTGCGACAATATGGCCACAGTCCAGGTAATCAACACCCTCACTTCCAAATCGCGAAGGGTTATGGCCGCTTTGCGTAATTTCACACTTCACTGTCTAGAGCATAATATCTTGTTCCGTGCATTTCACATCGCTGGGTTGGATAATTCATTGGCCGACGCTCTATCTCGCATGCAGATGGAGCGGTTCTGGCAGTTAGCACCCAACGCGGACGCCCGGCCGGAACCCATGCCAGATCATCTCTGGATGGTTGGAGCGAGGAGGTGACCTTGGATATGGCACATGCACTTGCTCCTAGCTCTAGGAAATCTTATTTGAAGTGTGTTCAGGAATTTTCTGAGTATCGAAAGTATTACGGTTTACCTGTTGTTTTTCCAGTCCCTTACAAGCATTTGGCACAATTCTGTGTATACTCTAGGAGGAGGGGATTAGCCCCTCATACAATTCGGGTAAAATTGGCAGCCTTGGCCTATTGGTTGAAGGCTCAAGGCCTTCCCGATGGGACCAATGATTTTCGGCTACACAAATTGATGGCAGGGTGGTCAAACCAATATAGGCGGCCCAAGGATGATAGGGAACCTTTAACTCCCGATATCCTGAAGGGTCTGCACCACACCTGGCCAAAGCTGTGCTCATCAGAGTACGAGCAATTATTATTTCATTCAGCGGCGCTTACGGCCCTTTTTGGGGCACTTAGAATAAGTGAATTGGTTGCAAAGTCAAAAAATGACACGTCCCATTGTGCTTTGCTCTTTTCGGACGTGACGTTGGGGCAGAACACCTTACAAATTGGAATTAGACTATCTAAAACGGATCAGCAAGGAAAAGGCTGTGTGATTAGTTTAGCTACCTGCAGCGATGTTGACTTGTGCCCAATAAGGGCCATGTCTCAATACCTGGCTGTTCGAGCATCCAAGCCTAGGTACCTTTTTTGTCATTTCGACAGCACGCCTTTGACTAAATTTCAGTTCTGGACGGTCACGAATAAAGCGTTAAAGCTTTTGGGACTTGCACAACACAAATTTGGCACCCATTCGTTTCGTATTGGGGCGGCATCAACGGCATCCGAGCTGGGATACGGTGTCGACAGGATTAAGGCTTTGGGCAGATGGAAGTCAAATGGTTATAAGGGCTACGTTCGTTCAAAGTTAAGTTAAATATGTTATATTGTTTCAGATCCGATGCAGCCGGCGCATAGGCGAAACGTCCTGGTATGTGGTCATAGCTACATCCACTGGGCAGGGCGGCATGCCCAGCGGACTTCCTATGGCCGGCATCTGGGTTTTTCCTCCACTGCTGTGGTCGAGTGGAGAGGAAAAAGAGGTATGTGTTGGGAAGGTTTGATCCCATTTCTGTTAGGCGTCAGGGGCTCACAACCGCCTGACGTCTTGGTCATCCACCTCGGTGGAAATGACCTGGGTCTCCTAGCTGGTAGGCCGCTCTACCAACAGGCTAGAGATGACATTTTTCAAATTTGGCGGCACTGGCCGCATGTTCATGTTGTCTGGTCGGCCATCATACCACGGCTCAAGTGGGCTGGTGGTGGTGACGTTCGTCGACTTGAGCGAGCAAGAAAACGTGTGAACCGTGCCATGCGAGCCTTTTTGTCGCATGGCAACGGATCATACATCAGTCATAGTAACATTTCTCACACAAACTTAAATTTGTACCGGGCAGATGGTATTCATCTGTCTGAGGAGGGTAATGATTTGTTTCTGTCCAATTTACAGGTTGGGATTCAGTTGGCATTAGAGAGCTTGGTGGGGGATGTGGACTAGGTAGACACCTGTCCACATCGGTGGCGGAAAATAGAGAGGAGTAGGCAAAGTGGTCTTCACGCAAGGCCCCCCCCCCCCACAGTTCAGGATGGGGGGTGGGTCACTTGTTCAAACACTCACTCGAAAGGTAGTTTCGGTGAGGCAAGGCTTAATGGCATACGATGACAGAGTCTGATTGCGACATTCTTCAGATTGAGACTCTGTCCACTTGTTTAACTGTTGTTTGGTTTTGGTTAGGGACAAATGAGATTTTTTGCCACAGTTAGCCGAGGGGTATAGCCAACTGGGATACCTCCTCGGCTTTGTCACCAAGTTCCTGATTCCTACTAGTTTAGGTTAGGACAGTATTAAATAGGTAAAAATTTACAATAAAAGTTGCCCACAATTTGAACCCAACTATACTTGTATGGTCTCGTTATTTTGGGGGTGGGCAGGCAAAGGCCTTTCCGATCCACGCAGTGGGGAGAAGAGAAGTTTGCCTCCCCCCTGGAAATAGAGACGATGGTTCCTCCCTGGAACCATCTAGAGCAGGGGGCGTGGTCGGCCTCTTAGCCGATCCGCCCCCTGAGGAAGCTCATTCAGAGCAGAGGTTCGGCCCACCACACCCGCCCATCAACAGTATAGTATTGGTCGTCGCGGAACCGGCGGAGTCGGCGGAACCGGGGGGCCGGTTGAGGAATTTTTTCCTTCGTTTGATTTTTGAAGGTTTTTTGCCTAGCCCTAGACTGTTTAGGGGCTAGACAGTATGGTGGGTCCGCTTTAAAATAGGCCAGCGGAAAATAGAGAGGAGTAGGCAAAGTGGTCTTCACGTAAGCCCCCCCCCCCAGTTCAGGATGGGGGGTGGGTCACTTGTTCAAACACTCACTCGAAAGGTAGTTTCGGTGAGGCAAGGCTTAATGGCATACGATGACAGAGTCTGATTGCGACATTCTTCAGATTGAGACTCTGTCCACTTGTTTAACTGTTGTTTGGTTTTGGTTAGGGACAAAGGAGATTTTTTGCCACAGTTAGCCGAGGGGTATAGCCGACTGGGATACCTCCTCGGCTTTGTCACCAAGTTCCTGATTCCTACTAGTTTAGGTTAGGACAGTATTAAATAGGTAACAATTTACAATAAAAGTTCCCCACAATTTGAACCCAACTATACTTGTGTGGTCTCGTTATTTCGGGGGTGGGCAGGCAATAGGATTTTGGTCATTGTTTTGGTTTATTATCTCTACTTTTATTATACTTTTATTTCCTCCAGTGAGTTGAAAGTGTTATACATGTTATCCTTGTGACAACTCTATAATCTACATCAGTGGTTCTCAATCTTCCTAACATTGTGACCCCATGGTATATTTGACTTTTGTTAATTTGATTATTGACAAACTCTAGGGCAATGCTTCTCAACCTTCCCAATGCCGCAACCCCTTAATACAGTTCCTCATGTTGTGGTGACCCCCAACCATCACATTATTTTTGTTCCTACTTCATAACTGCCATTTTGCTCCTGTTCTGAATCGTCATGTAAATGTCTCATATGCAGGATGTATTTTCATTCACTGGACCAAATTTGGCACAAATACCTGATACACCCAAATTGGAATATTGGTGGGGTTGGGTGGGGGATTGATTTTGTCATTTGGGAGTTGTAGTTGCTGGGACTTATAGTTCACCTACAATCAAAGAGCATTCAAAACTCCACCAACAATGGAATTGAACCAAACTTGACACACAGAACTTCCATGATCAACAGAAAATATGGGAAAAGTTTGGCCAGCATCGACCTTGAGTTTGGGAGTTGTAGTTTAACTAAACCCAGAGAGCACTGTGGACTCAAACAATGATGGACCTGGACCAAACATGGCACAAATATTCAATATGTCCAACTGTGAACATTGGTGGAGTTTGGGGAAAACAGACCCTGACATTTGGGAGTTGCAGTTGCTGGGATTTATAGTTAACCTACAATCAAAGACCTCTCCATTGGTGCCCCCTTGCAGTGGGGGAGAGGCTTGCATACCCTAATGAAATTGTGAGCTATGCTGGCGGTGGCATAATAGCTACCGGTAGGGCCTCCCATGCCAGACAGGTCACAACCGAAGGGTCTGACAAAGAGCGTCAAAGGGCAGGATGGGCTCTCTAGCCTTTTGGCAACCATCCTAAGAGAAGGAAAACTCTAATTTCAAACCCGGGCAGATGGTACTCGTCTAACCCTGTAAGGTCAACAATCTAAGAGAAGGAAACTCGAACCAAACCTACGACCTGAGGACCTTGCTGCCACCGTCCAAGCTTGCTAGGCCCCGGCAGACGAATCTTTGGTTTAAAGGGTGAGGCCAGTTCTGTGCACGCTGTGCTCCACAAGAAAAATCCATTGCACAGGCTCGAAGGACACATCCAACTTCCGAAAAAGCCCTGTAGCAATAGGCAAGGGACGAAACGGCAGGTGTAAAGATGCACTGGAAGCCGCAGACCCAACCCTGCATGCAGGCGGTTCAGGACTTTGGTTGCTTGAGACTGACCCGGGAGATGACCGTCTTGTTCGGCAGCATACTGAATGAACAAGCAGCCTTTTTAAAGGAGAGCACTGTGTAAGGATCAAGAGATCTCAGCTTGGAATGCTGTGACCTTTGGCCCTTACAGTGATTAGGTTCCAGGTGCTGTTATGTAAACATGTCTGAGTGGAGCTGAGAGCTGTCCTTGGAGGCCACACCACACCAACCGGGCTTGGTGCAAGCTTGCAGCAGATTGCATCATACTGGGCCAAGGGGGGTGGGCCTTTGGGTTGATGGACAGATTATGGGAGTGTGTTTGGTATATAAGGTGTGTTTGTTCCTTGTGATGCCATCTTTGGCATCAAAAGTCATGTTATCCTTCTCAATAAACGATTGACCATTACCAGCATTGTCCTGAGTGTGGATCCAGTCTGCATTGGGGAGTGAGACGTCACACACTGCTTGCTCCATATGGAGAGGGGCCTAGAAAAAGTGGCCTAATGAAATCTCATCTCCATCTACCTGGTTGGCTAGCCGCGGTCAACGGGCATCAAAGACAAAGAAACAAAGGCCAACACCTTCCTGCAAAGGTGTAAATAGATTGACACTTGCATGCTGGAACATCAGAACCATACAAGATTCTGCAGATAGTGGACATCCTGAGCGTCGTTCTGCTCTAATAGCCCATGAACTATCACGGCTTAATATTGACATTGCTGCTCTTAGTGAAGTTCGTCTCCATGAGGAAGGCAGCCTTAAAGAACACGGTGCCGGCTACACACTCTACTGGTCTGGCAAACCCAAAACTGAGAAACATCTTTCAGGAGTAGGCTTCATGATTAAAAATTCCATCGCCTCTAAACTCGAAACGTTGCCGACAGGTCACTCTGATCGCATTATCTCCTTACGCCTCCCACATGCTGTTCTCTTCAGTATATATTTTTTAATTTATTTTATTTAATTTCACTTTTGTATTCCGCTCCTCCCAGCAGGCTCGGGGCGGATCACAGCAAAAATACATGGGCGGCATGTTGCAACATGTCAACAAGCGACCCTACAATTGTTAAAACAATAAAAACATCACATAAAACATAAGCCACATTTAAAATCAGTTACATTGTCAGAGCATGGATTGGGGGACATACATCGAGGTTTTTGGACCAGTACGCCTAATTAAAGGCCAGCTCGAAGAGGGCCGTCTTACACGCCCTCCGGAAGGGACCCAGTTCGGCAATTGCTCGGGCACTATCCGGGAGGGCGTTCCAGAGCACTGGTGCCGCCACAGAAAAGGACCTTTGTCTGGTCGTTGACAGGTGGCAGGAGCGGACTGATGGAATCAACAACAGATTTTGCTCATCTGAGCGCAGTGATCTCGGGGGAACGTACGGGGTAAGGCGGTCCTTCAGGTACGCAGGCCCTAGGCCGTGCAAGGCCTTAAAGGTTAAAACCAGCACCTTGAAGGCAGTCCGGTACTCAATAGGAAGCCAGTGCAGCTGCCGAAGAATAGGTGTAATATGGTCTCTCGCCGGCACTCCTGCCAGCAAGCGGGCCGGCATTCTGCACTAGCTTGAGTTTCCGGATTGTCGACAAAGGAAGGCCAACGTAGAGGGCATTACAGTAGTCTAATCTCGAGATGACCGTCGCTTGGATCACTGTGGCCAGGTCCCCCCTGGACAAGTAGGGTGCCAGTCGCCTAGCCTGTCGGAGGTGATATGCCCCAACTATGCAAGCTGACCCTGTAGAGAAATACGAATTCTACTCAGACCTACGCCACCTCATACAAAAGGTCCCTGCAGAAGATAAAATCATTATTCTTGGTGATTTCAATGCCGGAGTAGGAAAAAACTTTGAAGCCTGAAAAGGTGTATTAGGCAAGCACGGTGTTGGAAACTGTAATGATAATAGACGCCTTCTGCTAGAGTTTTGTGCAGAACAGCAGCTGACTATTACAAACACCATCTTTCAGCAGAAAGATAGCTTGAAGACCACCTGGATGCATCCCCGATCCAGGCATTGACACCTCATTGACTATGTTTTAGTGCGCCAGAGAAACATTTGTGATATCCGTCATACTCGTGTGATGCCCAGTGCAGAATGTCAAACAGACCATCGCCTTGTAAGATGTAAACTAAATCTACACCTTAAGCTCAAACCTTAGAGGGGTGGCATCTTAAAGAGGAGACTCCAAGTCAACAATCTTCAACAGGCTGTTGTGAGAGACAACTTCCAGGCAAATCTGCAAACAAAACTTGAAGACCACCCGACAGATTCTTCTCCTACAGCGCTTTGGCAACACATCAAATACAGTATCCTGCACTCTGCTGAAGAATCCCTAGGATTCTCCCTCAAGAAAAACCAAGACTGGTTTGATGAAAACAATCAAGAGATCCAGGAGCTGTTGGCAAAGAAGAGAACTGCTCACCAGTCACACCTCGCCCAGCCATTTTGCCATGTAAGAAAAGCAGCCTTTCATCTCGCATGTAGTAAACTCCAACAAAAACTCCAAGACATTCAGAACAAGTGGTGGATCGATTTAGCAGAAAAGACACAACGTTGTGCAGATCTGGGTGATCACAGAGGTTTTTATGTAGCTCTCAAAGCAGTGTTTGGACCTACTCATCAGGTCCAAAGCCCCTTATGCAGTACAGATGGGCAAACACTAATTACTGATAAAGCCTCCATCCTGAACCGATGGGCTGAACATTTTCAGAGTCTCATCAATGCCAACTGAGTAGTCCAAGGTTCAGCTATCAAACACATGATCCAACAACCAATGAAAAATGAACTGGACACAGCTCCCACTGTGGAAGAGACCCTTGAGGCCATACAGAAGATAAAAAATGGCAAGGCAGCCGGGATCGATGGAATCCCAACTGAAGCTTGGAAACAGGGAGGTCATGTACTTCATGCTAAATTCCACGAGCTCCTTGTGAGTTGCTGGGGAAAAGGTGAACTGCCATCAGATCTCCGAGATGCAGTTATCATCACCCTGTATAAGAAAAAAAGGAACAAAATCCGATTGCTCAAACTATCGAGGTATAACACTACTCTCCATTGCTGGAAAAATCCTTGCAAGGATACTCCTGAACAGATTAGTTCCTGCTATTGCAGAAGAACTTCTCCCTGAAAGCCAGTGCGGCTTCAGAGCTAATAGGAGCACCACAGATATGGTGTTTGCCCTTAGACAACTGCAAGAGAAATGTAGAGAGCAGAACAAAGGACTCTATGTAACATTTGTCGACCTCACCAAAACCTTCAACACTGTGAGCAGAAAAGGTCTGTGGCAGATCCTGGAATGTCTAGGATGTCCCCCCAAATTCCTCAAAATGATTATCCTGTTACATGAGGGCCAGCGCGGTCAAGTCAGATATGGCGATGCTCTCTTGGAGCCCTTTCTCATAACTAATGGAGTGAAAAAAGGTTGTGTTCTTGCACCAACCATATTTACAATCTTCTTCAGCATGATGCTCCAAAGGGCTATGGCAGACCTCGAAGAAGAAGACGGCATATATATACGCTATCGTACTGATGGTAGCTTGTTCAACTTAAGCCGTCTGAGGGCTCGCACTAAGACTCTAAACTATCTAGTCCGTGAGCTGCTTTTTGCTGACGATGCTGCCTTTGTCGCCCATTCAGAAGCAGCCCTGCAGCACCTACCATCCTGCTTTGCAAGAGCTGCAGAGCTGTTTGGGCTGGAAGTCAACCTGAAGAAAACGGAAGTCCTCTAGCAGCTCTCAAAGTGTAGAATCAAATAATGCAGTTTGAACAACCATCATCCCCATGTCAGCATAGGCAAATCTGTGCTTAAGTCCATTCAGCAGTTCACCTACCTGGGAAGCATAATCTCTTCAGACGCCAAGATTGACAAAGAGATAGATCACAGATTATCAAAGGCATATAGTGCATTTGGAAGGCTTCACAAAAGAGTCTGGAGCAACAAGCACCTGAGGCAAAGCACCAAAATCAGTGTGTACAGAACTATTGTACTGTCTATTCTCCTCTATGGGTCTGAAACATGGGTCACCTATCGCCAACACCTACGACTCCTCGACCGCTTTCATCAGCGCTGTCTTCGCACAATCCTAAATATACACTGGACCGACTATGTAACTAATGTTGCTGTCCTTGAGCAGGGAGGGATCACCAGCATTGAGCTGCGCTGGGCAGGGCACGTCTCTAGGATGGAGGACCACCGCCTCCTAAAGATATTACTCTATTGTGAACTCGCCACGGGTCAGCGCAAGAGAAGCGCCCCCCCCCCCAAAAGATATAAGTACTCCCTGAAACAACATCTCAGGCTCGGCCAGATTGATCACAAACAATGGTCCACCCTGGCCTCACAGCGGGAGGCATGGAGATGCACTATCCACAATGCTGTGGCCTCTTTCAAGAAGACATGCCGAATGGGTCTCGAAGAGAAACGACAACACAGAAAGAACCGCAACTTGGAAACAAGGAGACTTTCTGCTGTGCTTTCTTCAACCGAACTTGCCTTTCTCAGATTGGCCTTTTTAGTCATCAATGCGCTTGTAAAAAGCGTGGGATGAGTCCTTCCTGAATCTTTGTTCGCGAAGTAATGTCGAGAGAGACAATCAAAGAGCATTCTGAACCTTGCCAATGATAGAATTGGGCCAAACTTCCCACACAGAACCCCCATGACCAACAGAAAATACTGTGTTTTCTGATAGTCTTTGGTGACCCCTCTGACACACCGCCCGTGACTCCCCTCAACCCCCCCCCCCGGCATCCCGACCCCCAGGTTTTGAAACGGTGATCTAGATCAAACTACAGCTGGTTCTACAATGCCATATATAATGCAGTTTGAACAACATCAGTGTAGAATCAAACATCACCACACACATACACACACATATACATGAAAACATGCACACATACACACATGTACATATACATATACATAAGAACACACACATAAACATTACACGCACACATACACACATATACATACAGACATGCACACATACACACATACACACATATAAACATGCACATATACATAAGAACACAAACATACACATATACATATATACACACACACATACACACATATACATACACACATGCACACATGCACACATATAAACATGCACATATACATAAAAACACAAACATACACATACACATATACACACACACACATCAACACACACACATACATAAAGACACGCACACAAACACACATATATACATGCACATATACATAAGAACACAAACATACACAAAATACACATACACAAAATACACATACACATATACATACAAACATCAGCACACATATACACACACACACCATGTGGGTAGAAGGGGATAGCCACAGACTATGGCACTATGGCACAGCAACGCGTGCAGGGTACAGCTAGTACCATATATAATGCAGTTTGAACAACATCAGTGTAGAATCAAATAATGCAGTTCAAACTGCAATATATATAGCACTAGAGTTCAAGATGTGGTGAGACAAGAAATTCCAAGGAAATTCTCAAAAGATTTTCAATCCACAGTAAACTGGGCTGAACCAGTTTTGTCTTGCATTAAATGAAGTCGGGGAATGATTAGAAGTTTTGGTGAAATGCAGTCTCACACTTCAGGTTGACTATAGACAACAGATCAACTTCAAAGTGAAGCAGTATGTTGTCCATATGGGCCAGTGCTGCCACATCCTTTCCTTTGTCCTTGGCTGCAGTATAGCGAAATGGGGATGGATCAGGGCCATGTTGTTTTTGTTGCTGCTCAACCAGCTAGCTGGAGAACTCCAGAGAATCCTCATTATTACCAGTTGCATTTGTTGATATCAGCAAAGGAGTCTGTGTGAGCTGGGAAATTGAGGAGCCTACACTGATGATAATGATGATGATGATGATGATGATGATGACAATGATAAAATAACAATATCATCATCATCATCTTAGATATGTTTCTGCCAGAACTAAGCAGTTCCATAGCTCATAATCAACTGATAAAGCACAAGGAACTTCATTTAAGGAAAGGAGAGATCAGATTAATTGAGTAAAATATGGCAAATCATGCCGTATGCATTAATTTCCTGCTTTCTGAGCAACTTAAATATCTAATTTGTTAAAATTATCTAAAAGTGTCTGATAATTAAACACACACGAGTACTGTTTAATTTGCCTCCAGCTTAATTTTGAGGTGTATCAAATCATGTTTTGTGCTATGCAGAAAATGCTTGCCAATCAACTCATATTGTTGAGCTAAGAAAATAAGATGCACCCTGATAACAGAAGTAAGATATTCAGAAGACCTTAATCATATGAGAAATCACCAATACCTTAAAATGCTACGTATCCCATTTTTTTACAATAGACTTTGAAGGGCCTTCCTTTGATTTGTAGATTGTGACTTACAACCAGGTCGTGTTTTTGTTATCAGAATTTAGACCCCAAAATTATGAAGGATGTATGGCAGCTCCATTGGGACATACAGAGCACCTGCATTGCCTTCTTCATTCTGTCAAGTCATAACCAGAAGTTTCTGGACTCTGTCTGGACATCTAGGTTTGACTTCTGGTCAACTTTTGGTCAAAGGACAGGAGAGAGACAAGCCCTCAGATTGCTATCAATGGAAAGAACAGTGACTTCCAACACAGAAAAGAAAACTAAGCAAAGATTATTTTCAGCTAAGGATTTCCCATCAGTGTGTGTGTGTGTGTGTGTATAAAAAGGGGAAAGAGTTGGGAGATATTGATAAACAAATAGTCATATACACACAGCCTCGTCCCAGCAGGTCTCTGTAACATAAGCCAAGTTGGCATGTTCATCAGAATCATGAGATTATGTATTTCTTTCTGGTTTTCATTTTACTGGTGTACTGGTGTGCTCTACACCAGTGTTTCCCAACCAGTGTGCCGTGGCACATTAGTGTGCCGTGAGCAATCATCAGGTGTGCCGTGGGAAATTGGAACCTCCAATACCCTTTCTTCCCCCTCCTGCCGAACACTTTTTCTTCTCCACTCGGGCTCCCTTCTTCCCAGCCTTGCTCTGTGACTTTATGACAGGGGATTCTGTCATAAAGTTTTCCCATGCCTGTTTTAGGGACCTTAAAGTGGTGAGCCTCCTTCCAACATTGTGATTCTGGATAGAAAACAAACAACAACATAACATAATGTTGTTTGAGTCCACAGTGCTCTCTGGATGTAGGTGAACGACAACTTCCAAACTCAAGGTCAATTCCCAAGCAAACCCTTTCAGTATTTTCTGTTGGTAATGAGAGTTCAATATGCCAAGTTTGGTTCAATTCCATTGTTGCGAGAGTTCAGGATGCTCTTTGATTGTGTGTTAACTATAAATCCCAGAAACTGTAACTCCCAAATGTCAACGTCTATTTTCCCCAAACTCCATCTGTGTTCACATTTGGGCATATTGAGTATTCATGCCAAGTTTGGTCCTGATCTAACATTGTTGAGTCCACAGTGCTCTCTGGATATAGGTGAACTACAACTACAAAACTCAAGGTCAATACCCACCAAACTCTAGTATTTTCTCTTGGTTATGGGAGTTCTGTGTGGGAAGTTTGATTCCATTCCATCATTGGTGGTGTTCAGAGTGCTCCTTGATTGTGGGTGAACTATAACTCCCAGCTGTTGAGCTTGCTTCATGTGTGTCTTTCTGCCATTCCTGCCAACATCTATGTAGTGTTCATCGAAACAGGCCCAGGTTTCACACTGAGTGTATAAATACATTTTAAAACATATTAACTATATGTATTACTGTGTTAGAGTGTCATTTTGTGTCATTTTGGTTGGTGATGTGCCCCAGGATTTTGAAAATGTAAAAAATGTGCCGCGGCTCAAAAAAGGTTGAAAAACACTGCTGTACACAACCATGGGTCAGGCTTGGTATGTTGTACTTACGGACAATATACTCTACCCTCTCCTCTGCCCCTGGCTAACTGGGTGTAAGTTCAATTTGCAGCAGAGGAAGTAAGATTAGGATAAAGCAGGTAAAATAGGAGGATGAGATCAGGGGCGGTCTAAGGTAATTTGAAATGGTAGGCGAACATTATTTTGGTGCCCAAAAAAAACATTATTTTGCCCCCCATGTAAAACAAATATACAATTATAATATCACAATACCATTAGTAGTATTATATTGTATCAATGTATATACAATATATTATACCATACTCATACTATATTATATCATAATTATATTATACTACATTACAATATAATTATATTATAATATATTGACATTATAATACAATATAACATTCTATTATATTATTATTATAAAATAATAAATAAAATTATTTATTTCAATAAAATTATCCTCTACTAAATATTTTCATGACTCCTATAAAACTCAAATAACCCAAAATAAAGTAAAATAAAATATTATATATTACTATTTTGTACAATACTACTATACTGCAATATTGTTTGTAATATTACATGTAATATAAAATATATCATTATTCTATTGTTATATTGTATTTGTATTATATTGTATGACAATATTAAGCAGAACTGTATAATAATCAACAAGAAATGAAATGTAAATTCATCAAAATCAGAATCTATTACCTACCACCCGTCTCATAATTCATAGGAGTCTCCCATAAGTCCAAAATTAGGATCCCAATGTAAATGTAAATAAAAAAACAGCCAAAATGTTCAAATGAGGTCGAATACAGGCAGCAAGGCCTGGGCAAACTTGGGCTCTCCCTCTAGGTGTTTTGGACTCCAACTCCCACAACTCCTCATAGCCTCAGGCCCCTCAGGTCTAGACAGAAATGGAGCCGAAGAAAGGAAGGAGGGAGAGAAGAGGTCACAGAGGAGGAGGAGGAGGAAAGCCCTTCATTCATTCCTTCACTTACACTTCCTTCACTGATTCTTTTCTCCTTCCCTGCAAACGCGTGCGCGGCGGAGACAAAAGAAGAGGGGAAGCATTCCCTACCTGCCCGATAGGAAGTGCTTTGCTTACAGGCTTCTGCGCAAGGGAGCTACTGGGCATGCGCGGAGGTTTTCGCGCATGTGCAGTTGCTCCTGCGCTCAACTTCAGCTCCAGAGCAACTACGCCTGCGTGAAAACCTCCGTGCATACCCAGAAGCGGCGTCGGAGCACACAAGGCCGGGGCCCAAAAGCAGGCAGCTGCGGCGCTGTCTGAGGAACATCAGCAGGGCCAGGATGGCGCCCCATGCGGCCAGGATGGCGCCCCCTTCCCAGATGGCGCCCTAGGCGGCCGCCTACTTGGCCTACCTTGTAGGACCGCCCCTGGATGAGATGGAAACTGAGACGTTTTAAAAGCTGCCAACCAAACTAAGATAACACTATGTAACAAAATTTGAAAAAAAAATGTTCCTGGTTTGAAAGAGTTGGGTTTCATTCCTGGACAGCACAAGTCTCCAGTCCTAGATGAATAGCTAGACTTAGATAATATAGGTTTAGAATGAGGGATTTCTTCCCCCGCATTCCTGTGCATGCTTCTCTCAGAAGGGTTTTATTTATTTATGTATTATTTACTGCAGTTTATCCCGTCCTTCTCAACCCCCGAAGGGGGACTCAGGGCGGCTTACAATTGAGCCCCATCAAGCGGCTACTTCAACAGTTACAATAAAATCACAACAGAAAGACAGTCCAATGAAACATCATAATTAAAATCAAATACAGTCATCAGTTAAAAACATACACCAGCCTCATCCGTCTTAACATCAATCCAGATTTATCCCTTTAGGGTGCTGCTACTTCTATTGACCAAACGCCTGGTCCCAGAGCCAGGCCTTCACTTTCCTGCAGAAAGTTAGGAGATAAGAGATCGCTCTTATGTCTGTTGGGAGTGTGTTCCATAGGCGGGAAGCCACCGCTGAGAAGGCCCTGTCCCTCATCCCTGCCAGGTGTATTTCAGCTGTTGGCGGGAGCGAGAGCAGGGCCTCCCTGGATTATCTTAAATTTTGAGGTGGGACGTAGGGGTGGATGTGTTTGGACAAGTCAGCTGGGCCAGAACCGTTTAGAGCTTTAAAGGTCAAAACCAGTGGAGCTGACATAACAGGGGGGTGGTATGCTCCCTGTATGACGCCCCAGTTAGTAACCTGGCTGCCGACCATTGTACTAGTTGAAGTTTCGTCTTTACTCTTCTTGCTTCCCACAATCTCCTCCCCCTTTGAAGATGTAGCAATGGAATCTCTGGGAGGGATGAGGTCACTTCCTCTTTACAGGTACTTTTATTGCCCTGGGTTTGCCCATGTGGTACTTTTCCATTGCCCTCTCTCTGCCTTTATCTCCCTTCCAGTGAGGACGCATTTTGCCTTTCTCCAGGCAAAATGTAGCTGCATGGATACTTTTTATATTTTATCCTTTTACTTTCCTTAGAAGACGAGCTTAGTCAGCTAGTTAGCTCCAAGACCCTTTTCTATCTATAATTTATTTATTTATTTATTTATTTCCGGCATTTTACCCCGCTCTTCTCAACCCCCGAGGGGGGGACTCAGAGCGGCTTCCAAAAAGGCACAATTCGATGCCAACACAGTAAAACACATAAAACACAGTATAAAACCCCCCAAAACATTACACATTAAAATACAATTACATCAACATATCATACACATTCATTTAAGTTAAAAAAATGTATTTCTTTTCTTGGATAAATATTTTGAACCTAAAGTTCTGCCTCTGCAATCCTGTGCCACCCTGTTGAATGGAAGCTAATCCTGACTCACCACACATAAGTCTCTGCAGGTTATGAAGTTTGTTTCTAGCACTCTGCTATATTTGTGGAGGAATCACCCCAAGTGGGAGTTATTTTTGAGCCTAACAGCTCTGATTCCTAACAGAAAGTGTTATTATATCAAATTTAATTGTATGGTACTTACTTCGAAAGTAGTAGTACTCCAGAAACCTCTTTTTTGTGGCTGTCACAAACTAGGTTGAATTGGTTAAGTCTCAATGAGATATCAAATCGTGATGCAGGCTATCCCTCCCACGCAAACAATTTTTTTGCAATTTAATAAACTTTTTCAATGTTTTTAAATGAGAGAACCAATTACAAAATGGCATTGATAACCAAGGAACAAAAATCGTGTTGCAAAGTGTAATTAGAGGGCATGCTGTACTGCATCACCAGACCTTGACAAAACGTCATTTCTGAGGTTTTGCTGGGGTCAGAACGGATATCTAGAGAACAGACTTGAAGACTACAACAGAGAAAAGATTGGCCCTTTTACAGTCATTGTACCTATTGCCCCCCCCCCACACACACACACCCATACACACACACACACACACACCTCTTTGTGAAGGAAGGACTGAGTTTTCTGCCTGTGTGAACTTGCTCTGACTGGACTATCCAAAACCACAAATGGCAGGCCTGCCTGCAGGGTTTTCCGACTCTAAGGATGTCACTTTCGGTTCTCCCATGTGATTTTACACCCTCTTTGCCTGATGGAGAAGCCAATGAGCCTTAAAAGCCAGCATTATTTTTTTTTAAAGTATCTCCAGTGTGTATACTGGATTTCATTTAATGTCTATATAGGTACTCCTGCCTTCCTTGGATTATGGATACAGATAAATGGTTGTCCCTAATTCGGCACACGCAGAGAAGGAAAACATTCTCTCACCCAAACTTCATTGCGTTTCTTTAGATCTTTGCTTGTTATCGTCCTCACCATTGTTGTGAGAATTTCCTTTTTAAAATTGCTTTGACTTTTCATTCTTTATTTTCCTTCCTGATGGAATAAATAAGTGGAATGTCGTCCCCCAATTTTGCATGCAATTTTCCCTGATGCATACCTTCTGTGTGCTGCGCTTAGGCTGAAGTGCTTTTGCATGCTCTTATTTCTATTACATGCCTATTTTATTGCACTTTATCTCACAACTGATCATCACAGAAGAGGAATATGAGAACCATAGAACCAACAAAATCCTTTTCCATCTCTAAGCAAAGCATAATGTAGTGGTTTGGTTTAACTCTGGAGTATGTGACCTTGGGCAAGTCCCATACTCTGAACCTCAGAAGACCCCATGATAGGTCTGCCGTAAGTCAAGAAATAAGTTAGAAATGACTTGTAGGCACAGAACAATAACAAATACAATACTACCGAAATGCATCGCAACTACTGTATATACTCAAGTATAAGCTGTCCCGAATATAAACCAAGGCACCTAAATTTACCACAAAAAACCATAGGAAAACATATTGACTCAAGTATAAGCAGAGGGTGAGAAATGCAGCCGCTATTGGTAAATTTTAAAATAAAAATAGATACCAATAACATTTAAATTAATTGAGGCAACAGTAGTTAAATGTTTTTGAATATTTACATCAAATGTAATTTAAGATAAGAACTCTTGATTTGATTTGATTTATTGGATTTCTGCGCCGCCACTCCCAAAAGCCTCGGGCGGCTCACATAAGCAAGTAAAAACAATACATTAAAACAGGTTAAAACACATTAAATGAGCGCAACGTAACACAAATAGGTTAAAACCTAACGTGCCGAGATAAGATGGTATAAAAGGTATAAAAGCATTACAACATGGTACAAAATCGGAGGGCAGTGCATTGTGGACCTATAGGCCGAAGGCCTGCTGGAAAAGGTAGGTCTTGCACGCCCTCCTGAAAGGCAGGAGATCTCGGATGGCGCGCGTCTCAGCTGGAAGGGTGTTCCACAACGTGGGCGCAATCACGGAGAACGCACTCCTACGTGTTGCTGTCAATTTGGCTGACTTCGCCGATGGAATGGCTAACAGGTAAGTTTTCGGACCGGAGCGATCTCGTCGGGCAATATAGGGAAAGATACGCTGGCCCCAGGCCATGCAAGGCCTTAAAGGTGAGTACCAACACTTTGAAGGTGATCCGGTGCTCGATAGGAAGCCAGTGCAGATCCTGCAAGGTAGGTGTTATGTGGCAACCTGCTGGTGTGCCAGACAGGAGCCGGGCGGCAGTGTTCTGCACCAGCCTGAGCTTCCGGGTCACCGACAGAGGAAGGCCGACGTAGAGTGCATTACAGTAGTCCAGTCTCGAGATGACCGTGGCTTGGATCACCGTGGCCAGGTCGTTCTGGGATAAAAAGAGGGCCAGCCGCCTTGCCTGTCCGAGGAAAAAAGCAGATTTGCTGACCATGGAGACCTGGGTCTCCATGGTCAGCTGGGAGTCCAAGTGAACTCCCAGGCTCTTTACAGAAGGCGATGGGCATAATGCCACACCGTCCAGGGTTGGAAGCTGGACATCCCCACCACCCGGACGACCCAGCCACAAGATCTCCGTCTTTGCTGGATTCACCCTCAACCTACTGGCTCGCAGCCATCCAGTAACGGCTTCAAGGCAACGTTGGAAATTATCGGGGACGGATCCAGGCCCGCCCTCCATTCTCAGAATGAGCTGAGTGTCATCAGCGTACTGATAACACTCAAGCCCAAAACTTCGCACCAGCTGTGCAAGCGGCTGCATGTAGATGTTAAATAACAGAGGGGAGAGAATGGCCCCCTGAGGGACTCCACAAACTAATGGGGAGCCCTCAGAGACCACCTCGCCCCTCCTCACTCGCTGAGACCGATGGAGGAGGAAGGAGGCCAGCCATTTGAGGGCTGTTCCCCTCACTCCAGCCATGGCCAGGTGGTGGATCAAAAGATTGTGGTCGACCGTGTCAAACGCCACAGTGAGGTCCAATAACACGAGCAGCGCAGCCCCGCCTTGGTCAAGCTGGCAGCGGAGTTGGTCTGTGATGGAGACCAGGACTCTCTCCGTCCCATGCCCCAAACTGAAGCCGGACTGGAAGGGGTCTAGCCATGTTGCATCATCCAAGAAGGACTGCAACTGCTCCATTGCTGCCCTCTCAACCACCTTTCCCAGGTACGAAATATTCGACACTGTAGTTGGAGGGAACCGCAGGGTCTAATGACAGTTTTTTCAGCAATGGAGCTACAATCGCCTCTTTTAAGCACTCTGGAAACACTCCTTGCTCAAGGGAGGTATTTATGATGTTCAACAGAGGCCCACGTAACCCCTCCAGGCAAGATCTAACAAGCCAGGAGGGGCATGGGTCGAGGGAGCAAGTGGTAGGCCTGGTTGCAGCCACAATCTTATCAACAGCATCTGCGTCCAGTGGCTGAAACCGGTCGAGGGTGGGCCCAGCGGAGGGCCACGGGGTCTCAAGCTCTCTTACTGTATCAACCGTGGCGGGGAGGTCCCGGCGAAGGCTCAATATCTTGTCTGCGAAAAAACTCTGGAAAGCATTGGCGGTAAGGGCCTGGTCATCATTTTTTGGGACGGTAGGGACCGTCGTCAAAGACCGAATTACTTTGAACAGTTGTGCCGGGCGTGAGTTGGCAGGCGCTATCATGGCGGCATAATAGGAATGTTTTGCCACCTTGACAGTACGCTCATAAGCTTCTTTAAATAGCTTATAAGCTGATAATGAGGCTCCGTCATGGAGTTCCCTCCACACGCTCTCTAGCCATCTCCTTTCCCGCTTCATCGACCTGAGATCTTCGGTATACCAGGGGGATCGGTGCTTGCGGGGTCGGAGAGGACGCCTAGGGGCAATCTCGTCGAGAGCTTTGGATAGTGTGGAGTTCCAGGATTGAACTTGCTCTTTGACTGAGACGCTGATAGACTCCAGGTCCCTCAGAGCATTCAGGAACCTTTCGGGTTCCATAAGTCTCTTCGGGCGAACCAAAATCCGTTTGGCGCCCATGCATGGGGGGGGGGGCGGGCGATTGCTCCACCTGGATCCTCAGGGCACAGTGGTCCGACCATGGAACCTCTATTACGGAGGCTAGGTCCACTTGCACCCCCGCACCGAAGACCAAGTCGAGGGTGTGACCGGCCGAGTGTGTGGGCCCTGAGTTACAGAGAGAGAGGCCCAATGTCGCCATGGTTGAGATTAGGTCTGCAGCTGCTGATGGAACGGAGGCTGTGTTGGCGTGGACATTGAAGTCCCCCAGGACAATCAGCCTAGGAAACCTCAATGCCCACTCCGACACAGTCTCCAGCAGCCGCGCCAGGCTTTCTGCCGGTGCGCTAGGCGCACGGTACACCAGCAGGATGGCCAGGCTCTCCTGGGAGTCCCACACTAGACCGACACTTTCAAGCCCCGAGGTGATCAGTACAGGGATCGCCCTGAGGTGTAAACCATCACGGGAGAGTATTGCCACCCCCCATCCCCCATTCCTGTTTTGGTGCGTGGCAACGTAGCCAGGAGGAACAACCTCCTGGAGGCAGATGCTATCACTGTCCTGGAGCCATGTTTCGGTGATACAAAAGAGGTCAGCTTTCGCCTCCTCACAGGACTCTTTGACTGTGGCGGTCTTATTCCGAATGGATCTAGCGTTAGCCAGCACCAAAATGGAAGGGGAGATAGCTGGAGGTCTAACATCAGTGTGCCTGGGGATAGGCCGCAGGTCAGAGCCATGCCTAGTCGCGTTATGACTAGGGTTGGATCTCGCAGTCATCATCGCATTCGGCCTGCGCCTACCGTACTTTCCCTGCCCTGAGATCACTGGGATACCTGAGGGGCTTAAATTCATTCTCTGGAGGCCGACGACGGATTCAATTTCCGGCACACCCCGTGAAAAGGGAAGTTGCCAAGGATCTCCTATCGCCGCCAGGCGGGTTCACAGCCAGGTTAGTGACCTCCACATTCTCGGGATGTGGGGTTGAGGTGCCAGGATGGAAGTAGATGAGCTCCCCTCACCAGGTTTTGCTGCCATCTGGCTGTTGTTTGTCATTGATGGTGCATAGGACTTTTTCCCCACCCCCTCGGGTTGGGTCCTGGCCCTGTCATGCGCGGCTGATCCAGAGGGTTTCCTCAACCGACTCCAAAACCCACCCCCCAAAAGGTCTGCGGTCCGCTTTTCCCCACCGTTTTTTTCCCCGCGCCTCCGTTCCGGCACCCAAGGTGGTCGGTGCTGGCGGAGAGGGGGCAGGTAGTTGTAGGTCCAGGTTGACTTCAGAGCCATCTGTATCAAAGGTGGACCTGGCCAGGGATCCCCCTGGGTGAAAAGCCTCAGAGCCAGTGGCTGACGAGTCCGTCCCACTGGGGTAGATCAGCACTCCAGGTTGGGTGTTAGCTGGAGGGGATGGTGGGTGGGGGTTTTGATTTTTTGTCGAATTGGGCCTCCGTCCCCGTCTGCGTTTAGCCTAGCCTGGCCTGTTTTTCTTTTTTACGCCACCAGGAGGAGGTAATGGGGGCTGGAGCCTGGGTGCCGCCAGGGCATTGGCAGGGGCGGGTGGCGTGCCAGCGAGGCCCGGCAGGGGGAGCCGACACACTCGGCGCCGAGGCCGCTCCCTCGGGACCTTGGCTAGCACCTCTGAGATATTAAGTGTCTCCAGTGGGGACCCAGGCAGCCTCCATTGCTCAGGCTGTTGGGAATCACCAGCCATAAGGGGTGTAGCCAATGTCTTCAGAGGTAAAGAGTGGCAAGCCATGGGGGGTGTGACCATCAGCTGATGAGGTGCACAGCCCATAGGGGGTGGCTGGAGTCTTCGGGAAGGCTGGGGGCGGGGCCAGGGATGCCGAGCAGCTCGGGCACGGCGCCATATTGACTCTCGCGCCCACGCCCTCCCCATCGGCCCCAGAGGGCCCAGCCCTTGGCTGCTCCATCGGCCTCTTCCCCAGTTCTGCTGCGACCTCACCGTACAGGTCGCATCCTGGCCGGTGCTCCATTGTGGTGCCGGGTGAGAAGTCTCCGTTGGGGGTCGACCTCCGCGGGTCGCCCACCTTTCGGCGCAAGTTAATAAGTCTCTGGCGGAGCTCAGCAACATTGCGTCCACTCAGCGCCGCCATCTTAGATCATCATTCTAATCTACTTCAGTGTAAATGTACTTAAGTATCTTTCCAAAATTAATAAAGAGTAAAAAACTAATAAATGGAATAATAATAATAATAAAGTAATGGAAATATAATAATAAATGTAATAATACTGATAGAGTACAATAATAAATGGAATAATAATAACAACAATAATAATGTAAAATAATAAATGGAATAATAATAGAGAAAAATAATAAATGGAATAATTATAAAGTAAAATGATAAATGAAATAATAATAATAAAGTAAGATATAAATGAAATAATAATAATAATGAATAGAGTAAAATAATAAATGTAATGATAGTGTAAAATAAAAATTGTAATAACAATAATAAACTACAATAATAAATGTAATAATAATACAGTACAATAATAAATGTAATAATAATAATACAGAACAATAATAAATGTAATAATAATAGAGTAAAATGTAATAATAACACTAATAGAGTAAAACAATGACTAATAAAAATAATATTAATCGCCCAATAAAATAACAATTAACTTTGACTCTGGTATAAACCAATGGGGGTTTTTTCAACTCAAAAAGAAGGGTTAGAACATAAGAACATAAGAAGAGCCATGCTGAATCGGACCTCAGCCCATCTAGTCCAGCATTCTGTATCACACAGTGGCCCACCAGTTGTACACGGGGATCTCGAGCAGAAGGGAGGGCAAAACCCTGACCTGCTCCCGACCCCCACAACCAGTACCCAGGGAAATCCTGCCTACCTCAACCAACTCCGAGGTGGCACTTGAATGTCCTTTTCAGTAACTACCGATACACTTGGTATCCATGAATCTGTCTAATCCTGCCTTGAAGTTTTTCAGGCTGACAGCTGTCACAACCTCTTCTGGAAGTGAGTTCCATAACCCAATGACCCTCTGGGTGAAGAAATATTTCCCTTTATTAGTCCTAATTTTTCTACCTTGGAGCTTCAGGGAGTGCCCTCTAGTCCTAGTGTTTTGTGACAAGGAAAATAATTTTTCTTTATTCACCTTTTCTATCCCATGCATGATTTTATACACTTCGATCAAGTCACCTCTTAAACGCCGTCTTTCAAGGCTGAAAAGACCAAGGCGTTGCAACCTGGTTTCATAAGGGAGCCGCTCCATCCCTTGGATCAGTCTTGTTGCCCTTTTCTGTACCTTTTCCAGTTCCGTTATATCCTTCTTAAGGTGCGGAGACCAGAATTGTATAGTACTCCAAATGTGGCCTTACCATCGATTTGTAGAGAGGTAATACAACATTTGCTTACCTATTTTCGATTCCCTTTCTGATCATGCCTAGCATAGAATTTGCTTTTTTCACTGCTGCTGCGCACTGGGTTGACATCTTCATTGAGCTGTCCACCAAGACCCCAAGATCCCTTTCCTGGTTTGTCTCGGAAAGCTTTGACCCCATCAATTTGTAGGTGTAGTTGGGGTTCTTTGCCCCGATGTGCATGACTTTACACTTGTTTAGGTTAAAATGCATTTGCCACTTTGTTGCCCATTCACTCCAATTTCGAGAGATCTTTCTGGAGCTCTTTACAATCAGTTTCATTTTTAACTACCCTGAACAATTTAGTGTCGTCTGCAAACTTTGCTACCTCAGAATTCACTCCTACATCCAGATCATTAATGAATAAATTAAAAAGTAATGGACCCAAAACTGACCCTTGGGGTACGCCACTTCTCACCCCTTTCCACCCAGAGAAATGTCCGTTTATTACCACCCTTTGTTTCCTACAGTTTAGCCAGGTTCCAATCCAGGACAAGACCTGTCCTCTGATTCCATGGCTGAAGAGCTTATTTAGGAGCCTTTGGTGAGGGACTTTGTCAAAAGCCTTTTGAAAGTCAAGGTAAACAATATCGACTGGGTCCCCTTTATCTATGTGTTTATTTACACCCTCAAAGAATTTGCCTTTGCTGAAACCATGTTGAACAAGTTCTTTAGTTCAGCTTTAATAATGGTTTCACACTTTGCCTGGAACTGAGGTTCTGGTCTATAAGAACTCTGGATCCTTTCTTGAAGATGGTTACATTTGCCTCCTCCAGTCTGTACAGTGCCTGATCTTGGTTATGATTTGTTGACATTTAGTTTAGTGGACCTGGTGATTTGGCATAAGGCATATGAGAACATCCTCCTTGTTTATCTCTATCTGTTTTAATTCTTTTAATTCCCTCCCTGAACAAACTGACTCAGCTGCAGGCATATGTTGTCTGTCCTCCTGTGTGAAAACAGAGGCAAAGAAGTCATTTAGCCGCTCAGCAATCTCCTTGTCTTCGCTGATTTTCCCTTTCTGACCATTGTCGTCGAGTGGCCCAACTGCTTTTCTAGTTGGGTTCCTGCTTCTGATGTACTTAAAGAAGTTTTTGTTGTTTTTTTTAATATTCTTTGCTATGTGTGCTTCAAAATCTCTCTTGGCTTTCCTGACTGTTGCTTAGCATTTTAGTTTGCCAGAGCTTGTGTTCCTTTCTGTTCTCCTCGGTAGGAAGAGCCTTCCATTTCTTAAATGAGTTTTTCTTCTTTCCAATCACATCTTTTACTTCATTTGTAAGCCATACTGGTGTCCTTTTGGACTTTCCATGCCTCTTTCTTTTTATTGGAATGCATTTTAGTTCGGCCTGTTTTAAGGTATTTTTAAACAGTTTCCAAGCATTTTGGAGGGATTTGATTTTTTTACTGCTCCTTTTAGTTTGTTCTTTACAATTTTTCTCATTTTGGTGAAATTCCCTTTGTGAAAGTTTAATGTCTCCGTGTTAGTTTTCACTGACAGTTTGCTATCCAAATTTACGTTGAAGGTTATTGTGTTATGGTCACTGGTACCTATGGGCTCAGCTACAAGGACATCTTGAACGAGATCTTGTTCATTAGTTAGCACTAAGTCCAGGATCCCCTTTCCCCTGGTTGGTTCCATGACCATCTGCTCAAGGGAATAATCAGCTAGCATGTCGAGGAACCTTGTCTCTCTTTCATGTGTAGAACAAGAATTTGACCAATCTATTTGGGGATAGTTGAAGTCCCCCATTATGACTAATGTATTTCTTTTGAGGCCTGTTTAACTTCATTTTCCAGATAGCAGTCTGCCTCTGGAGTTTGGTTGGGAGGGCGATAGCAGATCCCTAGTGCTAGATTAGTTTTTTGTCCTGGGACTTTTACCCACAATGTTTCTGTAGGTGAATTTGAAATTTCTTGAAGTTCTAATTCATGAGATTCTAGCTCTTCATTTATGTACAGGGCCACACCGCCACCATTTTTCCCTCTCCTGTCTTTCCTGTACAGTTTATAACCTGGAATCTTTGTGTCCCATTTGTTTTCCTCCGTCCACCAGGTTTCTGTTATGCCAATAATATCAGTATTTTTTTCTTTTGCCAAATATTCCAACTCCCCTATTTTTGTTCGAAGGCTTCTAGCGTTTGCGTACAGACATTTATATTTATTTCTCTGGTGCACTTTCAACTTTGGCTGTTTTGAAAATTTGTAGAAGGCCTACCATGTCCTACCTCTCGACTACTACTATCTATCTTTTCTGTTGACTCAGCCATTTGTGTATGGATTTCGTCCTCCATACTTGGCATTTCACCCTCTCGAACCGGAAGCTGCCCAGCTCCTGTCAACTTTCCCCTAGGAATCAGTTTAAAAGCTGCTCTGAAATCTTTTTAATATTAGTGGCCAGCAGTCTGGTTCCATTTTCGTTCAAGTGTAACCCGTCCCTTTTTTACAGGTCTGGCTTACCTGAAAATGTTCCCCAGTTCCTAACAAATCTAAAACCTTCCTCTCGACACCACTGCCTCATCCACGCATTGAAGCTCCTGAGCTCTGCCTATCTGGCTGTCCCTGCACGTGGAACAGGTAGCATTTCCGAGAATGCTACCTTTGAGGTCCTGGACCTTAATCTTCTACCTAGCAACCTAAATTTGGCTTCCAGGACCATCCGCTTAGCCTTCCCAATGTCATTGGTACCAACGTGTACCACGACCACTGGCTCCACCCCAGCACTATCTACCAGCCTATCTAGATGCCTCGTAATGTCCGCAACCTTTGCACCCGGCAGGCAATTTACCATGCGGTCATCACGTCCATCACAAACCCAGCTTTCTATGTTCCGGACAATCGAATCGCCTACTACAAGAAGCCCACCTCCTACCACCCATCGAGAAGTATCTTCGGTGCACGAAGATATGGGCACAGCCTCTGAGGAAGGGGTCCCAACTGAGGGAGCCGGTCCCTCTTCCTCAGACTGATGTTCTCCCTGCCCAAGACCCCCATTTTCCAAGGCAGCTGGAGGGCTGCTCAGAACGGAGTGGGATGCTCCTATTGCATCTCTGGAGATCTTATCCTCCAGCCTCACTTCCTCTCTGTGCTTCTCCAGGTCTGCTACCTTGGCTTCAAGGGAAGAAACACGTTCCCTGAGAGCCAGGAGCTCACTGCAGCGAACGCACACCCAAGACTTCTGCCCGGCAGGCAGATAGTCATACATGTGACACTCAATGCAAAACACTGGGAACCCCCCCCTCCCACTGCTGGCTGACTACCTCCATTTCTTATTAATATGTTTTTTGTAGATTAAACTGTTTTGTTGTGGACTTAATTTACTTAATTTAATTTTTTACAAGTCTTTGGATATTTCTTTTCCGACTTGTTACAAGTTTATGCTCTAACAAAGACCTAAAGCAATACTAGAATCTAAACAACAAATTTACCCCAGGAACTTACCAGTGCTCCTTTCTTTCTCCTTTATTTATTTTCTGTTTTATTCCTTATTTGAAAGTAGTCTGCTTGATCTGCTTCTCACAAGGACAGTTAGCTGACTGGGTTGCAAAACTCGGCCCAAGTATATACAGTACCTAAGGATGAATCATCCCATCACACTGCTGATGGGACTCTAGAGCTTGACCCTACATTATGCTATCTCAGTTTTCATAGCATGACTCTATACATCTGCCTTCCCAATGTGACTAGTCATCTCCAAGGCTAGAATGCCATGGTTTTTAAGTGAGATGTTGACCTGGATTCTGTTTCCGCATATTTGCTGAATGTGCTGTGTGCATTTCTTTTTCTAAAAGCCACACTGTGCTCTCCTCTTGCAATATACTTTCTTTCTGCCTCTTATCGCTGTGAAATATGGATGAATGGATCCAATTGTGATTTTTTCCTCCTTTAATTTTGAGATCCATCTATACAGCCTTGTGGGGATACTGCCAGCAATTTCTATTAAAACGTATCATTTCTCATCTTTCTCGGGGAGAAAAATTCATAAAGGAAAGCGTAAAAGCAATACTCCCTAGCTTCAACCCACAGAAGAAATGAACATCAATACTCCAGCATGCTGCACACACACATAATAAATGCTCAACAACACACTATTCATAAATAGTTAATGAAAGTGAACACACTTTTAACTTATATGCCTGCCCCAAGCTGTATGTGCTCAGGTTTGAAATGGAAGAACAAAGACAAATGACAGAGTCGAAAAAGGAAACCTCCATCAAGGAAGACTTCCTCATCCCTTGAAGAAGGTCTCCCAATGGGAGAGGCTTAAAAGAGGGACTCCGTTGATGCAATAGTTCACACTAACAGCAAGGTTCTGCCACACAGAGAGCTAGAGATGGGGACAATTCCATTAAGTTCACAAAATAATATGAACATCGCCAATTTGCACTTTATAATTGTCGTGGCAACCAAACCTTGCTACTACATTTTGGAAAAACACATGTCTAGATCCAGTTGTTGAGTGGTGACTGAACACAAAGATACGTAAAATTTTGGAAAACCTTGCAAGGTCTCTTTTGCATAAAGGAAAACTGGAATTATAGAAATCTGGTCTCAATTTCTCCTTTGTAATGTATTTATTTATCATGTCAGAAGCGAACTGAGGGTACCGTTGTAATATATTTTAAAACACAAAGTTTTAAAAACATGGCACCAAACTCGGGACTCTGGCTTCCTTGGTTGAATAAATCCACCTGCAGATGGGTCCTTTTTTTCTTTAATAATTTTTATTCAAACATACAGAAAAAAGGAAAGAGTTCAGACTCACAATGCTTTTTCCATTACCAAGCATAGCAATATTTTCTAGTAGCTTGCGTTGTGATATGTCCAAAGTACGATAGCCTCAGTTTAGTCATCTCTGTTTCTAATAGAGCTTAAGTTTGATACATTCTAAGGCACCTTCCACGCAGCTGAATAAAAACCCACATTATCGGCTTTGAACTGGAATATATATTTTTTAAATTTATTTTATTCGCATTTATTTGCCGCCACTCCCAGTGGCTCGGGGCGGCTTACACATGATCATAGAAAGACAACCAAAACAATATATGACAGTATGGCCTCAGATAATCCAGTTCAAAGCAGATATTGTGGGATTTTCTGCCTTGATAAAAATTACATGACTGTGTGGAAGGGCCCTAAGTATTTTAGCAGTCCATGGTTTCCATACAACTCTTCCATAAGATGCAATAAACAAAGTTTCTGTTCAGACATTGTGGGAATTGTAAAAATAATAATAACCACAACCACAACAACAAAATGAATTAATTACCTGCCTCTCCCTGCGACTTGAGGCAGGACATAACAACATTAAATAAGAGATAAAACACTACTAAAAGACGTAGAGCTAAATACACAGAGATCAAATTGATAAAGTGCAGATTAAAATTCACAACTTGTTCCAAACCTCTGGAAGATTGGTATACATGGCATTAATTATCCTGGTTTTCTCTGTTCCCTGCCTAACTATTATGGTGCCTTTAACACTTGCACGAAACACTGGGGTTCTTGCCCAAAGCGCAAACACACACGTATCGCTGAACTATACAATAATAATAAACAATAATATTGTGATTATGTGAGCATCGAATTGTGCCGTACTGTAAGCTGCTCTGAGTCCCCCCTTGGGGGTTGAGAAGAGCGGGGTAAAATCCCGAAATAAATAAATAAATAAATAATAACTATCGTATCAGTAGTGTGACATATATCCTCTGCTATAAGTGGCTGCTATCCCCCACCAAGCAAGGCACCGCTGGAGAAGGACGCAAAAGGACCCCCGCTGCAGCTCAAGAGGGGAATTCTCCCCAGAGCCAGGTCTCCAAGTGAGAAGCAAAGGCCTCCCTTGGTCCCCCAATGAGGTAGTGTCTCCCAGAGATAGGGAATATAAGAAATAAAGCCACTCAGTGGGAAAGCACGTTTACCCCCTATATGGTTTCGGACAATGTTCGAGTTTTTGAGAAAATGGTACTAGAGGAGATAACACGACCACTGGGGTTCCAGACAGGAGCCGGGCGGCAGTGTTCTGCACCAACTTGAGCTTCCTGGTGTAAAAGCACGTTACAGTAATCCAGCCTTGAGGACCAGCTTGGATCACCGTGGCTAGGTCATTCCTAGGGGGCCAAGCCTGATGAAAAAAAAAAGCACCTTGCTGACGATCTAGTTTGGAAGCAGGCAGATAAGGGAGGGGCCATCGTTTGCCTTAACACGAGAGATTATACTCTCTAATTGTGGTGGGGGATAGCAGCCACTTATAGCAGAGGATATATGTCACACTACTGGTACGATAGTTATTATTGTTTATTATTATTGTGTAGTTCAGCGATACGTGTGTGTTTGCGCTTTGGGCAAGAACTCCAGTGTTTCGTGTTTGTGCTCTTCCCGAAGGGGTTACCATGGAGTCCACCTCCACCAGTATTTTCACCAATGAGGATAGGGAGAACATCACCAAGGTGTGGTCTTTATATGACCCGGGTGAGGCTTCTACCTCGGATGCAGAACCAGGCAGGGACATGTCCATCCTTGACTTAACAGATAAGAAATTAAGACTAGTAAAAGTCCAGCTTAATGCGGCAGCTTTATCAGAGTATATAAGGGGGGGCATGATCCCAAGGGGGATGAGGGTGAATTTACCCCCTGGCATCTATCTAGATGATGAAGACTTCCTGAACACATGGAACAAGATCCTGGACAATTGTTCCAGGGATCTCATGACCCTCATAGTCCAAAGGACCACCGTAGAGGCCCAGACCTTGAAAGATGAGATTGACAATATTAAACAACAGCTAGGGACCCAATTGAAAGTGGTGGACCTAGAAAGCATACAGCAACAGTGCAAAAAACTGCATCAGGATATTAAAAAGGCTAAGCTGAACAAGCTTAACAGAGACAAAGAGGATTACAAAAACAACCGGGTCTATAAGGTATTACGTAAATCCACAGATAGACTCTTTAACAGAGGTGTGAGGTTCTCCAATGAGAACTTACCCTCCAGAGACACTAATGATGACCCGGGAGTCCATTCGGACCATTCCACCGGATCCTCAGGGTACAACCTGAGAGATAGGAAGCCAGCACAAAAAAGCAAGCAGAAAAATTTTCGCAGGGGCCCCACCCAAAAGAAGCCGACCTAATAGTCAATCTCTCCGACCTCACCCTCTCTGCTAAACGGATTGAGCTGGTGAGCAAGGGCCTCTCATTTGTCATGACCCCGGCTTGTTCTGACGTCACCATTAGGAAATATGTTGCGGGTCTATTCCGCAGCATAAGACTCAAAGAATTCTTCAAACAGGACAATCTTTCTACCACACACTCTGACCATAAGTAAGTTAATAAAAGCACGTTTACCCCCTATATGGTTTCGGACAATGTTCGAGTTTTTGAGAAAATGGTACTAGAGGAGATAACACGCATAGACCATAGGGGTGACCATTCCCATTCTAATATGTCCAAGGAGGACATTACCATCCTACAGGAGCTGGGCAACCGCCCCGATCTAGTTTGGAAGCAGGCAGATAAGGGAGGGGCCATCGTTTGCCTTAACACGAGAGATGATACTGCAGAGGTCCATAGGCAACTCGATGACCGTAACTTCTATAAGCCCCTGCCCCAAGACCCAAAACAAAGGTTTGCTAGGACCATTGCAAACATGATTCACTATGATGTCACCATGGGACATGTAGACCCCAAAACTGAGGATTTTCTGATGCAGAAATATCCCCGTGTTCCCCGATTTTATGTCTTACCTAAAATCCATAAACCCGAGCGACCTCCCCGAGGGAGACCCATTGTCTCTGGCTCCGGGGGCCTGCTTGAACCCCTGGCACAATATCTTGATTCCTTTTTACAGCCCTTTGTTGTAATGACCACCTATTATTTGAGAGACACAATGGATTTTATTTCTAAAGTAGAGAACTTCCAAGTGCAGACTGGCGACATTTTAGTGACAGCGGACGTATCGTCCCTTTACACGAACATCCCCTTAGAGGAAGCCAGGAATATTATATCTGACACACTTGATTCCAGGCCTAGCCCGAGATCACCGCCGACGTATATCTTGCTCGAAATGCTCGATTGCGTATTTGATTATAACTATTTCGCTTTCGAAGATGACTTCTATCTGCAGACCAGTGGGGTCGCAATGGGTTCGGCCGTTGCTCCATCAGTGGCCAACCTCTTCATGTCACAATTAGAGAGTGTACACCTATCTCACAACATCCTCAACCCCATGATGCAACAGGTAAAGAAATATTGGAGATATATAGATGACATCTTTTTAATTTTGCGTGGGGATACTGACTTGGCCGCATTTGCCAGATGGCTCTATGGCTGGCACACATCCATCCAGTTTGCCCTGGAGGCCAGTACCCACAGTGTACATTTCCTGGACATTAATGTATTCGTACATGAAGGAACCATCAAGGTCAGCACCTTCAAAAAACCCACAGATAGAAATTCGTTTTGCATTTCCAGAGTCATCATACACGGTCCCTTAGGTATAACTTACCTTATTCGCAGCTATTACGCATTAAACGTAATTCCTCTTACCATCCGGACTTTGAGAGAGCTGCTAATAGACTAGTCACAGATTTAGCCAAAAGGGGATACCCATCAACCATACTCGATCAAGCCCTCACCAAAGTTAGACAGGTTCCCAGGAACACTTTATTGCAACCCAAGAACAAATCTAGACAAGAAACCAGGTTGGTATGGCCCTTGACTTATTCCCCCCATTCCCAACATATACAAAGCATAGTCAAACAATATTGGCCATTGCTGGCGGGAATTCCGGGCCTAGAAGAACCTCCCATGGTGGCACACAAAAAGACCAGGTCTATCAGAGATATTTTGATATCCGCGGCTTTTTCACGTGTGCCACCTTGGATTTAATCTACGCGTTAATATGTCCCTGTGGATATGTCTACGTGGGCCAGACTAGCCGAGAACTCCGGACCAGGATGATCAAGCACAGGTCAAAGATCAAGAATGGGGCCTCAGACTCCATCCTGTATAAACATTTTTTTGGATTTAAAACATCCCTATGATTTTTTCTCCTGCATGGGCTTGGAAAAAGTGTATACTCGGGAGTATGGGGACACTCACACAGCCCTGATCAGGACAGAATACAAATGGATCATTTTGCTCTCCAGTGAAACACCTGCAGGCCTCAATGAGGCAATTAACATACAAACCTTGATTACCTAATTTCAATCCACCTCCTTCCAATTGGGTGGGGTGGGCTTGGCCCTGTTCCCTGCCCTTTCAGCTCTGAGTATTTAAGCCCCTGGGTTTTCCATAGACCTACCTTTGGGTCACCTTCAAATCGGTGGAATTCATCCACATTTTGCGATGATGATAGTTCACTATATTTGTGTGAGTATATTTGGCTATGCAACCAAGTATCTTGATAGTGTTGTTATGCTTGTATTCTTTGACCTTGCCCTCTTGCTGTTACTTAGTTTATTTGTATTTATTCACAGGTGATATGATGACTTTCTCACCAATACCATGATTGTATGTTCTATCTTAAACGCCCTGATGAAGCTAGGATTGTGATTAGCGAAACGGGATTTGGGACCCTCCAAACACCAGAATATCACCCGTAGGCGTTTGTGCCTAAGTAAGGGAGCTGCCAGCCCCTTGCTGGGTCTACCTACAGTACAATCTACTGGCGTTCATGAATTGGTGCTGTTGCGGCTGATTTGGTACCGCTTGGGTCTTACAGTATTTCACTGTGGGCCCAATAAACTACATTTTGATATTTTCGTACCAGACTGTGTATAATAATTTTCATTTTGGAATCCACCGCTGCGTCTGCCCACCGCCGTCCGGGTCCGTGCTGGGACGCGCTTGTTCTCCTGTGCAGTGTCCTGGGAGGGGGCAACTCCCCCCCGGGACCCAGGCCGCTTTTCCCCGCCATTTGGCTCTTCCCACCACCCAGTGGGACACCATTCCAGGTTCGCCTGGGACCTTTGGCGCATATTTTCGCCACACTGGCCCTTTAATTTGGCCCCCCCTTTCCTGTTTCGCCGGGAACGCATCGGGATCTCCCGGACGACGTCAGCACGCACAGCGTGCTCGGCGCTATCTCAGGACGTCACCTGACTACGTCAGCACGCCATCGACGTAAGACGCCAGCTTCGTCCCTGCACATTGGATCTACGCGCTACGTCATCACAGAGGGACGCGCCCAAGGCCGACATCCGCTCTTGCGACCTGGGGGATCGTCGGCGTGATCCGGACATGGCCCTCCACATCCCACGGGCCTGCCATCCGCCCTGGCTCCCTGAGAGAACTTGGCTGCATCTATATGCCGGCACGGGGACCCCCCATACGGGACGGTATTGGGGCTATTAGCCCCGCCCTCAGGGTGCTCCATAGCACTATATTGAGTGACTTTGGGCAGGGGGTGCTGCATTACTGATGCTCTATATTTTGTGCCTTTCCCACTGAGTGGCTTTATTTCTTATATTCCCTATCTCTGGGAGACACGACCTCATTGGGGGACCAAGGGAGGCCTTTGCTTCTCACTTGGAGACCTGGCTCTGGGGAGAATTCCCCTCTTGAGCTGCAGCGGGGGTCCTTTTGCGTCCTTCTCCAGCAGTGCCTTGCTTGGTGGGGGATAGCAGCCACTTATAGCAGAGGATATATGTCACACTACTGGTACGATAGTTATTATTGTTTATTATTATTGTGTAGTTCAGCGATACGTGTGTGTTTGCCTTTAACACTGGCCTCAGCTCGTCTGCCCAACCGACCATCACCTCTTAGCCCGTAGACCCTCATTCCAGCAGTTCCAAACAATCAGGATATAGTTATTTCTTTTTATGTATTTTTGAGATCATTTGTGAGAAATGGTAAGTTTGAAAGATCAGGAGGCTATAAAACTAATACGAAGCTCAGGCCAGGGTCATTTTTATTCAACACCTAAAAACAAACACGAGTTCCATGCATCAAAAGAACTGGAAGACCAAAAAAGGAAAGAAAGGAAAGCTCTCTCTCTCTCTCTCTCTCTCTCTCTCTCTGTATTTTTTCTTCTCCTTCTTCTTCTTCACAGATCTGTTGAGGTCTAACTGGGGAGAAAAGCAGAGACACATTTTTCAGCATGGCTCTGTTTGCCCGGTGTGGCCACGTTCCCTGAATCTGCTGTCACGATGAAAAATGTCACTGAAGTGTTAGTCGCAAGAATTCTAATGTCATTGTGTGGGTCTTTTATAGGAGGAGAAAGAGCCCAAGATTTAAGTGTTGGAAGCTGGGTTTGGCTTCCCCACCTGAATTGCATTCTGGATTTGGTCAGTCCTGAAGCTATTAAGCAAGCTGTCAGGCCCAGCTCTTGGCAAGCTCAAGGCAGAAAACGTGACAAGAGCTGGAGGGGAAGAAGAGGTCTATCAGACCAAGAAATAGCAAGGCCATGGCCATGGCCATGGCCATGATGATGATTGTTGTTATTATTATGTTTATGTTTATTGTGTTTATTGTGTTTATTTATACACAGATTTTTCCCGCCACAAGGAGACTCAAAACCACTGGCTCTTCTAGTTATTTAAGGAGCTGTGGCCTCATAAAACAACTTTTCCAAGAGCTGAGAAAGGCATAGAGCCACCTCCCTAAAATTATCACTGTCTGATCCATGGCATTATTTAGGGACAAGTGACCAAAGTAACTACCTAGAAAGCCAAGTTTTGAAGTTCCAAGGCAGGAGTCTAAACAACGTTAAGAGATATTGGCTGGGATCCAGGCTTGCAGCAGTGGAGCATTAAACTCTTCCAGGCACAACGGTATGCCCAAGCACAATGGGGAAGAACCAGGAATTCAGGGGAAAGGTGCAGGAGACAGAATGGAGTAGAAATTTGAAATGTCACTATTTGACTTCAACTCCCAGAATCCTACAGCCAGCACAGTGGCCTGCGTGACCATGCTGGCTAAGGAATTCCCAATGGAATAGTCCCAAAAGGGACATTCTCCAAAGTAGGGAATGGAATATTTATTTATTTGTTCGATTTTATATTCCGCTCCTCCCTGCAGGCTCGGGGCGGTTCACATAGCATACATAAAACAACAATGTGCATAAAATATTAAAATTACATAAAATTATTTCATAATAAAACAACTATCGGCAGGCAATTTAAACTTCCGGTTTTCAATTAAAGGCAAGCCTAAAAAGAGTGGTCTTGCATGCCCTTCGGAAGGGAATAAGATCTGTAATCGCACGGACATCATCTGGAAGTGTGTTCCACAGTAAAACAATTGTTTGAGTAATGTGTAACTGTTTCTCTGAGTTTATGTTAGGAGTAAGGCTTTTGATTTAAGAATGAATAGATGCAGCTGAGTGTTTATTGAATCAAGTAAGGTGTGGCAGCTGTGTTTGCATAAAAGCTTCTATGTTACAGTTGAGCTTTGTGGCTGGGGCGGTGGCTGTGGTGCTGCTGTGAAGGAGAAGTACGTTGGGAGTATCATGGAGTGTGCATACTGTGTGTGTGTGTATGCTGAAGAAGGCTTTTGCAGATTCTGAATGTCTATGTTGGCTATTGTGCTAACTGAAGATTCCTGGCTGCTGTGATGCTGGTATGCTGGAATACTGTAGACTAAAGAAATGTGTTTAAATGCTTGGAAGCTGAAGCCTGGAGTAAATGATATCATGTATTTCTGAAATGCTGGAATGCTGTAATCTGAAGAAATGCATTCGTGAGCTGCAACAACACTGATATGGTAACACAGATGCTTGTTGCTAAAGACTGTGTAGAAGAATATATTGAAGAAGAACTGCATTGTTTGATTTGTTTTTTCAATATCTACATGGACTAAAGAGCATGGTATTGCTTTTTTGTTTATTGAAAGCTATATGTTGAAAATAAAAGTTTGTGTTTTTTATATAAAGCCAAACTTTGTTCTTATTGCTTCTATTTTGCCAATAATCCATCGGACACTTTTTGCTGTTTTTTACTCTGCTAACTGTGGATATATGGGGTTATATGTTCCATTATCCCTTCTCCAACCGACAGGTTATGGGCCCAGAAAGACTGATGGGAATTGGAGTCTCTGTGTGCCCAGCAAGGACTGATGGGACTTGGAGTATCTTGGTGTTTCCTAAGTGAGCAAGAAGCTGAAAGCTGTGTGGAATTATATAACAGCTAAAGGACTATGAATATGGCTCAATTTTCTGTTTTGAGTTTTAAAAAGCTCAATGGACAAAATTATTTTTGTTGGGCTGAGAAGATAAAGTGTTGGCTGATTACTCAGGAGTTATGGTCAACAGTGTTAACTCCTCCAGCTGCTGACGATGATGATGAGGTCTTAAAGGACCAGAAGGCCCGTGCTAATATCTTGTTGACCTTGGAAGATAATCAACTGGTGTTTGTGAAACATTTGGAGACAGTGAAAGAAATTTGGGATTGTTTACAAAACATGTTCCAGAAAAAGTCCGCTTATTTCAAGGTTATCATATGCTGGAAGCTGTTTAAAATGCAACTTGAGAATGGCAGTCTTCGAGAGCATATAAATGAAATGGTCACACTGTTTGCTGACCTGGAGCAGCGTGGGCAGAGTTTTGAGGAGACCCAGAAGGGTCTAATTCTGCTGGGAAGTCTTGGAAAGAAATATGATGCTTTTGTGGATGGACTGGTGAATATTCAAGATGCAGATTTGAATATAAATTTTCTATCTACAAAGCTGTATGAATGGCAAGCACAGAAAATTTCCAGAGAGGCTGTATCTCACTCATCTGAAAAGCAATCTTCAATTAAGGAGGCTGACACAGCTTGCATGGCTCAAGCTCGAAAGAGTTTTAAAGGACCAGTTTGTTGGCGATGTGGTCAGAATGGACATATTTCAAAGAACTGTAAAAATCCACTCAACCAGAAGAAAAAGAAGAAAGGTCATCAGAGTGAAGAAGAAAGAAGTTCTGTTTCTGTTTTGATGGCTAATGGACAGTCAAATGTTAAATGTGCTAGTAGTCTTTGGGTAGTAGACTCGGGTGCCTCTAGGCATTTAATCAAAGACAATGCTCTGATCAATAATATACATGAAGCCTCAGTGTCGTCCATCACATTGGCTAATGGCAAGTGGGCTAATGTTATAGGATCAGGATCTGTTTTTGTTACAGGGTTGAAGGTGGAATTACAGGATGTTCTTTATGTTGATAGTCTCAAGTATAATATTTTGAGTGTTTCTAGTTTGCTTAAATTGGGGTTCAATGTGTTGTTTGAACAAGACAGATGTGTCATAAGCAAACCAGGCATGTCTAAAATTGTGATAAAGGAACAAAATGGTTTATTTGTGTTTGAAGATAAACAAGTTGAAGTAGCTTGTGTTGAATCAGGGGAATGTCCTGGAAATGTTAGTCAACTTCATGACAAATGTGTACATATGTGGCATCGTAGACTGGGACACTGTCTGCAAATAAGTGTGATTTAAAGGTGCCAAAATGTACAAAGTTCTTAGAATGCACAGTGTGCATGAAGTCCAAGATTAAGGCAGCATCTGTGGCTAGAGTCAGTGACAGAGTATCTGAAGGGATTTTGTCTTTAGTTCATATGGATCTCTGTGGACCTCTTAAGGAGTCCATTGGTGGCGCTCGTTATTTTCTTTTGATTGTTGACGATTTTTCACATTTTTGTTTTGTTTATTTCCTAAGGGATAAATCAGAGACTGTTGAAAAAGTCAAGGATTGGTTGATTCTGATGGATAATCAGTTTACTAATCAGAAAGTGAAAGCAATACAAACTGACAGAGGAGGAGAGTTTGTGAATGCTAAAATGGTGGATTTGCTTAGAAAACGAGGTATTAAGCATAGATTGTCTAATGCTTATGTGCACCAGGAAAATGGTGTAGTCGAGCATTGGATTGGCAGTGTTCGAAGCATGGCTAGGTGCATGCTAGATGATGCTGAGTTATCTCAAGGTTATTGGGCTGAAGCAGTGCAAAATGCCTGTTTTGTTTCAAATAGGTTGTGGACCAAAAGTGTAGGTAATATTCCTTATGTTTTGTTCCATGGTAAAAAACCTGACTTATCTTTTTTGAGGAGGTTTGGTAGTGAGGCTTATGTACTAATTCCTGCTAAACAAAGAAGAAAAGGAGACAAGGGCTGGAGAAAACTTGTTTTTCTTGGATACGCTGACGGAACAAAAGGTTGGCGTTTTCTTAGTGACAGAAGGAGAGTGATTATATCTCGGAGTGCTCGTTTTGAGGAGCATGTTGGTTGGGATAAAATCCATGCTAACAGTGAAGTGTTTTTTCCGTTTGTTCAAAAAGTTGTTTCTGTTCCTGGCGGAAGTGAGGTTGTAACTGAGAAAGAAAGTACCACTTTTGGAGGGGATATTGAAGAGTTGAAAGAGGAAGATTCTGTTCAGAGAGAATGGCCACGTAGATCAGAAAGATCCACAAAGGGCATACCTCCAGAGAGGTTACAAGTAGGTCTAACAGCTGAAAATAGTGACTGGGTGGAACCTTATAGTTATAAAGAAATGCTAAAGAGACCATTGTCTGAGAAAAAATGTTGGAAAGAGGCGATGGATAAGGAATTCAAGTCTCTGAGGAGCTTGAATGTGATGGAAGTATCTGAACTACCATCTGAAGTAAAACCTATGAGTTGTAGATGGGTATATAAGAGAAAAGAATCTGAAAATGGTGGTTTTATATACAAGGCTCGGTTAGTTGCTTGAGGTTTTGAGCAAGAGTTTCTTGTGAGTTATGATGAAGTGTTTAGTCCCACTATCAAAGCTGAAACGTTGAGAGTTGGTTTGGTTTTAGCTTGTAAGAAAGATTGGAAAATCAGACATTTCGATGTGGAAACTGCATATTTACATGCAAATCTCGAAGAAGATGTGTTTATTTATTTATTTATTTATTATTTATTATTTGCATTTGTATTCCGCCTCTTCCCGAGGGCTCGTGGCGGGTTACAAGACATACATAGTGATCGGCAGGCAACACTCATGCCGACTCACGAACAAAATAAAACAATGCTATAACCATAAAAATAACAAAAATGATACTAAAAACATCATTAAAACATTGTTAAAATTACACTAAGTGACAAAAACGGTAACACAGAGTCATAAATCGATTGAAAGCAAGAGGCGTTATATGTCAACCGAAGGCCTGCTTGAAAAGGAAGGTCTTACAGGCCCTGCGGAAGGGGGCGAGCTCCCCGTATGGCTCTAGCCTCCTCCGGCAGGGCATTCCAGGCCGTTGGAGCTGCTACTGAGAAGGAGCGCTGCCTAGTTGATGATAGGCGGCAGAGGCGGATCGGTGGAATCTCCAGCAGGTTTTGCTCTGCTGAGCGGAGTGATCTCGGGGATCGTATGGGGCAAGGCGGTCCAAGAGGTACGCAGGCCCTAGACCGCATAAGGCCTTAAAGGTCAACACCAGCACCTTGAAGGTGATTCGGTACTCAATTGGCAGCCAGTGCAGTTGCTGGAGGATGGGCGTAATGTGCTGCCTCACCGGCACTCCTGCCAGCAGGCGAGCAGCGGCATTCTGCACTAGCTTGAGTTTCCGAATCGACGCCAAGGGAAGGCCAACGTAGAGGGCGTTACAGTAGTCTAGTCTCGAGATGACCGTCGCTTGGATCACCGTAGCCAGGTCATTCCTGGACAGGTAGGGGGCCAGTCGCCTAGCCTGACGTAGGTGGTAGAACGCCACCCTGCTGACCGCGGAGACCTGGGTCTCCATGGTCAGCAGGGAGTCGAACTGAACACCCAAGCTCTTAACAATTGACGACGTGCTTAATTGCTCGCCGTCCAGAGTAGGCAACCGGCACTCATCCCGGCCAGGCCGACCAGGCCATAGGATCTCCGTCTTCGACGGATTCACCTTCAGCCGGCTGGCCCGCAGCCAACCAGTCACGGCCGAGGCACAGATGGAAGCAATCGGTACGGTATCCGGCCTGCCGTCCATTCGCAGCAGAAGCTGGGTGTCATCAGCGTACTGATAACACTCCAGACCAAAGTCGCGGGCCAGCTGGGCCAGGGGGGCGCATATAAACGTTGAATAATAAGGGAGAGAATGGCCCCTGGGGACCCCACAGTTAAGTGGGAGCCGCCTGAGACCATCCGCCCCCCTCCACGCTGTCCCCGATCCCGGAGAAAGGAGGCCACCCATTTAAGGGCAGTCCCCTGACTCCGGAAGCGGATAGGCGGTGGGTCAACAATGCATGGTCTACTGTATCAAACGCTGCTGTCAGATCTAACAAGACAAGCAGTGCCGATCGACCCTGGTCCAGCTGGCGGCGGAGTTGGTCTGTAATGGCGACAAGCACGGTCTCCGTCCCGTGCCCAGTCCGGACGCCGGACTGGAAGGGATCAAATCCAGCTGTGTCTTCTAAGAACTGCTGCAGCTGATTCCTGGATTTGAGGATCATTTAAGAACAGGGATCTACTGGTTACGGAAATCTCTTTATGGTCTCAAACAAAGTGCCAAAAACTGGAACTATCATCTGGATGGTGTTTTAAAAAAACTAGGTTTTGTTAAAAATAGTGTTGATCCTTGTATGCAGGGCCGTAGCCAGGATTTTTGGTTCCGGGGGGCTGAGTTTGGTTCGGGGCGGAGACTGGGTGGAAGAGGTTATACCCTAGCAAACCTTTTGTATTGTTATCCCAATAACCCCATTGATGTGGGATATAATGAGCATGGTGATCAGATCATGAGATGAATAAACATAACAGTTTAAATAATGTACCAGTAAGGCCTTTTCGCGGACCACCCTGAGAATTGGGGGGGGGGGGTCTGAAGCCCCCTTAGCCCCCCTCCCCCGGCTACATGCCTGCTTGTATGTATCTTAAAGGGTCAGGAGAAAATCAAATGTGTGTATTAGTGTTTGTGGATGATCTTTTGTGTATGGGTAAAAGTGAAAAATTGATTACTCAAATCTTTGAAAACTTATCTAAAGTGTTAAAGATTAAGGATCTGGGATTGGTTAAGAAATATCTAGGAATCAATTTTGAAAGATCTGGGAATACTTTGAGATTAAGTCAAACAGATAAAATGTGATCTGTTACACAGGGCAAGATTAGATGAAGCCAAGGTCATGGCTACACCTATGGCACAAGAATTTCTTGCACATGTAGAAGGTGAAAGATTCACAAACAATTTCTTGTACCGATCAATGGTTGGAAGCTTGCTATACTTAGGAAATGCAACTAGGCCGGATATCAGTTTTGCCGTTGGAATCCTCAGTTGTAAAGTAGAAAATCCAACTGTTACAAACTGGGGAGGAGTAAAGAGGGGTTTTGAGATATCTGAAGACAACCATGTCAAAAGATTTAGAAATAAGGCCTAATGATACTGAGGAACTGGTAGTCTATACTGACAGTTCATTTGCAAATCTTGAAGACAAAAAGTCTGTGTCTGGATTTTTAATCAAATTTGCAGGAGTGCCAATATGTTGGAAATCAAGAAAGCAAAAATCGGTGGCTCAAAGTACATCGGAGGCGGAATTTGCTTCTCTTTGTGAAGCGTGTAACGAAATGGAATGGTTAAAACAATTAATACTTGATGTAGGCGTAAAACATGATCAACCAGTACAAGTCTACATTGATTCGCAGACATGCATCAGTATGGCCAAGTCTGAAAGTTTAAAAAGCCGAACCAGATATATTGGTGTAAGGTACATGAATGTACAACAGTTAGTGAAAGACAGGAAAATGTGTCTCAACTATATTCCTAGCCAAAGTAATGTGGCTGATGTTTTTACAAAGCCATTGGGTGTAGAAAGTTTTTATAGATGTTCTGCAAAGTTGAATATTGTTTGAATCTTTAGGAGGGGTGTCAGACTGTAAAGATTTAAAACAATTGTTTGAGTTATGTGTAACTGTTTCTCTGAGTTTATGTTAGGAGTAAGGCTTTTGTTTTAAGAATGAATAGATGCAGCTGAGTATTTATTGAATCAAGTAAGGTGTGGCAGCTGTGTTTGCATAAAAGCTTCTATGTGTTACACTCCAGCAGCTTCAGGCAGCGTTTTGGCCTAGGCAGCGGCAACCTCAAACAGCATCTGGGCCTGCGTGACATTCCAGCCTAGGAAATCGAAACTTACATCCTGCAACAGCTTGCCCTGCTCATGAACTGTGTGCAAGCCTTTCGGGCTTGGCCTGTGTGAACCTAAGGAAAGATAATCATAACAGGGCCTCCAAGGCCGGGTTGCTCCGGCGGCTGATAGTGAAAGTGACTGAGAGAATGCCTCCCTTGAGCCAGGTGGGCCCCGGTAGTGAGACCCGCATTCCAAGAGGCCTGAGATCATGTCAACATGCTAAGAAACATCCATCACGGGTTTTGACGTCCGACGCACTCTCAGAATGCTATAATTGCTCAGTGCACCCTTCAGTCTTTGTCTCTTACCAACATCGCATTCAAGATGGACTAAGGGAACGGCCGTTGGGGCCTTCCCTCCCAGGGAAAGCCAGCCAGCCAGCTCCGAGCCGGTTCGTCTCTGCTCCACCGTGCCAGGACCCTGCTTCATCTACGGCTTGGCCGTGCCTAGCCTGCACTCCAGGTCACCGTTGGAACCGGAGAGGGAAGCCTGAGGTCATCTCTGTGGTTGGACTCTCTGTTACTAAAACCTCGTACCTGCTCCCGTGTCCCAGCCAGGAATCCCTCGAGGTCTGTGGACTCGAAGCTATGGAAACACTGCTCTTGCCTTCCTGCCTTTGCAGGGATCCTTTCAGGGTTTCTGGACCCTTGCTACAGTAAGCACTGCTTCCTGCTCCCTTGCCCCGGCAAGGATTCTTCAGGACCTGCAGTGAGTTGCTACAGCTGTTCCTGCCTTCCGCTACGGCGAGAATTCCCTTGAGAGACCTGTCCCATTGTAGGGGCCAACGCAGCCACATTGCATCGGCTGCAACTTCTAAGAGACTCTTTGTTTGCTACTTCCTGCATCCCCGGCAGCTAACTGCAGCTGGGATTCCTTGGGGAAAAGACTCATGCATGAAAGTCAGCTATCCCAGCCTTCTTGCTTCGGCTGGGGTAATCGCTAGGGGCTAGGCAGTGACCAGCGTGAAGCCCCGTTTGCCAGCCTCTCCTCACCGGGCTGCCGTGATCAGCGGCCTGAGGGCACTTGGCTCTACTACAACTCCTGAGAGACTATACTGCCTTTGAACTCTGTGCTTTCCGAGCTGCAACGCTTGCTGAACCGGAGAGGGCTTGGCTAAAGACTCCCTCTCTTGCTACTAGCATCTGGCTTGTGGTCCGAGCTACAGGATTATAATCATCTGTAGACCTTGCTTGCTACTTTAAAGGCACTATAAACGCCTCCAAGCTTTCTAATGTTTCCTGCACAATAAAACCCGGTTGTACCCTTGCCCTTGTGTGGTTTATCAGGGAGGTCAAGGGCCATGGCCCACAGGGGGGCGACAGCTTGGTAAGAGACCTCTTACTCCCTGGTAGACCGAAGTCCGGATGCAGACGCCACCGGGCGAGGACGGGGGGGCACCGGCTCCTCCGAGGGCCGCGGCAGCGACCGACCTTCAACGCTTCCAAGTCGACGTGAGCGCCCTGCGCCGGCTAGTCACCGCCGGTACCCAGGCCCAGTGTCCAAGCCAGAGATGCATGCCCACGGCCCTCCCAGCCCGCTTCGCCGGAGACCCTGCTGCCGCACCCGCCTTCCGTGGACAATGTCAAGTTTTCCTGGCGCCCGGGCGGCCGACTTTGCCAACGAAGCAGAACATGTGACTCTCGTGTATACCTTGCTGGACGGCCCTGTGACAGCATGGTCCACCCCTTTGGTGAACTCTGGAGCACCCCAGGTGCAAACAGTCCAGGGCTTCATGGACTTTATCCAGGATACGTGGGGGCACCCCGTGCACCAAGAGTTGGCTGAGAGGAGGTTAAGGCGCCACCGGCAGCGAGACCTCCCCGTCGGCCAGTACATTGACGAATTCCGAGTGCTGGCTAACCAAGTGACCTGGAACGCGGAGGCCCAGCGCTCGCAGTTCCTGGAGGGACTGCGCCCGGAGATCCGGTCCGAAGTGGCCCGCATCCCTGATGGACCCCGTACCCTGGAGGGAGTGATCGCCTCGGCCCTTCGGATGGAAGAGCACACCCGCTCCCAGCGGCAGTCAGCCCGGGAGACGCTGGGGCGCGGCCGCCCGTGCCTAGATGAAGTGGAGAAGGCCCGGCACTGACGCCTGCGCCTGTGCTGGTACTGCGGAACCGCCGGTCACGTCACCAAAGACTGTTCGTCCAAGCCCAAGCTGCCTTCCCGGCCGGCCACGGTCGAGGGGCTACCCGGCAGCGCAGGAACAGCCCCTGCATCGCAGGGGGAAACCGACGGCCGAGTGGGGGAAGGCCCACCAGCTTGGCTGGTATATCTCTGTTTGGGCCACGCTTTGGAGTCCTGTTCCTGCTTTTGGCTGCCATATGGTCAACCGGAAGGGGCCCCACCATGTTCCACTCTTCAACCAACTTTGAACCCACCAAGGGCTCCGCCCAACAGTCCGGCCTGGTATGCCTGGGCCTAAAGCATCCCCAAACTGCGCCCACCGCCTTTGGGTGAGCGCTCGAGCCAGGGCCCAGGGAACATGGGACCAAGTCAACCAAGCTAAAACCGGCCTGGAACCAAAGAGACATTCTCTCCTCCGTTATTCCGTTGCTGTGCTTCTCTCCGAATCCCCAAGCCTCCCAGGCCTGCCGGAAGGTGCAAGTCCTCACCGCTCCTCCTCAAAGACATTGCTATCAGGCTCCAGTGGGAGCGACCGCCGACACCGGGGTCGTGTCCACTCTTCCCCGCAGAACTCCGGGGTCTTGGAAAGCAAGCAGAAGAAAAGAGGCGGGCCAGTCCTCGTTCCATGGACCTGGTGGCGGGGTGACTGACTTGACCAAGGATGTTTCAATTCCGCGCAGAAGTTCGTACTCCCTCTCGGGGCCTGCACCAAGGGCATCCCAGGAGTTCCTGGATACCAACCTGCAAAAGGAGTTCATCCGTGCAAGGCGATCCCTGGCCATGATCCTGACCCCGTCCGCCACGGCCACGTCTGGCCATGCCAAATGTCCCGAGGTGACCACGCAAGGCCCTCGGGAAAAAGGCCCCTCCTGCTGGACTGTGGAAGAAGGGGGTCCAACCTCACAGCTAAGGGTTTTGTTTGTTTCTCGGCCACCCTTGCAGTGCCTCGTTCCTGACGGGCCCGTTGGGATACAGAACATCGCTTCCCGTGAGCCGTGTGGGGCGGTCCTGCTCTACACCCCCAAGAAAGATTGGCTGCGGAAGGTCCGTGGACTTAACCCACTGCAGGCCCCTGCAGGAAGTCACCCTGTTTGGAATGAAGAGCCCACAGCCCACGAAGCAGCCCTCCAGATCGTGCACTTTGGGATGGAAAAGTCGGGACCATGGATTGTGGGCCCCGCCGAATGCCACCGCCTGGAGCATCTGGAGACCGCGCAGAGGCCTCCCCAGCTCCGACAACGCTGGGCCCTGGCTTCCAAATGTATCCACTTGGGAAGCCCTCAAGCCATGCTGGCTGCAGTCGAGCAGCCCCACGCCTTGTTCAGGAAGCCGGAGTACGTACAGGACTACAAAGACGGACCCGACGGCCGGCTTCTTCAGCCCGAGGACCATGTCCCGGCTGCGGAGAACGCCTCCATCCCGGCTCTGCCACCGGCGGAGCTCAGTGCACCTGCCCGACCCATGGAAAAACTTCCCCTGGAAGCGCAGACCCGCGCCAGGCAACAGGAAGATCCGTGGGCCAAGGAGCCACTGTGTAAGGAGGTACAGTACCCGTTCAGTGTTCAAGGGGGACTCGTGTACCATGGAAACCAGGCCCGCAAGCCTCCGGCCCCAGTTAAGCCAGAGGCCTCTATAATGCGCCGAGTTGGCAAAACAGCGGGAGGGATTGACCCAGCTAAGCCCATGCAATGGGATCTGGGGGATTTGGGGTGGGCTCAAGCAAGTGGAGGAGTAAGGAACCCTGCTGTCATCTGCCTAGTGTGCCAAGGGTCCGGACGAGTCATCAGAAAGTCTCTGAATGTTTCGCAGTCCCTGCCCACTCCCCGGGACCCATGGGTGAAATCATGGACAGTGACTGTTTTTGTGGTGCCGGCCTTCCACGGAGGCGCCGTGGCGCCAGCCATGGGGAAACGTGCTCCCCGGGCGCCCCAGTCCAGTGAGGGGCCGGACCTGTCCATTGCCCGAAAAATGCTCACAGTCGTGGTCAGACCTGTTCCTGCCTATGAAGCTCGGCTCGACATGCTAGCTGCGGCACCAACGGTCCTGGAAACTCAGTTAGAACAGGCCGCGGTGGATTACCAGGGGACTACTGATCGTCACCGGCGGAAAGGGGGGCCATTGGTGCTCCCACCCATTCAGACCCACGGACCAGCAAAATTCTTGGACCCCCTCGTCGCTCCGCGGGCGTGCCCCATCGAGCCCGGGCCGCCTGTTACAGTTGAGCTTTGTGGCTGGGGCGGTGGCTGTGGTGCTGCTGTGAAGGAGAAGTACGTTGGGAGTATCATGGAGTGTGCATACTGTGTGTGTGTGTATGCTGAAGAAGGCTTTTGCAGATTCTGAATGTCTATGTTGGCTATTGTGCTAACTGAAGGTTCCTGGCTGCTGTGATGCTGGTATGCTGAAATACTGTAGACTAAAGAAATGCATTTAAATGCTTGGAAGCTGAAGCCTGGAGTAAATGATATCCTGTATTTCTGAAATGCTGGAATGCTGTAATCTGAAGAAATGCATTCGTGAGCTGCAACAACACTGATATGGTAACTATGGCGGTCCGCCTGGTCTTGGATTGAGTGACCACATAAGTTGCTATAAACTCCTATGCCCAGGGGATTCAGATTGCTTTCCTCTTGTGGGGAGACTTCTCACAAACTTAGCAGACTGAGGCCTTTGAAGAACTTAATGAATTTATTTAACAAGTCACAAACAGGTGACTGGCCTTTTGGATGGTTGCAAAGTCCATAACGCCAAATAGTTGAAAATTAGCTTACTCAGTCCCTTTTGCCAAGTCCATGGGCGATGGATTGTGATGCCTCCCCTTCTCTTCTCTGGTCAGCCACCACAGATGGTGGACAGACCCCAGCCACTGGATTCCTTTAAATTGAAGGTCGAACGTCCTTCCTCTGCTGAGTCCAGGGCTGGTTGAAGGCGGTATTTGTCATTAAAAGAAGGTGACAGGCCGGAGCTGGCAGCTCCGTGGCACAGTCACACGTCCCTGGTAGTCACTGATGTAAGCAGAGAGGTTTCCTCCCTTTTGTAACCTTTAGAATTGGAGGGAAATCCTAAGACACTGATTGGCTGGGACTATGGAGGGAAAATACTAAGGGCTGATTAGATGGAAATGCTAACTTTGGAGGGAAAATACTGGGTGATGATTGGAGGAAGGAAACAGAGAGAATGAGCCCCTCCCAACGAGGGAAAACAACAACCCAGCCCCAAAAACTGCAAATAGGCCTTTACAACAAATTGAAGCCTGTTAATCTAACACAAGCACATAAAAATAAGCATACACTTTCACTATAACCAGGCCAAGCCTAGCGCAGGCCGCAACAGTAACACAGATGCTTGTTGCTAAAGACTGTGTAGAAGAATATATTGAAGAAAAACTGCATTGTTTGATTTGTTTTTTCAATATCTACGTGGACTATTTAAAAGAGCATGGTATTGCTTTTTTGTTTATTGAAAGCTATATGTTGAAAATAAAAGTTTGTGTTTTTATATAAAGCCAAACTTTGTTCTTTTTGCTTCTATTTTGCCAATAATCCATCAGACACTTTTTGCTGTTTTTTACTCTGCTAACTGTGGATATATGGGGTTATATGTTCCATTATCCCTTCTCCAACCGACATGTCTGGGGGCGATCTCGTCTAAGGCAGCGGAAAGGCAGATGTTCCAATGCTCCACTTGCCTATCGACTGAATCGCTGGTGAGTTCCAAATCCCTCAAAGCATTCAGGAACCTAGTGGGTTCCATAAGTCTCTTCGGGTGAACCAAAATGAGTTCAGCACCCTTACCGGGCAGACAGGCCATTTCAAGTCGGACTTCCAGGACACTGTGATCCGACCATGGAACCTGGAGGTTGGGATTACTTGAATTCCGGCCGCGAAGATCAGATCCAGGGTGTGCCCGGCCTGATGTGTGGGACCGGTCTTACAAAGTGAGAGTCCTAGTGTTTCCCGGTAGACACTAGGTCCATGGCTGCTGTTGAAGGGGAGGTGGTATCAGCATGGACATTGAAGACCCCAGAACAATAAGTTTAGGGAACCTCAATGCCCACTCTGAGACCATCTCCAGCAGCTTAGGTAGACTCTCTGTTGGAGCATTGGGTGCTCGGTACACCAACAGAAAGGCTACACTCTCACTAGAATCCCACACAAGACCTGCACAGTCTATTCCTGGAATGTTTGTGGTCGGAATTGTCCTGGAATTTGTCTTGACTGAGGATGGCCACTCCCCCCGTCTCTCTGTCCTCATCTGGTAACTAGCCACATACCCTGGAGATGTTAATTCGTGCACAAGGACTTTGTCCCCCTCCTGCAGCCATGTTTCTGTAATACAGGCTAGATCTACATTCTTATCCAGGAGGAAATCTCTGATAGTCCCAGTCTTGTTGCACACAGACCTGGCATTTGCTAGCACCAGAGTCGGAGAGGAGATAGTTGGAGACTCACCACCTGTGTGCCTAGGGATAGCTCGTAGGTCAGAAAGAGGGCGAGTCTTTCCTCGACTCTGCCTCTTTCTCTCATATGGCCTACGTCTACCGTCCCTTTTACCGTCCCCGAGATCACTGATATTTCCCGCCCCTGGACATTATCCATTGATGGTTCGCCTAAGTGTCCACCCTCTGAAAAGGGGGCACTGATTGGTTGATTTCACCCCATCTTTGACCAAATGAGGTTAGGGTGGGAGGCATGTCAAAGCATTGCCCTCCCCCTTTCCCTGTAGAGTTTTGCTTTGTCCTTAATGATAGCAGTTTCAGATCTAGGGCCGATGGCTGTCTGAGTCCTGTGTCCATCCCTGTACCAGAGGATGCAACCCCAGTTGTGGGAGTGGAGCCCGTAGAATTTCTTCGGTCCCAACTATTGAACCCCAGGCCCCAGAAGGTCCTAGATCTATAGCGGGTCCCTTTTGTTTTTACTTGCTTCTTGAGGGAACGGTCAGCTTTGTCCACAGTTCCTCCCCTGCTCGATGACTCCTGTTCCGAGGGTGATCCCTCGTAGTGGAATTGCAGCCCTGGTGGAGATGAGGCTTTTAACTTCCCAACAGGAGGGCTTGGGGGACGGGCGATCAGCGCTTCCCTCGTACTCTGTTCGCTGGTCAGTTGGTTTAGTCCGCAGCTTGGCATTTCCCTAGGCTCTTCTGACAGCTGAGGAGGCGGGGGAGGGACCTCCGGGCTTTCCTGAGGCACATCGGAGATAAAGCTGGTAATAGTCCTCCTCTCCAGTGGTGGCGCTGATGGTCTTCCTGATGGTCTTCCTCAGGCTGTGGTGAGGGCGGGGGAGGAACTTCCTGCCTTTTGCAGGGCGCATCGGAAGGAGTAGCTGTAGATGGTCTCCTTTCCGCCGGCGGCACTGGCGCCGTTTGTGCTTGCGCCTGGGCTTCTCCCCTCCCATTTATTTATTTATTATTTGGATTTCTTGGTCACCCCTTCCAAGTGGCTCGGGGTGACTCACAACAGTTAAAATGATACAATAGATAAAAACACAGTACAACATAATAAAACCATACATGACACATATTAAAACACTTCAGGGGACTGATGGACCACGCACTCCTCTTGGGCGTTTTCAAGGCCACACGCCATCTTACCCAGCTCCTCCAGCTCTATCCGCGCCAATAGCGATAGGGATGGACGCCTGGGCCGATGGTCCTTCCGCCTCTCCAGCACTTGGGAGATGTCAAAATCTGCCTCGTCCTGCCATGGGGCGGACTGAGGTCTCGTTGGTCTTCGGCTAGTCGACCACGGACATGTCCCTGGGTCCAGCCCTGCCTGAACAATTGGGCAGCTTTTCCCAAAGAAACAGCCCACTGGCGAGGGGGATTTGTCCCTCCGTCCCTCTTGCTCCTGCCACAGTTCCACCGAGGCTAGACCAAGGCTCTGGGGGGAATCCGGCCTCTCCGCTGCTCCTCCTATCTCCTCCATGGACCCTCCGACTTGCGGTAAGTCTCTGGGAAATATATCAGAATGATCTTCCATCTGAATGTCCCATGAGTGGTCCCAGAAGAGGTCGGGGGGGTTATTGCGGTTGTGGGTCATAGGGATGTCATCGTCCCGTTCCCATTCCAGCTTTCTCAGTTGAAACTGGGATCTTGTGATGGTTTGCTGCAGTCGCTCGCCAAACTCGTTAAATTTGTCAGCCAAATATCTAAACTCCTTCCAGAGTAGATGTAGGACTCCTAGTCCCGATGTTGCTGCGGGGGTCTCTGCTGTTGAAATCTCCAGCAGAGATCCCCCTTGTCTCTTCGGCTCCCATTGCTTCTGAGCCTTCAATTCTGCCTCCTTCTCTAGACAGAAGGCATAGAAATCTTCATAGTCTCTGTCAAGATCGGTTTCTTTCCGCTGAGGACCCTCACCGACCGTATTCAATGGTCGGGGATCTACTACAGCTGATGCCTGATCATTTGTATTGTCTAATCCTATCCCCAGTGCAAGATTTGGTAAGCTCGTGCGGAGCACTCCTGCAACCTGCTCCTGCACCATCTTGCCGGAATTCAGAAAATTCATCAGATTTGGTTGCCAAATCCATGAAACTGAGCCTGGCGCAGTAGTCAAAGCCTTAACCAGTACATATCACAGGAGCTGAATTTTTTCAGCTGGTGGGGGGCTAGTAATGGGACCAATTACTAGCCCCCACTGAGTGCTGAGCAGCACTCTATGTGAGGCAGAGGCAGCAGCGTGTGGGCAGGGCAGCTTCGCAATCAGAGAAGCTGTGGCTCCTCCTTGGCTTTCTTCCTCAACTTCCTTCCTCCATCCCTTCCTCAATCCCTTCCTGAAGCCCCCATGCCTGCTTGAGGCAAATAGGAACTCGCTTTCCCAGCAGCACTTTGTGCAGAACAAGCATTGAAGGAGCCGTTGTGCTCCCTCTGGAGGCATGATGGGAGTTTATTTATTTATTTATTTATTTATTTCTTCGGTTTTATATTCCGCTCCTCCCTGCAGGCTCGGGGCGGATCACAGATACAAGCATACAATAAAATATTCGATAAAACATACAATAAAAACATACAATAAAACCACAGTACATAACCAAGGTAGTACAGGTCTACGATTATTTGACTGAGGTGAAGCGGACCAATTGCATTTGGATTTAACCAAACGCTAGCCTGAAAAAAGCCATCTTACATTCCCTTCGGAAGGGGAGGAGTTCGGGGATCGCTCGAATGTGGTCAGGGAGTGAATTCCAGAGTACTGGGGCCGCAGCAGAGAAAGCTCTCTGTCTAGTACTGGACAAATGGCAGGAGCGGGACAATGGAACAACCAGCAAATTGTGCTCTTCCGAGCGCAGTGATCTCAGGGGAACATACGGGGTAAGGCGGTCCCTCAGGTACACAGGCCCTAGACCGTGTAAGGCCTTGAAGGTTAAAACCAACACCTTGAAGGCAATCCGGTACTCGATGGGAAGCCAGTGCAGTTGCCGGAGGATGGGAGTGATGAGCTCCCTCACTGGTGCTCCCACCAGCAAGCGAGCCGCGGCATTCTGCACCAGCTTGAGTTTCCGGATTGTCGACAAGGGAAGGCCAATGTAGAGGGCGTTACAGTAGTCCAGCCTCGAGATGATTGTCACTTGGATCACCGTGGCCAGGTCATCCCTGGACAGGTAGGGGGCCAGTCGCCTAGCCTGTCGTAGGTGGAAAAACGACGTCCTGCTGACCACGGAGACCTGGGCCTCCATGGTCAGCAAGGAGTCCAATTTAACACCCAAGCTCTTAACCAAGGATGATGGGCTAAGTTGCTCGCCATCCAGGGTAGGCAAACGGCAGTCATCCAGCCCAGGGTGACCAGGCCATAAGATCTCCGTCTTCGACGGGTTCACCTTCAGCCGGCTGGCCCGCAGCCATCCAGTCACGGCCTCCAGGCATAGATGGAAACAATCGGATACGGTATCCGGCCTGCCGTCCATTCTCAGCAAAAGCTGGGTGTCATCAGCGTACTGATAACACTCCAGACCAAAGTCGTGGGCCAGCTGGGCCAGGGGGCGCATGTAGATGTTAAATAATAAAGGCGAGAGGATGGCCCCCTTGGGGACCCCACAACTTAATGGGAGCCTCCCGGAGACCTCCTCCCCCCTCTCCACATGCTGTCCCCAATCCTGGAGAAAGGAGGCCACCCACTTAAGGGCAGTCCCCCTGACTCCAGTCACGGCTAGGCGGTGGGCTAACAATGCATGATCTACGGTATCAAACGCTGCTGTTAGATCTAACAAAACAAGCAGGGCTGACCCGCCCTGGTCCAGCTGGCGGCAAAGTTGGTCTGTAATGGCGACAAGCACGGTCTCCGTCCCATGCCCAATAGGGAAGCCGGACTGGAAGGGATCAAGTCCAGCTGTGTCTTCTAAGAACTGCTGCAGCTGATCCGCTGCTGCCCTCTCAATTACCTTGCCTAAAAAGGCAAATTAGACACAGGTCGGTAATTGGAGGGAGCCGAAGGATCTAAATTCGGCTTCTTCAGCAGCGGTCTTACCATTGCCTCTTTCAAACCCCCTGGGAACACTCCTTGCTCAAGGGAGCTGTTGATAATCTTTCCCAGGGGGTCTCGTAACCCCTCCCGCCAAGATCTAACAAGCCAGGAGGGGCACGGATCAAGGGAGCATTTAGTTGGTCTAGCCGCAGCAAGTAACTTATCGACAGCTGCTGCGTCCAGCAGTTGGAAACGGGTGAAAGTGGGCCCGCCGAGTGGAGGCGGAGTCTCGAGTTCACATACTGTATCAAGACTGGCTGGGATATCTCGGCGGAGAGTCGAGATCTTGTCGGCAAAATAGTTCTGGAATGCCTCAGCTGTGGGAGCCAAACCCCTATCATTTGGGAGTGTCGAAATTGTTGTCAGTGACCGAATTATTTTAAAAAGTTGAGCTGGGCGTGAACTAGCCAACTCTATCAAGGAAGAATAATGAACCTTTTTTGCTTTCTTGATAGCACGCTCATAAACATCCTTAAATTGTTTATAAGCCGATCTCGATGCTCCGTCACGGAGGTCTCGCCACACGTCCTCTAACTGTCTCTTCCTCCGTTTCATCGCCCGTAACTCCTCGGTGAACCAAAGCGAGCGATTACTGCGGGGGATGAGAGAGCGTCTGGGGGCGATCTCGTCTAAGGCTGTGAAAAGACGGATGTTCCAGCATTTCACTTGCCTGTCGACTGAGTCGCTGGTGAGCTCCAATTCCCTCAGAGCATTCAGGAACCGAGTGGGTTCCATAAGTCTCTTCGGGCGAACCAGAATAGGTCCGGCACCATTACTGGGAGGCGCGGTCACCTCAAGACGGACTTCCAGGACACCGTGATCCGACCATGGAACCTCAACTATAGAGGTTAGGGTCACTTGGACCCCGGCTGCGAAGATCAAGTCCAGGGTGTGCCCGGCCTGATGTGTGGGACCGGTCTTACAAAGTGAGAGTCCTAATGTCTCCATGGTAGACACCAGGTCCATGGCTGCTGGTGAAGGGGAGGCGGTGTCGGCGTGGACATTGAAGTCCTCCAACACAATAAGTTTAGGGAACCTCAATACCCACTCCGACACCACCTCCAGCAGTTTAGGTAGACTCCCTGCCGGCGTGTCGAGTGCACGGTACGCCAGCAGGAAAGCTACTCTATCACTGGAATCCCACACAAGGCCCGCACACTCCATTCCTGGGATGTTCGCGGTCGGGACCATCCTGGAATTGAATTTGTCACGACTGAGAATGGCCACTCCCCCCCCCCCCCCGTCTCCCTGTCCGCATCTGGTAACTAGCCACATAACCTGGAGATGTAAGCTCGTGTATGAGGACGTCGTCTCCCTCCTGCAGCCATGTCTCTGTAACACAGGCTAGATCTACATCATGCTCAAGGAGGAAGTCTCTGATGGTCCCAGTTTTGTTACGCACGGACCTGGCATTGGCTAGTACCAGAATCGGAGGAGAGATATTTGGAAGCCCACCATCTGTGTGCCTGGGGATAGCTCGCAGGTCAGAAGGCGGCCGAGTCTTTCCCCGACTCTGTCGCCTTCTCTCATAAGGCCTGCGTCTACCGTCCCATTTACCCCTATCCCGAGATCACTGGGATTCCCTGCCCCTGATCATTGCCCACCGGCAGATCGTCTAAGTGTCTGGTCTTCTGCCCGCCCTCTGAAAAGGGGGCGGGATTGGATGACTAGCTCCCATACTTCCCATACCGCGAGAGTGTCTTATGGACAATGCTGACCCTCCAAGGTCCAGAGCCGATAGCTGCTTAGAGCCAACGTCTGACTTAACACCCGGACGTGCCATCCCAATCCCCGGAGTGGAGCCAGTGGAATGTCTCTTACCCCAGCTACTAAATCCCAAGCCCCAAAAGGTTCTAGACCTATAGTGGCTCTTCCTAGATTTTTCACGGCTCTTAACAGAGCAGTCTGGGATTTGGGCTGGGTTGACAGACCCCTCGCTGGCCAGTTCCGGTGGTTGGGCAGTTGGTACCATCGACTCCTTCCATGGGGGGCCTCTTGGTGGAGTTGGAAGAGGCAGGGCAGCCCCTTCAGCCTGGTACAATCGCCGTTGGTCTCCCTCCGATGGCGACGGTGGCAGAGGCAAAGTTTTTGGTCCACAAGGGGAAGGTGGAAAAGCTCCCCCAGCTTGATTTTGTCCTTGGTGGATCCATTCATCCAATAAAATTGGAGGCAGTGGAAAGGCCTCTTGCACTTCAAGAGGAGGAGAGGCGAGTCTTCCCACCTGATGGTGGCGCTGGCGTTGATCGTCTCCTGCAAATGAAGCCGACAGGTCCTCTGATACATTAGAGGGAGGAGGGGCCGCAGGCGGGGTCGTGGTTGGCTTCCGCTTCCGGCGGCGATGACGAGGCCGCCTCCGGCTGCGAGTGGGCTTCTTGAGGTTGAGGTTCTTTCTTAGCCAATCAAAGGCCTGGTTAACTGTATCTAATCCATTCTCCTCTCCTTGTGTGGTGTGCGCATGGGATTTCAATTCCCAGAAATCCCTGTTGTGGGTTTTATTAAAAATTGTAAAAATTTCCAAAAACATATTTAATTGTTGAAACGTTCTGAAAATTGTCAGGCTTGCAGTAGAAGATGTGGCCTATGGGCAAGGTGTTGTACCATAGACCTGATGGATCTCTCAGTAAACCACTTAAGACCAGCTGTGATTAAATGCTTTATTTAGAATAATTGGATAGAGTAAAGTAGATAGAAATGTAGTCCATTGATGCTCCCAAGCATCAGGTTATTGCAAAGCAATAGTCCAAAAGTAAAACAGGATCCAAAGATAAAAAGAGTCTTGATGCCCCAATGGGCTAAATCCAGGGATAAGTTCTTGGCACAAAGACTTGGCAAACAGAGTCCAAAGGCTAGAAGGCCCAATGGCCCAGGCAGAGTTCCATGAAGACTTGGCTTGAAGCTAAACGTTGATGAGAGATGCCACACATCTCTCAGACCTAACTTAAATAGGTCTCACAGGCTTTGATCCTTACGACGCAAGGGTGCGTTGTAACTGGTTCTCATGAACTGATCCTGGCTGGGCTTTCTCAAGCCTCCCGCATCAGAATGGTATGTCAACTCATTAACGCCTGCACCTGGAAGGAAAGGAGTTAACCCGACTCCACTTTCCCAGTGCTTCTTATCGGCCTGGGATGGAGCTGAGTTTCACCTGTCCTTGAACGTTGATTGAACTGGAGGCCTCTGCAGAGGCTGGCTTTCTGGCCTAGCTGGAATCTCTGAAACAACATGGCTTTGGTCTGGTTTGGCTAAGGAATCAAGCTGGGGCATGACACAAGGCCAGCTTCAGGCTGATAGGCCTAACGTGGTGAAGAAATTATCCTCTAAAGCAGTGGTTCTCAACCTGTGGGTCCCTGCCCAGGTGTTTTGGCCTACAACTCCCAGGAATCCCAGCCAGTTTGTCAGCTGTTATGATGTCTGGGATTTGAAGGCCAAAACATCTGGGGAGGAACCCACGGTTTGACAACCACTGCTTTAATGTTTCCTAATTGGGGCCAATGGACCGAATCTTTCCTGCATGAAAACAGAAATCCCTCCTGAATTTGGGAAAAAACAGAACAGGAAGACAGCCAAAAACCAGACACTGGAAATGGCACAGGTTTTTGGTCGAACTGTACACACTCCTGGAATGGAGTACTCTGGAAAGCAGAATGTTGCACAATCAAATTCAAGCTGCAGCCTTCTGTGACTGGTTCCAGTCATGTTTCTGCAGGACAGGTGGTGGGGACAAGGAAAGGGGAGCCTCTTCTTCCCCACTGGCATTTTGTGTGTCAGGTTTTAGAGCTATGGAGTTGGCTGCCACCGTTGTGCTCAGGCATAGCTGAATTTTAGCATCCCAGACAGGGCTGTGCCTTGCTTCTTAATGAAAACTGGACATTAATCTATACCCGATTTGCTTCCCCATATATTGTATGTGCTTTAAAAGAATACAATAAGTATTTTTCCTCCAAAACAGAGGAAGCCTAGCCTACAACATTGACAGAGCCGAAGTAACCCATTGATTCGCAAACATGGTTTGTCTCTCTCTCGTTCTCTCTCCTCTGAATCCCTGAGGTTTGGATTCTTTCTTTCCTTTTTTCTCTGCGATTTAAATGTGCCTTCGCTTGGGGTGCCAGAGGTGGATGGTTGCCTCCTCACCAGGTGCAGATAATGTCAAGAAAACAAATGAAACCCAGTGCTGTCTGATTGAAAGCAAATACTTCAGGGCACTTTCGGTGGTCCTTTGGGTGGGAGCTAATTTAAAAATGCTTAGTAAATCAGTAAACAAGTTAGAATGTGCAAAAGAAAGATAAAGAAGCAAGGAATGGAATCTGAAGCAAGGGCTCCAATGAGAGAGAGAGAGAGATATATATATATATATATATATATATATATATACACACACACACACACACACACACACACACACACACATATATATATATATATATATATATATATATATATGGAGATATATAAAAGAGTATCTGAGAAGTTGCAAAGAATCTCAAGCAAGTTTGGTTTAAATGAGAACTTGAGCAGACTCCGTGTTGATTAATTTCTCTCGCTGATTGGTATCGATTGTAAATATGGAGCAATTAGATGGAGGAGATGCGACCAGCACTCACTGGCCAATATGCCTTGAGCTTCAGCATCCCTTCAGTATGATTGAAGATAAATTAATAATCATTATTAGCATTGCCATATAATGAAAAGCCAATTTTGTCTCGCCGTACCATCACAGCGGCAATGTCTCGCCTTTGTTTTGCATTTACAAGTTTGCCCTTTCAGACCCTGGTTGTCAAAATACAATTTCCCAAGATGGCGCAGGCAAAAGGAGAGGGGCAAGGCAAGGGGAATGTTATTGCTGTTGTCACTCTTCTCTCTTGCCTTCTTCCCCACAATAGGAATCATGGTGAATTAAAACTAACTAAAAGCAATAAAGACTAAAAACTGTACAGAAACATCAATAAACACATGAAAAATAGAGTGGTTTTAATTTTAAAAAAACAATCAATGTATAAAGTTAAAACCATTGCAATTCATTAAAAGACTATGCAAACTAATAAAACCGCACAGCACACCATTTAAAGCCCATCATAATCTATTTCTAGAAATCTGGCAGAATAAAAATATTATTACTTACTAGCAAAGGAAAAGCAAGGAGGGAGCCATCCTGGCCTCCTTGGGGAAAGAGTTCCAAGAAATGGGAGCTTTTCCTTTGTTACTCATGGTGTTCGATTTTATATTTTGTTATTTTGCTTTGTTTGCTCTATTTTGCTAGTACTGTATGTATTTTATTGTGATGTAATTTTTGTTGTTTGCATTTCGTATTTTATTTTGCTGTATTGTATCTCATGTTAGCCGCCCGAGTCCACCTCAGGGAGATGGAGGCAGAGTATAAAAAAAGTTGTTTATTATTATTATTATTCCTTTGTTACCATTGAGATAGTAGGAATTAGAGAGAGGCTTCTCCTGAAGATCTTACAGTTCAAAGTCCCATATAGAGTGAAATGTTCCTTCAAATAGCCTGTAATTAAGAATCTTAGAAGTTGGAGATGCTATAGAAAAGAATACACAAACAACAAGAGACCCAATCTAGGAAATGAGGATAGGGAACTCTGTCACTTTCATTTTCACCAGCATTCAGCATGAAAAAGTAATATATTTGTGTTCTTTCTGCCCTAAAATTAGTTCATGCAAAGGGCGCAGGAACTCTGTCAGGGTGAGGCACCATTTATGAGGATCCAGCCTGGGAGGAGATGGGTCTCGAAGGCCTCCTGGTGGCTCTTTGGCCAATATTGTCAAAACTCTAGTGGACCTATGATATTGGGAAATAGTCAGGGTGGTGAACATGAGACCCACTCTAATGCATTGGAGACAGACCAGCCTTCCGATTTTCCAAACAATGAAATGAGTAAGACAGCAACTGGAGCAATGTTTGTGGCAAACATGGGCTAGAACCCATTTGGAGACCTGGTAAAGGTAAAAGTTTCCCCTGACATTGAGTCTAGTCATGCCTGACTCTGAGGGCGATGCTCATCTCCATTTCTAAACCAAAGAGCCAGCATTGTCCATAGACACCTCCAAGCTCATGTAGCCAGCATGACTGCATGAAATACTGTTTCCGTCCCACAGAAGTGGTACCTATTGATCTACTCACATTTGCATGTGTTCAAACTTCTAGGTTGGCAGAAGCTGAGCCTAACAGCAGGACTCACCCCACTCCCCAGATTTGATCCATCAACCTCCCGGTCAGCAAGTACAGCAGCTCAGCGATTTAACCCACTGCGTCACCAATGGGCCCAGTCTGTGGCAAACAGCTTTCAGAAGGACATACAGACTGCAGACCTTCAAGGTGAGCATAATACTATCCAGAAAAAATGAACTCTTTATCCCTAACCTGACCTTTGACTAACCAAGAAAATGATATATCAATGGTTCCCAACCTGTGGGCCATGGCCCACTGGCAGGCTGTGAGACCTAAAATAAGGTCTGCGGCTCTAGATTTTGAAATATGGTTTTCTGTGGGTGAGCAGATGGCAACTACTGGATGATGGCATATGTTATGTATCAGAAACTAGAGCTGACATGGTCTATCCAGTGCAATTTTCTGAATCAGCACCCCAAAAAACCAAACAGGATTTGAAGTTGACCAAAAACTGATTCGTAACCCTTTCGGTACTAATGTTGGAGAGTGTTCCCTGGTCAAGTGGTCCCTGGTCAAAGTGGTCTCTGGCCAAATAAAGGCTGTGAACCACTGCGCTATATAGTCATCTGTCCAAGATGCTTTATGTGTTGATACCTGGACTAGATTTGAACTAGAAGACCATTGAGATTGCTTCCACCTCTGTGTTGCAATTGTGACAAATTGTCACAAAGCCACCTAAGGTGAAATTCTCCACCATCTGCATTGGTCAAATTCTAACAGGACCTTAGCATGGAAAAGATCCTATTTTACTCCCTGTAATATAGGCAAATAGGTACCAGAAGAAAACAAATATATGACAACTAGTATCCAGATTACTAGTTATGTTGTATGATGGACAAATCACATCTGGACTTTGAGCAGAGATGCAAGTCATGTCTGCTTTCATGTGAACAGAATTATTAAAAATATTAAACTCCACACCCGCCACCCTACCCAAAATCATCTTTGCAAAAATAAATAAATGTAATTTTGGATGCAGAAACAAATAAAAATTATACATACACAGATTGAAGCCTGTTACATATACAGTATACAACTACCAATTATTATAATGGAGGTTGCTTATTTACATGCGCTGACTAGGTTTTGATCCTGTGATTAAGAGCTCAGCAATGTAGGTCACCGTAGAGAATTTACCCTAAAATTGCTAATTTATGGTGTATGGTGATTATGCCTAATCTGATCTTTTGGCATTTGCTTTCAAGAGCCAGACAAATAGATTCTGACAAATAGAGTATTTAGATACATGACTCCCAGAGATGTGGTGCACGCATGAGGCAATCACATTTCCAAATCTAGTTGCATTTTTAGTAAATGTGCAGTAGTTATATCCCGTAATTAATCCAGAATCCAGGCATGCTTCATATCCGGAGAACCAAAATAAACTTGATTCAAAGTGTTCTCCTCAAAGCTCTCTGCAGCACAAATTTCGATGGTGAATATTCTCAGGAGAGAGGGAACCCACACAGTAAACTTGGCATTCTCTCTCTGCATTCAACATGTGATAATTCACTATATATGGACTCCTATATTAAATATCTCCCGGGTTTATTCAAGGCTTAGAAGTCATATTTTGCCACTCCACTACTTTAAAGCAGCGGTTCTCAAAGTTTGCTCTGTCGAGCCCTTGAGCCTCCGTGAAGCCTACTGAGGGGCTCCATGGTTCTCTCTCTCCCTCCTCCTCTTTCTCCCTCCTCTTTCCTGCTCCTCCCCTACCTCCCTCCCTCACCATCAAAAACCTTTCCCCCTCAATCCCCTTGCTACCAAAAGCCCTTTCTCTTCCCCTTCCTCACCACCCAGATCCTTTCCCCCTCACCTTGCATGCTTTCAAAACCCTATTTCCCTCCCACCACTCAGAGCGTGCTTTGATTGTGCTTTTCCTTCATGAAAGAAGGGGCTTGGGCTGGGTGACTCTTGGGGTCTTCCACTGAAATACTCTTATGTTTATGTTGGACAAAAAAAATTGCCCATGCCCCGCCACACACACGCATGCACGAGTCTCACTTATCCAACATAAACAGACCAGCAGCATGTTGGATAAGCGAAAATGTTGTATAATAAGGAAGGATTAAGGATTTAAAGGATTTAAAAAAACAAGAGGAGAGGTCCCTCAGAATGAACTGTTTTGTATGAAAAAGAGTGTGTCTGAGCAAGGAATGGAGGAGGCACCAAGACAAAGATCAGACCTAGAAACAGCCAAAACATTGAGCATTGGGGATCTCATTGGGGTATGTAGTTCTCACCCCAAGTCAGAAAGCACAAGAATGTCTTGGAAGTCAGATTACTCAGAGGGAACAGAAGAAGAGACACTCCCTGGCAATTCTAATGTACCTGAAAATTTGAAGGCAAAGAGTCAGATCCGTCCACCTGAAGATCAGGGAGATGGCATTGTGGAGCTGAATATAGGGACTTCTTCCGGACCAGATGGCCACCTGAGTCCTAAAAAGGAGAAAACTGGAGCCAGGAGAAACCAGAGAGGCCAGAAGTCAGTCACAGACAAAAGACCTCCTATTATCAGAAGGTGATGTTGCAAAGGAAAAGCCTAGTAAATGTCAAATTACCGTATGATTTTACAAATTAAGAAACAAATCAACAGAAGAAGCAGTTCAATACATAATAGGCCTTGGTGGTGGGCTATGTGTATGTAAAATGTTCACTGTTTTGTGTTTTGTTTACATTGTAAGTTGTTATTGTGTGTAAATAAAATATTTGTTTTAAAAAAGAAAGAAAAAGAAATAAATCAACAGAAGAAGCAGTTCAATACACAGTAGCATTATGTAGTAATTATTACTGTATTTACAAATTTAGCACCAAAACAGACAAGGTTCTTTCTTTCTCCCACCCTGGACATTATTCCAGGCAGGAGGAAGATTGCGTTGGATAATACAGAATGTTGGATGAGCTATACACACACACATCATATATGATATAATATATACTATAACATTTCTTGGAATTTCACAATAAACTTGTTTCAAAAAGGGTCCTACATCTGCAAAAGTTTGAGAATCCCTGCTTTAAGGTACTGCAAAAACACTGCAGATTAGGTGAGTGTACACTACAGCTTTAATGGGAATATTTAATGGGAGCTATCCAAAATACTAGGCTAAAAATGCTTTCAGCACCTCAGCTAGCTCCTGCAGCCCATCCCTTAAACCCAGAGAGGATCCCATAAAATTCAGAGTGGCTCCACCTCCTCGGTTCTTTATAAATTAAATCATTGTGTCATTGCTGCTGTTTAACACTACGCTATTAATTCCAGGATGCTTCCTGCTTTCTGTCCCTACTACTCCAGAGCATTTATGCTCACACTTGAAGGGGCTGTGTTCCAATTGGCAGGATCCTTTTTCTTCCTTTTCCCCTCCCTTGTTAGTATGTCTGTGTGTGTACTGCTCATATCTCTCCCCTTATTTTGCAAAACACTGCAATCCACGAGAAACTGGGCTTCTTTTACAGTATCACTTGAATGGTTTAGTTCATTTGAGGGAACAATCTCCAAAGTTGGTTCAATGTTGGTGAATCTGATAAAGCAACTTCCCATATTGCTGACGGTTATTTGTAAACGATTGCAAACCAAAGAACTATTATTCTCAGCAGATCCAGCTCCTGGTTTACATTTTCAGAGTTGACTAGTTGTGAAAACTGTATCTAATCTGTAATTATAGATGTCACCCCAACAAATGAAGTAGAGGGAATAGTATATGATTCTAGGATGCTCTGTAATGTTGATGTTAACACATGACAGACCAATGGCTGGTAGTATTTTTAAACATAACCAAGAGTAACTTTTCGGTTCCTTTCAAGAAGTGTTATTCTAATAAGTTTAAGTGGTAGTAAGTGTCTACTAGGGAGGTGGAATGGGTGGGAGAATGATTTTGCAGCAATTACTTTTTTAGAGTAAATTTCCAAGCTCTGGCTTTGCTTATACTAAATTGTTTTAAATTATATTTATGTCAGGTGATTATTGTCAGTCACTTATCAAAAGCTTATTAATTTGAAAAATGGAGTTAAGTAAGGCCCTAAATAAATATGACAGCTGGCACACGTTAACCATCAAGTTTTGACAATCTTTGATATGTAGTTGTCCACTTTTGACACTGACTTGCAGCAGTCAATGGCTGACAGTATCAAACAGTAGCTTGCTGTATCTGTCAATTTTTAACAGTATTTCACTTACATTTGCCAAGATTTGACAGATGACAAGTGTCAAGTATCTCTCTAAATGGTGTCGGACATACCACTCAAGTTTAGACAGGAGCTGTTAGATGACACAGTGCATCAATTGACATTTGATAGATGATCTCCTGTAAAGTTGAGCTATAAATCATCTATCCACATGCACTGAGGTTAGGGGGAGAAAGACCCATGTGAAAGTGGGGAACCCACTAATAAAAGACAGCTACATTTTTAGCTGATATGGCATCTCTCTAGGAATCTCTGGGGCATCCGCTCTGGTGGAGATTGACCATACCTTGCACTGAAGAACCTACATTCCATCTACATGGGTTCAAAAACCTGGAGTTAGCTTGTAGCATGGGACTCCAGCCTAGCTTGGGGAGAGAGATGGCCACATAACCCATCGCCATCTTGCTGAGGTTACAAGATGGAGTCCAGACCATCCAGAAGGGCCACACCTGGTTCATTGTCATGTAATATGTTCTGCAGTTGAAAGGTTAATTTATTTATTTATTGAGGCTCACGGCGGCTTACAGGAGCCAAAGGCACAATAAAATACAGAGCAATAAAACAATTAAAAAACAGCAGTACACGATAGAACAATGACGGAATTCGAGAATGGGCAGTACAGCGACCCAGAGCGAACGGGCAGTGGTGGGGCATGAGCCAAGGCCTACCCGCCGAAAGTCTGCTTGAACAAATGAGTTTTGCAGGCTCGACGAAACGGGAGCAAGTCCTTCATGGCCCGAGTCCCAGCCGAGTAGGAGCTATGACAGAGAACGCCCTCCAGCGGGTAGATGTCAATCTTGCAAGCTTCGCCGAGGGTATTTCCAAGAGGTTAGAGTCCTCGGACCGTAGTGATCTCGAAGGGCAATATGTAAGTATTAGTTCTAAACGGTTGAGTAATCTGTGAGTAAGAGTTCATGGGTGAAAGTAATCAAGGGTGGAGGTATGCAAGAGATCGGTTGCAGCTGGGTGTTTCTGGACATACGGAGCGAACCTTGGAACTGATCTTTGGGAGAAAAGTATTTGTCTTGTTTTGGTGGTAGATGCTGCTGGTTTCCCCCCAGGTTTGTGGGTTTTCTGTATCTTGACCTGTTTCCTGTACTCTTGGAGCCTTGAATCTCTGGACTGGCTTTTGACTACAGTATGGACTCTTGATCCCTGGACTTTGCTCATTGAACTCTCGGCATTTGACCACTGGACTGGACCCTTTTACTATCAGTTTGTGTTAATTCTGTGGCTGAGGGACATCTTTATGTTTTATATTTTGGACTATTAAAACAGCCAGAAAGTAAATGCTGTTTTAATTAATTTTCTTGGTACAAACTGGGTATTTGTTTGGTTCATTTCCACCTGAATAAAGCAGAGCCTGGGCATCCTGACATTCATCCACCTACAAGATGGCCATCTTACCCTTCATCATACTGTCACCATTATAGCTTTGACTGGATGAGCAAGTCAACTTTGGCAAAAATACCCAAGGAGGCCCAGGAGCAATTTAGAGCTCTGTAGCCACAATTATAACAGTGACAAGGCAACAAAGGTCAATGCCATACCTGTCCCCATGCCATGGAGCCCAGGGAAAGTGGGGTGTGAATGGTGGGACCACTTCTATTTCAGAACCAGGCCACCTGTTCACACTACCTGGAAAGTGCACAGCTGCTTCAGAGTATTCTCTGACTTTGCCTTAGGACCTTATCTTACACCCGCCACTCAATTTGAAGTCAGTTATAATCCATTAAGGCCATCGAAAGAGACTGAACCCATCCCACGATGTAAGGGGTCTCAAAAAAGGGAAGGGGGAGAAGACAATCTGAGATCATCTCAAGAGCTTGAGATCCCTGATATTAGGATAAGTAGCAAAAACACCTGGGGTGGGAGCTGTCAAAACTACCCATGTTATTATTATCTATATATATAAAAGGGAAGTGGTCGTGCAACGGGGCAAATGCACGCCAAAACTACATTTCCCACACACACAAAAAACACAGGGCCACTCATCCGCACCCAGAGGTACAAACTCCACCCACTGAAACACCCCTAAACACAACACAAAACCCCCAAAACATCCCCCAAAACACAACATTACTACGCATGCGCAAAACACCCCAGACACACAAATCGGCCGCCATAGAAACATCACAATACCAAGCATGTGCAACATCCAACGCCATGCCCCCTCCTCCGCCGCTTACGAACCACTCCTGAGACCAACGAGGCGACATCCTCCACGCGGCTCCCGGGACCCAACAGCACACATCCCGGGAGGACGCCGCCGCGGTCCCGCCCGCACGACCCTCCACCAGGAGAGCCAACGAAACGGCGAGGGAGAACGGCGCACCCACGGGACTACTACTCCCAGAAGGCTCCGCGCGACTCACTCGAAAGAAGGGCGGAGACAGCACCGGAAATAGCCCACAATGCCCGCGCAGAGCATTCTGGGAGCCGTAGTCCCCTGACCGGACACGCCTTCTCCGCCATGCCCGCTTCCTCCACCCCCTCCGCTGCCTCCTCCCCGTCTCCCCCGGGGATGGGGCCGGGAGGAAGCCGCGCCGTCTCTCCCTTCCGCCTCCTCTTTGGCCAGCGGAATGGAGGCGGCGGGTAGCGGCGGAGAGCCCTTGCCGCCTCTCTTCCGCTGGCCGAAGAGCAGGGCGAGAGGGAACCGGGCAACCCCTCTCCCTGCGGCCTCCGCTGCCCGAGGAGGAGGCCGCAGGGAGAGGGGTTGCCGGTTCCCTTCGGCCTCCTTCGGCCAGCGGAGAGAGGCGGCAATGGGCTCTCCGCCGCTACCCGCCGCTTCCCTTCCGCTGCCCGGGGACGAGGCCGAGGGGGAGCCGCACTGTCTCTCTCCCTGCGGCCTCCTCTTCGGCCAGCGGAAGGGAGGCGGCGGCCGGCGTAGGAGAGCCCTCAACCGCCTCTCCTCCGCTGCCCGAGGAGAGGGCCGCGGGGGAAGGAGATTGAGCGGTTCCCCATCGCCCTCCTCTTCGGCCTCCTCTTCTACACATACACACACACACATAAAAACAAAACAACATATAAAAACCCACATACAAACACATATAAAAACACAACCACATACAAACACATATATCTACACACCTAAACATACACATCCACACTAATACATACACATATATACACACACATATCCCCACCTCTCCATATATACACATACATACATATACATACACAAACACACACATATATATACACGTACTCAAACACGAAACACCCACAGATAACAACACACAAATACATACACACATACCAAGAACTATACACACACAAACACACACACACATACACACACACAAAAAAATAAACACAAACCAATACCTGCACACACACATGCACACAAACCCCCAAAAAACCATACACACATACAACTATAAACACACATACACACACGTACATATACACACAACAAACATGCTCACATCACTTCCACAACATACATACCCTGACATTCTCACATCACCAACATAGGGCACAGCAACGCGTGCCGGGTTCAGCTAGTTATTACTATTATTATTATTATACTTCAAACTTCCTATACCGCCACTCCCCAGAGGCTCAGAGCGGTTTACAGCTTGAACATAGAATACAAAGTACACAAACAAAACACAACAGTACAAGAGGGAGGTACTACATCTAAGGAAGGGGAGGGGAAAGCCAGGGCTCATGACCACATGGGTCGATGAGCTGTCAAAGTCTAGCCAGCAGTGGCTCGACCATCGAATGGGGGGAGCCTAGGAGGGCCCCACAGGTCCAACAATGTCCTCAGAGTCCCCAGATCCGTTGGGAGATGGTCACCGCAAGTCTGTGGGTCCGATCTCCTCGTCACCAGGATGTCAGATCTCCTGGTTTGGGAATTCACCAATGGGGGTGCTCTGTGTCTAAAGTTGGCATTCCAGAAGGTCCTGGCAGGGAACCTCCTAGATGCCATCAGGCCGGTCCTCGCGGACCTCTCCCTCCTGGTTCCAGGGGCTCCAGGAGTCCCCCCTGCGGGGAGGTCCGCGGAGTCCTGAATCGGAGAGACTTCTGGGGCCTTACCGCCTCCGATGAGGGTGGCCCCATCGTCGGCGGAGCGGTGGGAGACCCGGTTCTGGGGGCTCGACCTTCGCGGGAGGGAGCTATCTCAACTGCAGGTTTGGTCCTGTTCCCAGTCTTGTTCTTTCGCCTCCAGCGTCGCCGCCTCCTCTTTCGCAGGTTTTGTTACTTCCGGGGCGAGTCCACATTAGAGGCCAGGTCCTCCAAGGGCGGGACTTCCGGCGGGAGGCAGGTTCTGGGTCCCGTTCCTCTTCCGGGTCCGGGCACACGATCCTCATCGGGAGTGAGGTCCTCCAAGGGCAGGACTTCTGGCAGGCGATCGCTTCTGGGTCCAGCTCCATCTTCGGGCCCAGGCATATGGAGCAGGAGGGCGTCTTCAAGGCCAGCCGCCATGCTGGGCTGCTCCAGCTCCAGTTGGCTCCCCCAGCTTCTCGCGATGCGGCGTCGACGGGCGGAAGGGTTCCGGGGGAGGGTCAGGACGGCTGAAATGTCCAGGCCAGCCGCCGGAGGATCGACCCAAGGTAGTGGGCCCTCCAGGCTCGTCTGCGGGTCTCTGGTCATCTCCTCAGCAGGGGGCGGATGGCAGGTATCTGGTCGAGGGGTTGGTTGGTCAGGGAGCTGTGCCTGGTCCGTTATCGTTAGTGGCCCTCCAGCTGACTCGGCAGGCCTTGGGGGATTTTTGGCGGAGACGGCCAGTCCTTCTTCAGGGCTGAGGCTGAGGGCTCGTCTCTCTTGGTCTGGGCCCAGGCTCTCGGTTGGGAAATCCCACGAGTTGTCCCAGGCAAAGTCTAGGTCCAGAGGGGGTTCTTGTTGGGGTCCTTGTTGGAGACTGATCTGATTGTTGGGATTGCAGTCCGGGAGTGGAACCTGAGGGACCTGAGGGACATGGGGGCACGGCATACCCATTCCCGCTAATAGGTCCCCAAATCTCCTCCTGAAATCCTCAATATGAGCCGCTAGCTTGTTGTACTCCACGATCAGCTCCGCGAGCCGGTTGGGATTGGGCTGATCGGGCTGGTCAGGAGGTAGGCCCCGTGGTGCTGGTGAGCTGCTTCTTGGGCTCATGAGTTGATAGCCCGGGCCTGCTGCCGGCACCGCTTCCCCGGGGGGGGGGGGATTTTGGTCTACCCCTCTTACCAAAGGCTCTTAAGAAACATGCGGAGGCCGGTGTTATCGGTCGCACGAACCATCGGGTCCGTTGTTCCTGCTGCTCGGCATGGTCTTCACCTGATGCAGGTTTCGGGGAGGGAGGCCCACCCGCTGGTCCATGCAGCTTCAGGGACCTCCGGCGCAAGGTTGCTGCTTTCCCCAGCCAAATCAGGCTGCTGGGGGTCTGTGGGTCGCCAAAAAACATCTCCTGGGTCGACTGGTCTAGCACAGACGTCTCCCGAAGGGGTCCATGGGTCCAGCAAGTGGCGTCTGGGGTAGAATCCAGGAGAACTGGCGGACAATGCTGGAGCTCACCCGAAGGGACCTCTACAGCCGCCGCCATCTTGAAACTATGTTGAATTGAATCGGATGATGTGGGCAAATAAGTGGGCCTGTGAGCAGTCTCCTAATCAGCAGCAAGTCCCTGGGACTCTGCCACAATGCAGCCGGTTGGTCCTTTTCAGTATTTTTTAAACAGAATTAAAACTAAGAAATATTGCAAACATGGGGCCAAACCCATGTTGAGCTATAAATCCTTGATGTAGTGAGAAGGCCTCAAGTGTCTTATTGAGGCCACAGAGTTGATTCTCGCCCATTCCAGATTAAAACATCCATTTAGGTTTTCTCCCAGAGCAGCGTTTCTCAACCTGGGGGTTGGGACCCTGGGTTGGGTCATGAGGGGGTGTCAGATATGGATCCCCGCGGCCTTGGCGAGGCCAGCGGGACTCGCAATCTGATGTAGACATAACAAGGACTGACTGAGCAGTGGTGGATGATGCAAGCCTGGGAAGGATTGCTGGCTCATGGGATGATGTAATCTCCTGGGGTTCTGCTGAGTCAGAAGGATATGATGCAACTCTCCTGGACATTGCTGGTGAAGGGAGGGGAGGGGTGTTAGTATATAAGTGTGGTGTGGGTGAAGGGAAGGTGCTTTGACTTTAAAAGTGCTGATCCTTTAATAAACCTTGTTGGATCGACCCGAGGACTCTGCGTGATTCTTCAAGATATTGAAGTGGCCTCACAGAAGTCAAAGCCCTTTCAACTTTCCCGAGTCTGGAGAAGTTGGTGATGGAGGAGGAGGATTTCGGAAGATGGAACCTCTACCCAGAGGAAACCCGAAGGCTGATCGAGTGGACGACGTTAGACCAGGTCGGGTTTCCAGATGAGTCCAGAGAAGCAGCATCATGGTATGCGTCGGCTCAGGTGGACACCCGAGCCCTCCGTGAGGAGTCCAGAGAAGTGGCGGCTTGGTGCACGTCAGCTCAGGTGGGCTTTCGCGGGGCCGGAGAAGAATCCAGAGAAGCGGCAGCTTGGAGCGGGGCCGTTCAGGTGGATCTTCAAGGAGCCAGAGGAGGGGGCAGAGAAGCGGCGGCCTGGGGTGCGTTGGCTCAGATGGCCCCTCAAGCAGCTCAGGGAGTGTCACAATGCACAGACTTGGCGGGCCCCTTAATCACACACACAGAGACGTACTGAAGGCTAACTACTTTATCTATATATATAAAATCCGAGCGGTCGTGGGATGTCGTATATGCACGGCCAAACTAAACCCCCCCCAAACACAAATCCCACGACACACATTTCCCCAGACCACGAGGTACAGACATAACACAAAAAAACCCACCTCCCTAACTTCAACCCCCCCAAAAACAGCCCCCCAAAAAACCGCCCATTGACTCCCATTCTGCGCTGCCTGCGCCACAGACAGGGAGAGCAACACAAGAGGCGCACAACCCCCCAAAACCCCAAAACCATTCCCTTAACCCTCTCCCCACTCACCGGGACCTTCGCTACCACACCGGCGACGCACTAACAACCTCCTCGCCATCCTCACACTTGACCACACGTCCCCGGCCCAGAGCACCTCTAGGCCGCCGCACTACACTTCCCAGAAAACCTCCGCATACACAGTAAGTGACCATGCCGGGGTTTCTGGGAACTGTAGTCCAAAACACCCCACTTCAAAGGGAGGCCCGGAGATCGCCCGATCCGCCCTCCGGCGTGTCCCCCGCGGTTCCGCCGACCACGCCTGAACCAAGGTAAGCTCCCGGCCTTTCCATGCATCAGGCGACCTCCGGTCCTCCCTTCCGCCCTCGGGCGACTCCCCCGCGGTTGCAGCGGGCGCGCCGGAAACACGGTAAGCTCCCGGCCTTTCCTTGCTTCAGGCGACGCAGCAACCGCGGGGGACATGGCGGAGGGCAGATCGGCGACCTCCGGGCCTCCGTTCCGCCCTCCGGCGACTCCCCCGCGGTTGCAGCGGGCGCGCCTGAAACAAGGTAAGCTCCAGGCCTTTCCTTGCTTCAGGCGCGAGCAGCAACCGGGGGACACGGGCGGAGGGCGGATCGGCGACCTCCGGCCCTCCCTTCCGCCCTCCGGCGACTCCCGATTTGCAGCGGGCGCCTGAAACAAGGTAAGCTCCAGGCCTGTCCTTGCTTCAGGCGCGGCCACAGCAACCGCGGGGGACACGGCGGAGGGCGGATCGGCGACCTCCGGCCCTCCCTTCCGCCCTCCGGCGACTCCCCCGCGGTTGCAGCGGCCGCGCCTGAAACAAGGTAAGCTCCCGGCCTTTCCATGCTTCAGGCGCGCCGCAGCAAATCGCTGGGACACGGCGGAGGGCGCGCCTGAAACAAGGCCGGGGCCTTTCCTTGCTTCAGGCGCGGCCGCCGCAACCGCGAAAACACGCCGGGAGGGAATGAGATAGACAGAGGGGAGGCCTGAGAGAGGGGGGGGAAGATGAGAGAGAGGGGGACAGACACAGAGAGAGACGGGGGAGGGGAAAGAGGGGGGGGAATAACACCGAGAGAAAGAGGGGGTGAAGAAAGGGGGAATCAGGCAGCAAGACAGAGGAGGGGAACAGAGAGAAGAGGGAAAGTTAAACAGAGAGAGGGGGAGGGGAGAGAGACAAAGGGAGGAAACACACAGAGAGAGGGGAAAGTGTACATACACACATACATACAGAAACACATACATACACGGACATACACATACATACACACACACACATACACACACACATCCACACACATACATACACAATAACACACACACACATAAAAACACACACAAACACCCACACATACACACATACACACACATACAAACACACATACACATAAATACACACACAAAACACATTGTCAAATCATTCCCAAACCTTACATACCCACACCACCACACATCTCCTAAATAGGGCACAGCAACGCGTGCCGGGTTCAGCTAGTTGAATATAAAAACAGTTCCAAAGAATATATAGTCCAATATGAAGTGAATGTCCAAAAGGCTTGAAGCAAGAATGTCCAAAGTAACGTAGCAAATAAACGAAAAGCTTGGCAGGGCTCCGCAACCAATGCGGATCAGGAAACAAGGCAAGGCTCCGCAAACCAATGCGGATCAGGAAACAAGGCAAGGCTAAACAAGGCAAGGCTCGATGACCACGGCTTAGCTTGTGGTCCTACTCCGCTTCACGCCTAATCAGGTAAGACGTGGCCGGAGAACTGAGGATTCGTTCCCACGGATCCTATACTTAATCCTTCGGCCGAGGTCCTCGACGCTCTAGGCTTCTTCGTCTCCAATCTCTGCTGACGGACCTCGGCCGGTCTAGGGCTCTGGACCAATCCCTCCTACTAGCCTCAATGCTCCGTCGCCTATCAAAGGTTCGACCTTGTCTTTCAGCAGCTGTGTTGCTATCTCTCTGAGAGCTTTCCTCCCTATCCATTTCCCATGCGCTTTGTTCCATATCTTCCTCAGGGGGCTCCTGGGAAGATCTCCCTCCCGGGTGTTCATAACTCCCTGCATCACTATCAGACTGCACCTGGTGATCTGAATCATCCCTTGGACCAAAACACATTTCTTCCCAGGCCAAGCTCTCTGTGGGTGAAAGAGGCTCTTGCGGGGAAAGCTGCCCTTCGCCCCAGTCATCTAGCTCATCCTCAGAATCCATTTCTAGCACGGCCGGTTCTAATGCTAATGGGACCCCAGGCCCTGTCCCCTGCCCTCCAGGCACAAACGAGAACTGCTGTGCTACACTATCCCCCCCCCCTCAGGGCCCCTCCGAGGCCGCCCCCGAGGCTTGGGTTTGTCAGGGCACTTGCGATGAAACCGAGCGACAAGGTCCGGGGCATGGACGTCACGAGCCCGCGTCCAAGAACGCTCTTCCGGTCCAAAGCCTTTCCAATCAATGAAATACTCCAGCTTCCGGTAGCGGATGCGTGCATCCAGGATGTCCTGCACCTCCAACTCCTCCTCGCCGTCACGAATCACAGGGGGAGGCGGCGGCTGCGTCACGACAGGCCGCACCCCCTTCGCCAGGCGGAGCAAAAAACGGTGAAACACAGGGTGGATCTTCATGTCCGCTGGGAGTTGCAGTTTGAAAGAAACAGGCCCCACCTTCTCCAAAACAGTGTAAGGCCCCAAAAAGCGAACATCCAACTTGCGGCTAGGCCTCTGTGTGGGCAGATTCTTGGTAGACAGCCAAACTTTATCCCCCACCAGGATCGCAGGGCCCTCTTGGCGCCGCCGGTCAGCCATCCGCTTGTAATCCGCTTTAGCATGGTCCAATTGAGTGCGCAGCAAGTCTTGCAAGGCAGTTAACTCCTGAAGCCAATCTTTTGCTTCTGACGCCCCTCCGGACGGGTCCACCGGAGGGTAGAAACGAGGATGGTGTCCATAGTTGGCAAAGAAAGGAGTCTCCTTGAGGGATTCGTACGTCGCATTGTTGTAGGCGAACTCCGCCAGAGACAACAAGGACGCCCAGTTGGTTTGCTGATAGTTGACATAGCACCGCAGGTACTGTTCCAAGGTGGCATTGACCCTTTCAGTCTGGCCGTCAGGCTGGGTGTGATGGGCCGTGGACATCCGCACATCAATCCCCAGCAACTTCTGGACAGCCTTCCAGAACTGGGAAGTGAACTGGGTGCCACGGTCGGTCACCAAACTCTGAGGCAGGCCATGCAGCCGGAACACATGTTGCACAAACATATCAGCAGTCTCTTTGGCAGTAGGTACCCCCACACAGGGGATGAAGTGTCCCATCTTGGTTTAACAGTCCACCACGACCAGGATCGTGGTGAAGCCCTTGGACTTGGGCAGGTCTGTGATGAAGTCAGCCGAAATCATCTTCCAGGGAGCGGAGGGGGTGGGGAGCGGCTGGAGTAAACCGGCCGGCTTGCCCCCCGGGTTCTTGGCCCGCTGACACACAGGGCAAGAGCCCACATAGTCCTCCACATCCCTCCGCACCTTAAGCCACCAGAAATCCCTTAAGACCAATTGCAGGGTCTTGAACAGCCCGAAGTGGCCGGCAGCCCGACTATCATGGCACAGTTTGAGAATGTCCTCCCTCTCGGGCCCGGGAGAAACATAAACAGAGTCACGGTGGTAAAGTACCCCGTCCTTTACCTGGAAAGGGGCTTGTACCCCCTTAGTCAGCTGTTCTTGCACCCAGGTATCGGTCCGTTGGCGTGCCTGGACCCGCTCGCTCAGAGGCCTCTTGTCCTTAGGGGCCGGCGGAGCCAACGGAGGGTTCACAGGAGCCGCCCGGGCCGCAGCAAAGTTCTCCGCTTTCAGGAGACGGGCCTCAGAAAGCCCCTCGCCACCACGAACGTACTGCGGTTTCCGCGACAACGCATCAGCTTGCTTGGTCTGCTTGGGGGTCACATAGTGAATGCGGAAATTGAATCTCTCAAAGAACAGGGACCATCTCTGTTGCCTCTGGTTCAATTTGCGCTGGGACTTCAAGTGTTCCAAATTCCGGTGGTCGGTGTGAACCTCCACCGGGAATTTGGCCCCTTCAAGCAGATGTCTCCAGACTTCGAAAGCCACCTTGATGGCCAAAAGTTCCTTCTCCCAAATGGTATAGTTCTTTTTCCGCCTGGTCCACCTTGGGCCGCACCGTGCCGAGTTACATGGGTTCCGGGTCATCCAGGCCCGGTGGTGGCTGAGCGAGCTGTCGGGGCACGAACTGTCCAGTCCCAGGCTCCCGTCGCGCCGTCGGCTTCTCCACCACACTTTTATCCCACCGCCTCCGGGTTTGCAGTCCTGCTTCGACACGTAAACTCAAGGTGATCGCAGCCTCCAAATCCTCGGGGCGGGGGTGCTTCAACATCTCTTGCTGTAGCTCCGTGGTCAGCCCCGCGGTGTAGTGGTAACGCAACGCCGAAACGTTCCACTGCACCTGGGCGGCCAGCACTCGAAAGCGAGAAATGTATTGGGACAGGGACAGGTCCTTTATCGTCAGCCGGGCTAAATCACGCTCAGCCAACTCTTCGTTCACAGGTGGGCCCGAGGTCGCTCGGATAGCGTCTCTGAAGGCCCGCAGTGTTTGAGTATGGGGAGACTGGGCCTGGATCAACGACGTAGCCCACGTCGCTGCCGTGCCCTCCATCAAGTTGAAAACAAACCCCACTTTGGCTCGGTCAGTCGCAAACTCGGGTCGCAGCTCCAGGTACATGTCCACCTGGCAGAGAAACACCTCAACTTGGGCAGGGTTGCCCCCAAAACGGCTAGGCGTAGCCACTCCCGGGTGGCGTCCGGCTCTGGTCCTCAGCTCTCCCACCTCCTGTTGCAGGGCTGCCACCTCCGCGTCCGTCAGGCCTGCCATGGCCGCGACTGCCGTGGGTCTCTTCTTTCGGCGTCCCGTGGTGTGATAAGGGGTTCTGGGAGTTCTCCGGCCAACTGTCACAATGCACAGACTTGGCGGGCCCCTTAATCACACACACAGAGACGTACTGAAGGCTAACTACTTTATTGAATATAAAAACAGTTCCAAAGAATATATAGTCCAATATGAAGTGAATGTCCAAAAGGCTTGAAGCAAGAATGTCCAAAGTAACGTAGCAAATAAACGAAAAGCTTGGCAGGGCTCCGCAACCAATGCGGATCAGGAAACAAGGCAAGGCTAAACAAGGCAAGGCTCGATGACCACGGCTTAGCTTGTGGTCCTACTCCGCTTCACGCCTAATCAGGTAAGACGTGGCCGGAGAACTGAGGATTCGTTCCCACGGATCCTATACTTAATCCTTCGGCCGAGGTCCTCGACGCTCTAGGCTTCTTCGTCTCCAATCTCTGCTGACGGACCTCGGCCGGTCTAGGGCTCTGGACCAATCCCTCCTACTAGCCTCAATGCTCCGTCGCCTATCAAAGGTTCGACCTTGTCTTTCAGCAGCTGTGTTGCTATCTCTCTGAGAGCTTTCCTCCCTATCCATTTCCCATGCGCTTTGTTCCATATCTTCCTCAGGGGGCTCCTGGGAAGATCTCCCTCCCGGGTGTTCATAACTCCCTGCATCACTATCAGACTGCACCTGGTGATCTGAATCATCCCTTGGACCAAAACACATTTCTTCCCAGGCCAAGCTCTCTGTGGGTGAAAGAGGCTCTTGCGGGGAAAGCTGCCCTTCGCCCCAGTCATCTAGCTCATCCTCAGAATCCATTTCTAGCACGGCCGGTTCTAATGCTAATGGGACCCCAGGCCCTGTCCCCTGCCCTCCAGGCACAAACGAGAACTGCTGTGCTACAGGGAGGAGTGCTTCCCAAGACGACGAGGCCGTCTTCCAGGGGTTCCGGTGGTAGTGAGACTACGGAGCCAGCCTCTCCGACGGAATTGGAGATATTACAGTGCCAGATGGAGGAAAGTGCCACTTTCCGCCGCATGTCGCGTAAAATGAGTAAGCGGGAGCAGATGTTGGAATCCATGTGGAGCGGTCCAGAAGGAGGTGACTTCACCTATTATTCTTGGATGGGTGGAGAAGAGCCGGAAGCGGGAGTGCGTGACGATAGATGTCCCGGTGTACCTGCGGGTGTTGGACTGGGTGAAGAGTCCAGAGCTCAACCCACCAGAGCCAAGAAGCCCCTTAGTGTGGGGTTCGGAATGGGCACTCTTCCAGAGGGAGACGAGTGGAGCCACAACCCTGGGAGTGCGAGGCAATTGCCTATTCGGCCAGCATCTTCGGCTGGTTTGGGCAGAGGTATCCGACAGCCAAATGTGCAGGTTCCCCGAGATGTTGGAGGAGTCGGTTTGGATCTGTCTAGACGGCCTGTGGTGACTAGATAGTCGCAGGAGTATGGTGACAAGCCAAGTAGAGAGCCCCTAAGAGCCGAGTTCGAGGGAGAGGCTTGTAAAGTTGCCTTTTTCGTAGCCACTGTGAGGGATCATATGGAGGACTATGGCCATTTGTACCCCAGTGAGGCAAGCTGTGTTCGGGCAGTGGGGGCTGCCTTTAAAGGCCGAGCTGCAGAGTGGTATGTTCAGTGCCACGACCGCCAAGACCCGTGTTTGAGGACAGTGCAAGGGTTTCTGCGAGCAGTAAGAAACAGTTTCAGGGATCCGTTGGAACGGGTGAAAGCCAAAGAAGCAGTCCGGTGTTTGGCCCAAGAGTCCCGTTCCGTAACAGAATACTCCGAAGAATTTATGACCTTGGCTGGAAAGGTTGCTGAGTGGTCCCAAGCTACCTTGATGGAGCTGTGCAAGGATTGGCCTCCGAAGGGAGAATCTGGAGTGGTGCTTGCATCGAGATGACCCTGGCAACATTGATGGCTGGATCCAGCTGGCAGGAAGTGTCGAGGGAATTCTCGCCCAAGTGCAGCGGAGGAAGAGCCAGTCGGGGAGGTTTAGAGGAGAGCCCAGGCGTGGAGGAGCGGAAGGGAGATCCCGAGGAGAGTCGCTCAGGCGTGGTGCTGTCGAGGGAAAATCCGGTGCGGGGCCAAGGAGGTCTACAGTCAGAAAAGGCCCCTGTTTCATCTGTGCAAAGCCGAGGCATCTGGCGGCCCAGTGTTGGCAGAAGAAGTTGCCAGACTCCAAGCGTTCCACTGTTGCTGGTGGGGCGTTAGGAGAAAAAGTCGAGCAACCAGGCGTTGGGGTGAGTTTGGGCTCCAAAACCATCCAATGCTCTTTGGAACTCTGTCGAAAAGGGAATTATGAAGGGCATCGAGCATTGATAGACTGTGGTTGCTCAGAAAATATTATATCCCCTCATCTTGTTAAGACTTTAGAGTGTGACGTTAAGTCTTTACCAGCACCAGTGCACTTTGCACAGTTAGATGGAACTTATGTGGAAGGGGGACCATTTCCGCTGAGTACGGAAGGGTTGAAAAGCCGGGTTGGTCCTTGGAATGGGGTTATTGATTTTGTGGTAGCCCCTGTAAGAGAACATAAGATTGTACTAGGTATGCCTTGGTTGGAACAAGCTAACCCTAAAATTGACTGGAAGTCGGGGACTGTTTCATGTAAACCAGTGGTCATGGAGGAAAGTTTGGAGAAGAAAATGGATGTATCACAAGTGGGAGTTCCAGTTGAATACAGGGATTATGCCGATGTATTTAATCCAACGTTGGCAAGGTATCTCCCGCCATTAAGGAATGTGGAATGTCGGGTAGAAATTAAAGAAGGGGCAGCGTTACCTAAGCCTAAGATTTATCCGATGTCCATGCGGGAAAAGGCAGCATTAAGGGAACAGATTGATGATTATTTAAAGAAGGGTTTCATCGAAAGATCTGAGTCCCCAATCGCAGCGCTCTTTCGTGAAAAGAAGGATGGGAATTTGAGACTGTGTATTGATTACCGAGGTTTAAATGCTGTGAGCACTACGAACTGTTACCCTTTACCTTTGATTAAGGATCTGATGGGTCAGTTGGGAGGGGAAGGTATTTTACCAAATTAGACTTGATTGATGCCTTCCATATGGTGAGGGTGAAAGCTAGCGATAAATGGAAAACCGCTTTCTCCTGACCTCTCGGATTATATCAATGGACCGTGATGCCATTCGGTTTAGCCGGCGCACCAGGCATATTTATACAATTAATAAATGAAGTATTGCATCCTCTATTGTATAAGGGGGTATACGTGTATTTGGATGATATTGTGGTTATGACCCAAACAAAGGCGGAGCATGTTAAGCTAGTACGTGAAGTGCTAGAGCGGCTAAGACAAGCCAAACTATATGTGAAGCTCAGTAAATGTGAGTTTGGGAAGCCGCAAATAGATTTTCTGGGGTATCGTATTAGTAGGGAGGGGGTGTCAATGGATCCCACTAAAGTGAAGGATGTGTTAGAATGGGAACCTCCGCAAACTAGGAGACAGCTACAAGCCTTCCTTGGTTTAGCGAATTTCTATAGAACGTTTATCCCGAGTTTTGCAACCCTTACCCTTCCGCTCATGGAATTGTTAAAGACAAAAGGGAAAGGGGAAACGAAGAAGTCCCCAGGGGCGAAATTGATTTGGACCCAGGATTGTCAGATGGCTTTTGAAGGGTTAAAACGGGCCTTCACTAGTGAGCCGTTGTTGTCGCATCCGGATCCGGAAAAGCCTTTCGTGGTGCAATGTGACGCTTCCGCTTGGGCTTATGGAGGGGCGTTATTGCAGAAAGACGAGAAAGGGGAATTACGACCATGTGCTTTCTTTTCAAAGAAATTTGGAGAACAGGAGAAAAAGTGGCCAGTTTGGGAGAAAGAGGCATTTGCTGTGTGTTGAGCATTACAGACGTGGCGTCATTTTTTGGAAGGGGCGGTGCATCTTTTCAAAGTGTTGAGTGATCATGAGAACTTACAGTATTTAAAGGCCCCGCAAAAGTTATCTCCAAAGTTGGTTCGATGGGCGCAGTATTTTTCTAGATTTGATTTCACTCTCAAGCATATAAAGGGGAAGGAGAATGTAGTGGCTGATGCGCTTTCTCGTTACCCTTCGATGGGTCCGAATCCTGTCCCCAGTTTGGGGGATCTTTTTTTCTAAGAAGCAATGGGGATTGGAGGTGCAGACCCAAGCCCAGACGAGACTCTTAGAAAGGGTAGAGAAGGTGAAGGTTGAGGGTTGGCAGGAGGAAATGCAGAGGTATTATCAGGAGGATGATTGGTTGGTCGACCATAAAGAGGAGTGTAAATTGCAGGAGGGATTGTAGCAACCCAGTTCTCTTTTGTGCCTGGGGGCAGGGGGCAGCACCGGGGGTCCCACTTGCATTAGAGCCAGCCGCAGCTGAGGAGGAAATGGAGGAAGGGGTTAACGAGCTAGCTGGGCCTCTGTAAGGACTCACCTGTCCTAGGTGGGGGGAAAGCCTGCTTGGAGGTTTTTCCTTTCTGCTGGAAGAAAGCTGGCATCCATTTTGGCAAGGGATTTTGCAGCTAACAGCCAGAAGGGGGAGGTCATAGCCAAAGAGGGGGCGTGGCCTTAGAGTCAATCCTGCTCAGAGATAGGAGTGCCCTCTGATTGGCTGAGTGCCAGAGGGGTGGAGTAGAGCTGACTAAAGGAGGGATCTTGGCAGAAAGATTCTCAGTCTTGGGCAGAGCTTTGATTGAGACAGATCTTAGCTCTTGCTGGTGTGGTTTGAGGTTGGAGTGACAATATCCTCCAAGCCTCAGCCATAGGAACTGCCCAGTCAGATACTATAGTGACACAACCAGGGTGTGGGGTGACACTGATAGTTAGGTTAGAGCCATTAGGGCTGACTTTGCAGAGTCAGACTAAACACCTTGTCTCCTCAGTGTAAAGAGGGAAAGGTGGGTTCTGTGGCTGGAGAGTCAGCAGCAGGCTGACTCAGGCAGGGAAGACTCAGAGGGACTTCTAGTGTTTAGAAGCTCCTGTTAGGAACCAGCTGTTCACTCCTATTTTCAGACAATAGGGTGACAGGTTTATATTTTAGTCAAGACTCAGTACTGACTAAAGTATTGCTAAGATCTAAGCATTTTTGAAGTATTATCTGTAACCACACGCTTAGTATTTTAATATCTGTAACCGCACGCTCTAGCATATTAGTACTATCAGTAACCATACGATATTGTTGCCTCTTTGTAGAACCGTTGTGATCAGTGCCTCATTGCTAGCTGTTAATTAATAAATTCTGTTTTATTGTTAACTTTAAGAAGTCTCTATCTCTCCATCTTTTAGTTCCTCACAGTGTGGTTGTGTTTGGGTGGCTCGGTCAACAGAACTACCATAAACACATCTTATTTAATTTAAAATCCTGATTCAGAGTAATTAGGTTGGTGGCAGTACTACCGGGAGGATTTATTTTAATTAATAATCTCCAGAACCAGTGGCCAAGTCGTCACATATTAATTGGTGTCCAGCGGTTGGATTCGATCAAGACACAAAATCCAGTCAGCTAGAGTTTCCCTCCAAAATACTCTGAGGGAAAACTCTGAGGAAAAGCTGTGCCAAGACTCTGAGGGAAACAATTTACCTCAGGGGTTGCCGCCAAAACAACACACACATACACCACTATGGCTCCACCAAGGGGGAGAAGGAATATCTCCACTGGTGAAGGAAGTGGGGAGGAAGTTCAGCCTGAGGGAGAGAATGTGGGGGAAGCTATTAGTACCTCAGAAGCGCTCCAACAAAAACAATTGGAGTATGACATGATGAAATTCGAGGCTGCGGAGCGAGAGAAAGAGGCTGAGAGAGAGGAAAAGCAAAGGGCTCATGAGGCAGAACAAAGAGCTTTTGAGGCAGAACAAAGGGCTCAAGAGGCTTAGAGAGAGGAAAAGCGAATGGCTTTTGTGGCAGAACAAAGGGCTCAAGAGGCTGAGAGGGAAAGAGAGAGGGAGGAACGGAGGATGGCTCATGAAGAACGGATGCTTGAGTTACAACTTAGTGGAAGAGAGAACGCATCCCGCTCTTCAGAGGATGGACAGAGTGGTTCACTGTCATCAAAAATGAAGCTTTTCCCTCGTTATACCAAAGGTGACGACGTAAAAGCCTTTTTAGCCAACTTTGATAGAGCATGTATGGATTTTGGGGTGCCTGATGATAGAAAGATGGCACATCTCAGGCCCCTGATATGTGCTGAGTTGAGCGAGGTCTATGGGGATCTGAGGGATTCCGAGTGTGGCAATTATGCCATTTTAAAGGAGAGAGTTAAGCTCAGGTTTGGGCTGACGGCTGAGCAGAGCCGGAAGACTTTCCGAGAGTTAAAGAGAAAGTCCGGGGAAACGTATTCGCAGTTAGGGTCTAGGCTGGAGAAAGCCTTTACTCAATGGCTGGAGGGCAGTAAAGTAGAGACCTTCGATGACCTGAGGCATTTAATGTGCATGGAACAGTTTCATCAATTGATTCCTGCACAAATGCGATGGTACATCAGGGACAAGAAAATTAAGACTGTGTCGGAAGTAGCTGAGACACTGGATCAGTTGGAGGGAGATCTAGAGGTTAGCTCCCTGATGGTCAAGAGACCAAGAGAGTGGGTCCAGAAAGGGAAGCCTGACAGAGCTAGTCAGGGCCCCAAGAGAGTGGACGCCAGCTCGGGTCCAGTCAGCCAGAGACCAGTCTGTTATTACTGCCAAACGCCAGGTCATGTTCGGGCAGTTTGCCCAAAGTTGGCGAATAAGAGGCCAGTTTCCCCGCCAAAAGCTGTCAAGGTAGTTGCCAGATTACTTCAGACAGAGGATCCCACTCCGGAGGAACATGTACCCAGAGTTATGCGGGTATGGAGTGTGGATCGGAAGATCAATAAAGATTACCTTGAAGAAATCCAAGTTAATCACAAAAGGTTACTTGGAATGAGGGACAGTGGGGCTGATGTATGCCTGGTTCAGCCCCAGCTTGTTAAAGAGGGCCAGATGATTCCTGGTGGAAGGTGGCGCATTAAGGGAATCTATGGCCCCATTTTCGAAGTGGACATTGCCACAATCCCGGTCCACTATCGAAAGTATGAGGGAGATTGGACAGTGGGGGTTCTCCCAAGCTTGGAAGTCCCCCTGTTGATTGGTAATGACTTAAGAGAGCATTGTAAAAGGATTAATGCCATTACCAGAAGCCAGTCAGAAAAGGCGGGAAAACCTGAGGAGACTAATTTCACCTCAGAAACAGCAGAAAGCTCACCTCAGAGCAGTGCTGAAGAGTTCCCAGTGATGCCTAATGTAAGCCACCCTCCGGAATTCTTGAGGTATCAGCAGGAGGACGAGAGCCTAAGAGAAATGTGGAGGGAACTCAGCCCAGAAGAGGCTCGACCCACAGAGGCCAACCCTGCTGTTATTAAAACCATAGGGAACAAGCTGTTTAGGGTAGCCCGACGAAAGAAAGGCCCTACCCTGTATGAGGAGACCACACAGCTGGTGGTACCTCAACAGTTTAGAGAGAAAATCCTCAAGTTAGCCCATGATGTGCCATTTAGTGGACATCTTGGCATTAAGAAGACCAAGGAGAGAATCCGAAGTCGATTCTTCTGGCTGAAGATGGGACAAGATGTGGCTGCCTTCTGTCGAACCTGTGAGGCATGCCAGTTTGTAGGGAAAGTCCAAGATAAAACAAAGGGGCTCCTACAACCCATCCCCGTTGTGTCCACCCCATTCAACAAAGTGGGCATCGATATCCTTGGGCCGATGACACCAGTGACCCGGGATGGACATCGATATTTGTTAACGGCTGTGGATTTCGCTACCCGATATCCGGAAGCGATTCCATTGAAAGAGACTGATTCCAAGACTGTAGCAGACACACTTTTGAACCTGTTTGCGCGAGTGGGGTTTCCTAAGGCAATCGTCACCGACTTAGGAACCACATTTATGTCTCATATGATGAAGGAAATGTTCCGGGCGTGTGGCATAAAACATCTGACCACCACACCGTACCACCTGCAGGCGAATGGTCTCACGGAGAGGTTCAATTCTACGCTGAACCACATGCCGAGAACTTATGTCCACAAGCATCCCAACGACTGGGACAGAAAGATCCAGCATTTGCTGTTTGCCTATTGTGAGGTGCCGCAGGAGAGTACACGCTTCAGTCCGTTCCAGCTGTTGTATGGAAGAGTGCCCAGAGGACCCCTGGACATCTTACGGGAGACCTGGACGGGACAGGAGGAGATCGCGGACAAGGACATTGTCAGCTACCTCGAAGACCTGAGGGGACATCTGGCTGTCATCAGAGACTGTGCTGCAGAGAATTTGACTACTGCCCGGCAGCGCCAGAAAGAGCTGGCTGATCTACAAGCAAGACCACGAACTTTTGCTGTAGGAGACCAGGTGTTGGTTTTGAAACCCAGGCCAAAGAGAAAGTTAGAAGTGGCCTGGGAGGGACCATACACTGTGGTAGCCAAAGACTCTGAAGTGGACTATGTCATTTCTAGAGAAGCTGATGGGGGCAGAAGCAAGAAACTGCATGTGAATAGGTTAAAACCCTATTTCTCTAGAGTTAATGCAGTGTTACAAGATCTACCCAAGACAGAGGGGGATGTATCTTTGTCTGGATGGGGGAGGGTAGATAGAGAGAGTGACTTGCCTGTAGTGGAAGAACATAGTAACCTTTCTGCTGCAGAAAGAGAGCAGCTGAGGGGATTGTTAAATCAATATAGGGGTGTGTTTTCTAATGTGCCAGGAAGAACCAGCTTAACCTGCCACAAAATAAACACAGGGACAGCTGATCCCATTTCCAGCTCGCCCTATAGAGTAACTGGAGAACAGGCAAGGGTGATCTCAAGAGAGATCCAGGAGATGCTAAACCTGGGACAGATTGAACAATCTATAATCCCTGGTCATCCCTGGTCATTCTGGTACCAAAGCCCGATAACACTGTGAGGTTTTGTGTTGATTATCGGAAACTTAATCAGGTGACCACCTCAGATGTCTATCCTATGCCTAGGATAGACGAGTTAATTGAAACAATAGGGTCAGCAAAGTATATTACGACCCTGGACTGGACCAAGGGGTATTGGAAGGTAGCCATGCACCCTGAGGATAGGGAAAAGACTGCTTTTGTAACCAGGGATGGATTACACCTGTTCAAAGTCCTCCCTTTTGGATTGAAAAATGCACCCGCAACATTCCAAAGGTTGATTGATAGGATGCTCGCAGGTATGAGAGGGTTTGTCCAGGCCTATATTGACGACCTCTCAATTTTTAGCCAGACATGGGACGAACACATGGAGCATTTGGCTAAGGTGTTGGATAAGATCCAAGAGGCTGGCCTGACAGTAAAAGCGTCTAAGTGTCAGATGGCCAGACCTCAGGTGAAATACCTGGGACACCTTGTGGGAGGAGGAATGATTAAACCGGCGTTGGATAAGGTTCAAGCTATCCAGGAGTGGCCGAAGCCTAAAAACAAAAAGCAGTTAAGATCATTCCTAGGTGTAGTGGGATTCTATCGGAGATTCATCCCAGACTTTAGCTGCTGTACTGACCGATGGTACCAAGAAGTCAGCACCTGATAAGTTGATTTGGACACCTGAATGTGAGCAGGCATATGAGGTGTTAAAAGGGGCTCTAGTAACGGCCCCGGTGTTAAGAGCACCCGATTTTGATAAACCTTTTGTTTTGACGACTGACGCCTCTAAGGTGGGACTGGGAGCAGTCCTTAGTCAGGAGAATGCCGCAGGTGAGGTACAGCCAGTTCTCCACCCCAGTAAAAAGCTTTTGGAGAGAGAGCAGCACCTGTCGGTTATTGAGAGGGAATGTCTTGCCATTGTGTGGGCAACCACCAAGCTCAAACCTTACCTGTGGGGGAGGAGATTCACATTGTGCACAGACCATTCTCCTCTGAGATGGCAACAACAGGTGAAGAGTACCAACAGTAAACTGATAAGATGGAGTTTACTGCTCCAAGATTTTGATTTTGATGTTCAGCACATCAAAGGTACTCAAAATGTGGTGGCTGATGCCTTGTCTAGGTTAATTGATTAAGGGTCAGGTAATGTATTTATGTATATAGCATGTTTTTGTATACCTAACCTGTTTTTATTTACAGAAGGGTTACAATTGTATGTATGTTATATATATATATATATCTAATGCTGTTGATATCTGTTAGATATTGCATGTTAGTTATGATTTACAAATGTAGATGTGACTGTATTTCTATGCTCTAGGGTAGGTTAGCACTGGAGGGGATTAGGATACAGAAGTTAGTAAGGAAGGTGATAGATATTTCCTTTGCCTCAGCAGTTTAGTAGAACTATTCTGCATTCAGCAAATAACCTGAATTGGGGAGGTGTAAGGACTCACCTGTCCTAAGTGGGTGGAAAGCCTGCTTGGAGGTTTTTCCTTTCTGCTGGAAGAAAGCTGGCATCCATTTTGGCAAGGGATTTTGCAGCTAACAGCCAGAAGGGGGAGGTCATAGCCAGAGAGGGGGTGTGGCCTTAGAGTCAATCCTGCTCAGAGATAGAAGTGCCCTGTGATTGGCTGAGTGCCAGAGGGGTGGAGCAGAGCTGACTAAAGGAGGGATCTTGGCAGAAAGATTCTCAGTCTTAGGCAGAGCTTTGATTGAGACAGATCTTAGCTCTTGCTGGTGTGGTTTGAGGTTGGAGTGACAATATCCTCCAAGCCTCAGCCATAGGAACTGCCCAGTCAGATACTATAGTGACATAACCAGGGTGTGGGGTGACACTGATAGTTAGGTTAGAGCCATTGGGGCTGACTTTGCAGAGTCAGACTAAACACCTTGTCTCCTCAGTGTAAAGAGGGAAAGGTGGGTTCTGTGGCTGGAGAGTCAGCAGCAGGCTGACTCAGGCAGGGAAGACTCAGAGGGACTTCTGGTGTTTAGAAGCTCCTGTTAGGAACCAGCTGTTCACTCCTATTTTCAGACAATAGGGTGACAGGTTTATATTTTAGTCAAGACTCAGTACTGACTAAAGTATTGCTAAGATCTAAGCATTTTTGAAGTATTATCTGTAACCATACGCTTAGTATTTTAATATCTGTAACCGCACGCTCTAGCATATTAGTACCATCAGTAACCATACGATATTGTTGCCTCTTTGTAGAACCGTTGTGATCAGTGTCTCATTGCTAGCTGTTAATTAATAAATTCTGTTTTATTGTTAACTTTAAGAAGTCTCTATCTCTCCATCTTTTAGTTCCTCACAGTGTGGTTGTGTTTGGGTGGCTCGGTCAACAGAACTACCATATACACATCTTATTTAATTTAAAATCCTGATTCAGAGTAATTAGGTTGGTGGCAGTACTACCGGGAGGATTTATTTTAATTAATAATCTCCAGAACCAGTGGCCAAGTCGTCACAGCCTCCCTCTCCCACAGAGAGCCTGGCTTGGGATGAGGGATGGCCGGATGCCTATGAAGACTGGGAAGGTCAGGCTGAGTCAGAAAGTGCTGATAGCGATGAATGTTATGATAAACCGGGGGGGGGGGTACGGATCACAGGAGAGAATTTGGGAAAACATGGGCGATGAGGCCATGGAAGCTGAAGGGGAGTTTGACTCTCATGAAGATAGTGAGCCAGGTGCTGGGAGGCAAGGACGAAGCTTTGATAGGAGATGGAGCATCGAGTCCAGTAGGAGGGAATGGCACCGCAGTCTAGAGCGTCAGAGAAGCGCTAGATCCCGTAGCACAGATTATCGCCGAAGTCTAGAGCGTCGGGGGCCTCGCCCCGGGGTTTAAGTATAGGATCCGTGGGAAAGGATCCTCAGTAGCTCGGCCACTTCTAATCTAGCGAAGTGAAGCGAGTGAAGGATCACGGAGCCAAGTTGCCGGCTCGTGCCTTGCCAAGAAGTTTCTTGGGCCCTGTTTGAACCTTGCTTAGTTCCTTGATCCGCTTTGTTTTGCGGAGCCTTTGCCAAGTCTTTGCCAAGACCTTCGCCTTTGGATTTTACTACTGCCAAGACCTTTGCTTTTGGATTATACTACGCATTCCTTATTTTAGATTGAACTTTTCTATATTCTGATGGACAATTACCTTTTCATCTGTTCTTTATTACTCAATAAATAGTTAGCTGATTACCGTCTCTCTGTGTGTGATTAAGGGGCCGGCCGAGTCCTTGCATCGTGACAGGGATTGTGGTTTGCTCGGTCCAGGTTGTACGTTCTGAAAGGGATGCAGAGTAAGATATTAGAACAAAGCCACGATCATAAGACGGCAGGACATTGGGGGGTGACCAAGACGACGTTGGGGTTGCGAGGGCGATACTGGTGGCCAGGATGGAGAGCTGATGTGCGGAGGTATGTGTAGGGTTGTGAGGCATGTGCTAGAGGGAAGGCTCCCACAGCAAAGCCTCAGGGATTAATACAAGTGGTGGCAACTCTGACCCGGCCTTGGACGCACGTGAGTACGGATTTTGTGGGTGAGTTGCCGGTGAGTCGGGGTTATCGGTACATATGGACGGTGTTGGATTTGTTTTCAAAGCAGGCGCATTTTATTCCATTGGTAAGGTTACCTTCGGCTGAGAAGTTAGCGAAGCTATATGTACAGCATATCTATAGGTTGCATGGGTGTCCTGAGCAAGTGATTAGTGACAGGGGGGTGCAGTTTACCGCTCGATTTTGGGGGAAGTTTTTAGAGACGCTAGGGGCTGAACGGGGTCTTACGTCTGCATATCATCCTATGTGTAATGGTGGGGTGGAACGCACGCAGAAATCGTTAGGGAGTTATCTGCGCATTTACACGAATAGACAGCAGAATGATTGGGCTGATTTGTTGCCTTACGCAGAAATGGCTTATAATGGTTCGGTACACTCCTTGACTGGGCGGACGCCATTTTCCATTATTTATGGGCAAGAGATGGTATCATTGCCCCAGCTGCCTGGATTGCGGGGAGATGAAAGCATAGAGGAGTGGGGTTCGAGGGCCCGGGAGGAGAGGAAAGCTGTGACTGAAGCCTTGAAGAAAGCTCAGCGTTTGTCAGCGCCGCTTGGCCCGGTTGTTGTCCTTACGGGCCAAGCCTCGCGCGCCATCAGATAAGAACAGCATCTGGCGGGCTTTGAACTGGAACCGCCCTTTGAAGTGCCAGGCACCTCTTTCCTGAACTTTGATATGCGGAGAGCCGGATGGTCATCCCTGAGGAAGGAGGGGCACAGCAGGGGGGCGGGCCAGGGAGGGCTTTTGAAGGGAATCTCACGCGGGAAAACTTTAGTCTATCTTTGCCTACTTTGGATTAAGGACCTATTAAATCTTCTTTCCTTCAATCACGCTTGGAGTGAGTTTGATTTGCTAGACCCCCCTTGCCGGAGCTTACATAAAGATAGACTCACCAACTTCTACGGCCGTGAAAGCCTTCCGACCGTAACCACCTTCGTAAGATGTCACAAGCGGAGATGGAGCCCCTCACCGACCTGTTCCCCGAGGACTTGGGTGAGGACGAGGATGTTGAGGAGGATGGAGATGGGGACGAGACCGAAGCTCCCGCGGCAGCAGCCCAGGCCGGGAGTGCGGAGATGGGTGCCGAGGCGCCGCCGCTCCTCGATCCCCCGGTGAAGGACGGGACCCGGCGCAAGGTGCCGGCGCGTTCCGGAGGCAGGAACCCGGCCAGGGGGGGCGGCCTCCCCAGCACAGCTGAGCTACGGCTGGAGGTGCAGGTATTCCAGCTGACGGAGGCGGTGCAGAAGCTCCAGTCCCAGATGGAGCTGTTACTGGCCCGACCGGAGGAGCTGCCGTGGGCCAGGCCGGATGCTCAACACCGAGAGAGGCCGTCGAGCCAAGCAGCGGAGCGGTCAGCCAGGCCGCCGGGAGAGTGACGTTCCGGGACAGCGGAGATGACTTCATCCCACTCAGGGGAGCCTCCACCTTCAACCTGGGCCAAGCCGACCAGAGACAAGAGGCGGTGGGAAGCCGGAGGGATCTGAAGGTAAAGTTCGACGGGGACCCCCGCCAACTGTCCTACTTTGTCACGAACGTACAGAACTATATGCTGGACTATGGGGATTCGTTCCCCTCAGAAGAGGCCAAGGTGCGGGCTGTAGGGGCCAACCTGAAAGAGGCCGCAGCCGATTGGCTAGTGCAGATGACGGATACCCAGGCGCCGCAGCTGAGGCGGCTGGACGCCTTCCTAGAAGCCCTACAAACCCGCTTCGGAGACCCCTTGGCTGGTGAGAAGGCAAAAGCCCAGTTGAGGAAGATATACCAAGGCCAGAGGTCAGTTTTGGAGTATGCTTTAAGTTTCAAAGCCTTCGCGGGGAAGATCCGGGGTTGGTCGGCAACCACCATCCTGGAGTGCTTCAAGGCCGGCCTGAGACAGGACATCCTTGAGTGGGCCATGCACAAGGGAAACCCCGAGACTTTGGAGGATTGGATTATTTCGGCGGGGAGAGTGGAGTGCGACATGGAGCAGATGCCGCGCAGCTACAGAGATGGCGGGAGAACCCGAGGAGCGGGGTCGACCCCGTCAGGGAGGCCAGGATCAGGACAGAAGCCGTCGCCAAGGGCCAGGTCAGGCAGCCGAGAGGCCCAAAGGGGGAAGAGGGGAGCCTGCTTCTCCTGTGGGCGAGAGGGGCACCGAGCCGCGGATTGCCGCAAGAAACCCCCCTCGCCAAAGCCAGAGAAAGCGCCAGAGGCCAAGCCAATCCCCCAAGCAAAGACCCCGGTCCGAGGGAAACCAGCCGCCGCCGCGGAAACCGCTCGGGCGCCCCGAACCCTGCGAGAGGCAGATGAGCTGGAGCTAGAGACGGAGGAGAGCGACCCCGAATGGATGGCGGGAAACGACAACGATCTGCTGTAGACGCCCGGCGGCAGATCCGAATCCCTCCGGGCAGTGAGTCTGATCCCCTGGGTTGTGACACGTACAAGTTTGATGTTAAAGCATGGGGCCCCGGGAAGCCCCAGCCCATAGAGACAGTGGCCATGCTGGATAGCGGGTGCACCAGGTGCCTGATGTCTCCCCAATTGGCGAAACAGTTGGGAATAAAGCCCCAGGCCTTGATAGAACAGATCCTCTTCTCCCAACTAGATGGATCGCCCGCCAACGGGAAACCAGCCACCCACAAGACAGGAGAGATAAAGGTCCAAATTGGTTCCCACCAGGAAGAGTTGAAATTCGTGATTTCCGCGATGGCCCACCAGCCTATCATTCTAGGGGCCCCCTGGCTGCATGCCCAGAACCCGCAGGTCAATTGGGAGTCGGGAGCCGTTAAATTCCGCGACGGAGAGGCGCGGGCGAGGATAGATGACCCAAGAGAGAGCGAGGCCCCAGAGCATGAAGGAGCTGGAGTGGGGGCAGCAGAGAGCCAACCCAGCGAGTTCCCGCGAGAGTACCAAGACTTGGAGGAGGTCTTTAGCGAGCGGGAAAGTGACCAGCTGCCCCCCCACTGGAAGTCCGACTGCGCAATTGAAATTGACAAAGGCGCCAAATTACCCAGGCCCAAGCTATACGCCCTGTCGGAGCCGGAGAGGAAGGCATTAAGAGACTTTATTGATAAAAACATGGAAAGAGGATTTATTGAAAAATCCACCAGCCCGCTGGCAGCCCCGGTCCTGTTCCGGCCCAAGGCGGACGGGTCCCTGCGCTTGTGTGTGGACTATCGCGGTCTCAACGCCATCAGCGCGACCAGCCCCTACCCGCTGCCCCTGATGTCAGAAATACTAGCCCAGCTGGGAGGGGCGCGGCTTTTTACCAAGTTGGACATTCGTGAAGCCTTTTATAGGATAAGAGTGAAAGATGAGGATTGCTGGAAGACTGCATTTAACTGCCATCTGGGGCAGTACCAATTCAGGGTCACCCCGTTCGGACTCAAAGGAGCTCCAAAAATATTCCAGCAGTTTATCAATGAAATCTTCAGGGACTTGCTCTACAAGGGAGTTCTAGTCTACCTGGACGACGTGCTTATCTACTCCACGTCGGAGGCGGAACATATTGAACTGACCCGGGAGGTGCTGCGCCGCCTCCGTGACAACCAGCTCTTTGTCAAGCTGTCCAAGTGCGAGTTCCACAAGCAGGAGCTGGACTATTTGGGTTACCGGATCTCCACGAGGGGCCTGGCTATGGACCCTAGTAAGGTACGAGATGTGTTGGCGTGGGAGGCGCCCCGGACCAGGCGGCAGCTACAGGGCTTCCTGGGGTTCGCCAACTTCTACCGGCAGTTCATCCGGGATTTTGCCAAGATAGCGCTCCCCCTGACAGAACTGTTAAAAACCAAGGGCTTGGGGGAGACGAAGAAAGCCAGATCCCCAGGGGCTAAGCTGAACTGGACGCCGCAGTGCCAGGCCGCCTTCGACAGCCTCAAACAGAGCTTCACCAGTCAGCCACTGCTGATGCACCCCCAGCCTGACCGGCCGTTCACAGTGCAGTGCGACGCCTCCGAGGCGGCCTATGGGGCAATACTCTTGCAGCGGGATGAAGGGGGCACCCTGCGGCCGTGTGCTTACCTCTCCAAAAAGTTCACGCCATCCGAGAAGCGCTGGCACGTATGGGAGAAAGAGTCCTTTGCGGTACGGGCGGCCCTGACCCATTGGAGACACTTCCTGGAGGGAACTGCCTTGCCCTTTGAAGTATGGACAGACCACAAAAACCTACAGGCCCTGCAGTCCCCGCAAAGACTCAACGCAAAGCGGCTGAGATGGGCACAGTTCTTCAGCCGCTTCAACTTTGAACTCAAATACTTGCCCGGCCCGAAGAATGTGCTGGCCGACACTCTGTCCAGGATGCCTGAGGCCGACTACTCGGCGCCCGAGGAGATGGGGACGGTGTTCACCAAACGCCAGCTGGGTCTCGTGGCCCGCACTCGAGCAGCAGTAAAGGTCCCTCAGCCAGCCGCCCCCGGGTCCCCAGAGCTGTTGGCGGACTTAGCAGCGGCCTACGGCACAGACGCTTGGCTCAAGGAGCACCGGCCAGACTTGACTGAAGCCGGAGGGATCTACTACTACAAGGACAAACTCTACGTCCCCCTGAGCCAACGGGCCCGGGTCCTGGCCCAGGGGCATGACTCCACGCTGTCCGGCCATTTCGGCCTCACCAAGACCCTGAAGTTGCTGGCTCGGCAGTTCTGGTGGCCGGCGATGCGAAAAGACACCAACGACTACATTTCTGAATGCAAGGTGTGTGCAAAGAACAAGCCTAAGTCGGGCCGGCCGACAGGGCTCCTACAGACAGTCGCCGACCCCTCCGAGCCCTGGAGTGAAATCACCATGGACTTTGTAGTCGACCTGCCGCCCAGCGGCGGGTACACCACCATTTGGACGGTGGTGGACCTCTTCTCCAAGCAGGCTCACTTCGTTCCACTCCGCCGCCTCCCTACAGCCCCGGAGTTGGCACGCCTGTTCACACACCACGTCTTCCGGCTCCACGGATGCCCCCGCCGCGTCGTGAGTGACCGGGGCCCACAGTTCACGTCCAGGTTTTGGAAGGCGTTCCTGGCGGGCTTGGGCTCGCAGCGGGCGCTGAGCACAGCTTTTCACCCGGAGACCGATGGGGCGACGGAACGTGTCCAACGGACCCTCCAACAATACCTCCGGTGCTACTCCACCTACCAGCAGGATAACTGGGCTGAGCTGCTGGACGTGGCCGAATACAGCTACAATAACTCCGAGCACGCCTCAACAGGGACCTCGCCATTCCGGGTCGTCTCTGGCCGGGACTTCCCCCCCTTCCCAGCGCTGGCTCCGGCGGCCGACCCGGCCATGCCGCCGACGGACTGGGGGGCCAAGGTAGCCGCAGCTTGGCCGCAGATACTAGCAGCGCTGCGACAGGCCCGGGACTCTTACAAGCTGTACGCCGACAAGAAGAGGGGCCCCCAGCCAGTCTACGCCGTGGGGGACCGCGTGTTCCTGTCCACCAAGCACTTCAAATCCACCCAGCAGTCGCGCAAGTTTGTGAATAAGTTTGTCGGGCCCCTCAGCGTGGTGGAAGTTATAAACCCCGTGGCAATTAAGCTGGACCTCCCACACACCTGGCGCAAGGTCCACCCAGTCTTCCACGTGAGTTTACTCAAAAAAGCTGTGTCCGACCGGAAATGGTCCAAGCCTGAAGACGCTCCGGTGCCTATCATGGTGGGGCCCCACACACACTTTGAGATTAGGGAAATTCTGGACTCGCGGCGCCTCAAGGGCCGCCTTAGCTACTTAGTTAAATGGACTGCCAAAGACTTACACCCTGAATGGGTGCTGGCCCAGCACGTGAGGGCCCCCAAGCTGCTGAAGACCTTCCATGCCACTTTCCCTGCCAAGCCGGGGCCTTGACCTCTCCCTCCCCTTTGTTCTTCTCTCCCTTGCAGGTCGCTCCTTCCCGGAGGGGGTCGCTATGTCAGCGCCGCTTGGCCCAGTTGTTGTCCTAACGGGCCAAGCCTCGCGCGCCATCAGATAAGAACAGCATCTGGCGGGCTTTGAACTGGAACCGCCCTTTGAAGTGCCAGGCACCTCTTTCCTGAACTTTGATATGCGGAGAGCCGGATGGTCATCCCTGAGGAAGGAGGGGCACAGCAGGGGGGCGGGCCAGGGAGGGCTTTTGAAGGGAATCTCGCGCGGGAAAACTTTAGTCTATCTTTGCCTACTTTGGATTAAGGACCTATTAAATCTTCTTTCCTTCAATCACGCTTGGAGTGAGTTTGATTTGCTAGACCCCCCTTGCCGGAGCTTACAGCGTTCATACAAGCTGTTTGGAGATAGACAGAGGCAGGAAGGGGAGGTATACCAAGAAGGTGATTTGGTTTGGTTGTCCACACAGAATGTAAAGCTGGGACTTCCCTCTCGGAAATTGGGACCGAAATATTTAGGCCCATTCAGGATTGCTAGGGCTGTGAATCGGGTTACTTATGAGCTTATTCTGCCGAAAGGGATGGGCAAAGTCCACCCTACCTTTCACTGTAGCCTCTTGAAGAGGTACATGAGCCCTGTAGAACCGAAAGACTGAATGCCATTTTGTCTTCGCAGGGGGAGGGGGAGGTGGAGGAGGTGATTCTGTCAGATATAGATCCCCGCGGCCTTGGCGAGGCCAGCGGGACTCGCAATCTGACGTAGACATAACAAGGACTGACTGAGCAGTGGTGGATGATGCAAGCCTGGGAAGGATTGCTGGCTCATGGGATGATGTAATCTCCTGGGGTTCTGCTGAGTCAGAAGGATATGATGCAACTCTCCTGGACATTGCTGGTGAAGGGAGGGGAGGGGTGTTAGTATATAAGTGTGGTGTGGGTGAAGGGAAGGTGCTTTGACTTTAAAAGTGCTGATCCTTTAATAAACCTTGTTGGATCGACCCGAGGACTCTGCGTGATTCTTCAAGATATTGAAGTGGCCTCACAAGGGGGTGTCAGAGGGGTCACCAAAGACACAGTATATTATCTGTTGGTTCTGTGTGGGAAGTTTGGCCCAATTCTATTGTTGGTGGTGTTCAAGGGTCTCTGTGACTGTAGGTGAACTATTAATCCCAGCAATAACAAATCCCAAATATCAAGGTCTGTTTTCTCCAAACTCTGCCACTGTTCACATTTGGGCATATTGAGTATTGGTGCCAAGTTTGGTCCAGATCCATCAGTGTCTGACTCCATAGTGCTCTACCTGGATGTACCCCAAACCCTTCTGGTATTTTCTGTTGCTCATTGGTGGAATTCATAATGCTCTTCGATTGTAGGTGTGCAAAAGTCAATTTTCCTTCTTGAGAAATCCCAATGGGGCTGCCATAGAAATAACATGTGCATTCTGGCTAGCAGCATATCTCAAAAAGACTACTGCTCACATGGAGAGGGCACAGAAAAGGACAGTTAACTGGTTCTTCCATAAGGAAAAGCTATAATTTGTGGAGCCCTGTGACTTTAGGGATCCCACACTCTAACCACTACCCCATGCTGGCTCTCAGAAGACAATCCTCCTTAATTCAATGCAGCTTATTCCCAAGTAAATCAGAAAGCCAGAGGAACATGTGTCTAGCTGGAAGGGGGAAAAGACATTCTGATTTCGTAGTAACTGCTCTGCTTTAATCCTATCTATTTCAAACTAATCCTGGTTTTCCATAAATACACAGGTACAATCGCCTGGCATATGACGTCAAAAGCAATCAACATTCATGGATAATCTTGTTTGTTGGTCTGCAAAATTGGAGGCCATAGAAACAACTTTTTAAAATTGGTTCGTTTTATAAGAGTTCGGCATCCTAAATCCAAAAACAACCCCAGATTTGTTCCATCAATATAGTTTTTCCCTAAGTTGCTTTGATGTTTTCCTTTGGTTATCTGTAACTAGCAAGATGTCTTTGGGGAGCAAAGAGCAGGCAGTAAAGAAAGCCTCTAACAGACTTTCAAAGCAGTTTAATTCACTGATATGAGACACAAAAATCCATTCAAAAGCACTAAACGCAATCACGCTAGAACATCAGCCTCTGCACTTAATGAAAACAGAGTCACAAATTAATTGATAAAAATATTGAATCTGTAAAAGAATTGTGTGCAGTGCAACATTTTTATTGAATGTTTTTCAAAGTTAGAAACCCAAAATACATTAAAAACAGTTATAATATTGCAAGATTGGGGGGGGGGAGCTTTTCTCATTGCAAACCTATGCAATCAATAAAGCTCTGAATGGCAGGGAAAATGCCTTTTTCTATTCTCCCCTATTTACCTCATGTTTTTTCCTGTGAATTTATGATTCCATGGTATTTGTTGGAGCATGTAAGAAATCAGCTAATGTATGTGTGTCATCTGAAAAATAAGATGCATGAAGCTGATTGGTCAGGCTTCACCTGGGGAGCTGGCTGAGCCTGGGACCTTTGGATACTGTTGCATTTTTGATCAGGCTTGAGCTATGCAGGTGGTCAGAGAGGAGAAGAAGAGAGAAGCACAGAGAGACAGCAGGCCTGGATTACCCATAAGGCCAACCTAGGCCATGGCCGAGGGGGGTGCAAGCCGAGAAGGGACGCAGATCACGGACCAAAAAAAATGTTGAAACAAATAAAAACGCAACACGCATGGAGATAAGGAAGTTTTATATGTGAATGGATTGCTCTCTGTCTGCAGAGCAGAATTACGCAGTTTACTTGAATGTCGTAGCCTGCAGGAGGGAGGGGGAGGGTAGCTGGTATGGGACAGGCGTCTCACCGAAGATACAGATGACTAGACGAGCCATCAGCTCACCTTGCCTCCCAGATCGTTTTGTACCACTGTGTCACTGTTATTATTTGTGTCAGTTAAATATTGGCATTTTCTGCTAGCTTATTCGAACTGTTAACCTTCTGATCAGCAAGTTCAGCAGCTCAGCAGTTTAACCCACTGCGCCACTGTGGCCCCATATCTATCATACTATATATGTGTGTGTGTGTATGTATATATATATATATATACACACACACACACACACACACACACACCCCTCCGCTGTAGAAATAACATGGCTTGGCACCACTGGAGGGGCCATGGCTTCATGCGATGGCCTTCTGGCAGTTGTGGTTTGGTGAGGCACCAGCTCTCTTCAGCAAGGCCTGCTAAAACCACAACTCCCAGGGTGCCACAGCATGGAGCTGTAGGGGTTAAAGAGCGACCAGGCCACTTTCGTTCTACGGCGTAGCTGCAGCCATTTCCCGCTATCCCTGCTGGCGGGCCTTCCCATGGGAAGGAACGCTAGGCATTGTGAGGCGGGGCAACCTACCTGCCTGCCTGCCTCTTAGCTGCACCCCCTTGCCCCCTCACCATGGCCATTCGGTTCCACTGAGGCATCAGGAGTGGTGGCGGCAAAGGGCTGCGGCCAGGCGGGGCGCGGAGCTGAGAGGCGGTGGTGGTGAGGGAGGGAAAATGTTGGCCATTGGCGGCGGCTCACCCACGGGATCCGTCTCGGTGCTGTCCCCAAATGGCCACCGCATGACGGTGCATGTGGGCCCGAGCACGGCGCTGCTGCAGGTGGGTCCGGCCCAGGAGCCCCGTGGATATACCTGCACTGATTGGCGCTGGTTGTTGTTGATTTATTTGGATATTACTGATCAACTGAGATGTATTGGGCTACCTGAGTGAATTTGAGGTAAGTTGTATGATATGATTTATTTTTAGTGTAGGTCTGAGTGATGTGTGTGTGTGTGGGGGGGGGGGTGCGGTAGAGGTTGGTTTAAAGGGGACGTAATTCCAAAGTGTGGCCTAGGGTGCAAAAAGGTGTTAATCCGGGCCTGAGAGACAGCAGATCTTGCTTCATCAGCTGCTGGAGGGAGATTCTCCACATGGACAAAGAAAGACCATTTAAAATCTTTCATGAAAGGACATTATGTGAGTCATTTTATGTCATTCTGAATTACGAAGAGTAAACTACTTGTTTGTGTTTTTCATCCGTGTGGCATATTTTGTTTCTCTGGTAAGACCATGTGTGGGCTCACCACACATGAACTACACATGATTTACATTTTGTCACAGTATCCCCATACAAATATTAAATGGCACCATCTCACTCAATGTCACCACCTTTTCCTGACTCCATCTTTAATCCTGCAGTGCCATTTTAGTGGGTTTCAGGCTCCCAGGGAAGTTTTGCCTGGTTTTGGCTAGAGCATGCTTTTGTTTGCCCGACTGCAATGGCGAACTTTGCCCACTCAGGTCTTTAGAAACAGTGGCACCGTGATCAGATGAATGTGGCCAAATTAATAAGGGGCTTAAAGACAAGGAGGGAGAGGGACAGAAGGGAATTAAAATTAGGGGAAGAGAAGAACAAAGACAGTTCTTAAATGAGCAATTCCAGCCATGGCTTACCATACAAAGATTAATAGGAATTCATTTACATATATTATCTGATGGACAGAATAAAATTCAAAGTAAGCGCTAGGCATTCATATTTGGGCAGAAGCAGAGCAGCAGAAAGGAGAAGAGATGTTGTTTGTCCATCAACTGAGAACTGGTGGTAGGGGAGGAGGAGTGGGTATAATAGCTAGGGATGACATCCCGGTGACAGTTATCCAGGCCCCGAATATCACGGGCATGGAGTGTTTGGGAATCACCCTAAAAGCTAAGGAGTGCTTAGCGATCCTTCTTATCTATCGCTCCCCCGGGACCCCGAAGGAGAGCTTACTCAATCTGCTCGATCTTGCCGCGGATTGGACACTTAGATTCCCAAGACTCATTGTTTTGGGAGATTTTAACATCCATGCAGACGCTAATATGCCATCCCCCCTAGCGAAGGAGTTCATCCGATCCATGGACACATTAGGTCTCATTTTGATGGAGTCCGGCCCCACACACCAGGCCGGACATACCTTAGACCTAATCTTTGGGTACGGGTTGAGGGTTACGCAGCAAGTAACAACGAAGGTCCCCTGGTCGGATCATTTCACTCTGAAGGTCGACATCAGAATCCCCCTACCAGCAAGGCCAGAGCCAAAACCTATACTGGCACGCCAGAAGAGGCATATGGACCCCAGCTGCTTCGCAGCAGCCATTGAGCCGATGGAAGTTCCCGGTGGGACCTTGAATCAGCGGGTGGACAGATGGAATACAGTCTTGTTGAAAGCCATCGACCAAATAGCCCCCAGATGCCTGATCCGGCCACGAAGAGTCCATTCTCCATGGTTCACGGACGACCTGCGACTGCTGAAGCGAAGGTGGAAGCAGCTGGAGAGCGCGTGGCGTCGGATACCAACTCAGACGTCGAGATCAGCCTTCAGAGACATGCGCAGGACATATGAACGGGGGGTCAAAGAGGCCAAGAAGACCTATAACTCCTCCTTAATAGCGGCGGCAAGATCACGCCCAGCACAGATCTTTAAGATCGTTCGAGACCTAGCTATGCCCAACTCACTGCCGAGAGACAATGAAAATTCAGCTATCTCAGCGGAAGAATTTCAAGTTTTCTTCACTGAGAAAATAATTGCCCTTAGGCGTGATTTACCCTCTATACCTGAGGAGAGGAGCGGGATGGGTAAGAACCCAGCTCCATCGCCTAGCTTGAAACTCGACCAGTTCAAGGCCCTGAATTCAGAGGAGATTAATCAAATCCTGGCCGCAGCATGGGCAACCACTTGCTCTACAGACCCGTGCCCGTCCCATCTGATTAAGACCTCTGCGGGGAGCCTCTCGGCCACTCTGACAGGGTTGATAAATCACTCATTGGAGCTGGGAGTTTTTCCCGATGCGCTGAAGGAGGCTAGAGTCCGCCCGCTGCTGAAGAAGGCGAACCTGGATCCAGCGGCGCCGGCGAACTACCGTCCGGTCTCAAACCTACCCTTCCTCGGGAAACTGATTGAACGGGCAGCAGCGATCCAATTACAGGAATTCCTGGAAACCTCAGGAAGCCTGGACCCCTGCCAATCGGGTTTCCGCGCCGGACACGGGACCGAGACTGTCCTGGTGGCCATTACGGACGACATCCGCCGCCAATTGGAGAAGGGAGGTTCGGCTATCCTGGTGCTGCTTGACCTCACCGCGGCGTTCGACACGGTGGACCATGACTTGCTGTTGCGGCGACTATCAGCCATTGGGATTCAAGGCACAGCTTTGGCCTGGTTCGATTCCTTCCTGCGGGGCCGTTTGCAGCGTGTTGAGTGGTGAGGCCAAGTGTCCAAGAAATCCACCCTGGACTGTGGAGTCCCCCAAGGCGCCATTTTGTCACCAACGCTTTTTAACATCTACGTCCAACCCTTGGCAAGCATAGCCAGAAGTTTTGGATTTGGGTGCTACCAATATGCAGATGACACCCAGCTCCTGCTGAAGCTTGAGCCAGGTGTAACATCGGTGCCTGAGAATTTCAGACAAGGACTAGAGGCAGTGACCAGATGGCTCCGCTCATACAAACTCAAGATCAATCCATCAAAGACTGAGATTCTATGGCCAGGACGCCCAGAGCCACCCATTCCGCTGCCTCTCTTTGAGGGAGAGCCGCTGATCCCGGCCCCGTCGGTGAAGAGTCTCGGTGTGATACTAGACTCGAGACTCTCACTGGAGGCCCAGGTTGCTGCGACAAGTAAGGGAGCTTTTTCCACCTACGCCAGGCACGTCAACTGGCACCTTACCTTCCATCAGATGCGCTGGCTACGGTGGTCCATGCCACAGTGACATCACGGCTGGACTACTGTAATGCCTTGTACGTGGGGTTGCCGCAGTCAACCACTCGTAAAATCCAGCTAGTGCAGAATGCAGCCGCCAGACTCTTCACCGGGACACCACTGAGATGCCATATCGCGCCATCTCTACAGCGCCTGCACTGGCTGCCAGTCGAGCTCAGAGCCATCCACAAGATCTTGTCGCTTACCTTTAAGGCCCTCCATGGTGCCGGCCCAGCTTATTTAAAAGATCGCTTGTCCGAACCAGCTCATTTAAGGTCGCCGCTTTCAGGAAACAGGGACCTTCTCCGCATCCCAGGTGTGAGTGAGGCCCGCCTCGACACCACGAGACGGAGAGCCTTTTCCATCGCGGCCCCTGTTCTTTGGAACTTGATGCCGGCGGATCAGAGAGCTATCCGGGACATGCCCCAGTTCCTGACCGCACTGAAGACCTGGCTCTTCCGAAGGCTTACGGCTAAGGACACCCTCCAGACTTAGCCTGAGTTACTGGAACTATTTTAATTAATTTTCCTATTCTTTTAGCTTTTAACTATTGAACTCTTTTATGTGTTTTATGTGTAAGTCGCCCGGAGCACTGACGTGGAGGGCGACTCATAAATAATAAAATCAATCAATCAATCAATCAATAAGCCTATAATATGGTTAAATCAAGAAGTTACTTAACGTTATGGTCTGATTCACACATGCATATGAATAGCTGGATTTCTCTTTGCTGTTCTGTTATCTCTATGATAATTGACTGCTAGAGATGGGAACTGACTCTGTTGAAAAGCATGAGATGAAAATATCATCATCATCACTATCATCTTGGAAGTCCCTGAACAGATTCAGAAGCGGAGTTGGCAGATCAAAAGATAACCTAGCAAAATGGCAAAACCCAGAAGAATCCTCCACCTTGTATGACTGTGGAGCAGAACAAACAACTCAGTATCTGTACGCTTGCCCACAATGCCCTGCGTCATGCACAGGGGAAGAACTGTTTAAAGCTACAGACCATGCAGTCACTGTTGCCTGTTTTCGGTCTAAAACTAACTCCCAAATTTCAAGGTCTATTTTCCACAAACTCCACCAATATTACCATTTGGGCATAGTGAATATTTGTACTAAGTTTGGTCCAGATCCATCTTTGTTTAAGTCCACAGTGCTCGCTGGATGTAGATGAACTACAACTCCCAAACTCAAGGTGAATGCCCACCAAACCCTTCCAGTATTTTCCGTTGGTCGTGGGAGTCCTGTGTGCCAAGTTTGGTTCAATTCCATCATTGGTGGAGTTCAGAATGCTCTTTGATTGTAGGTGAACTATAAATCCCAGCAACTACAACTTCCAAATAACAAAATCAATTCCTCCCCCCAACCCCACCAGTATTCAGATGTCAGCGTATTGGGTATTTGTGCCAAATTTGGTCCAGTGAATGAATATATCAGATATTTACATTATGATTAATAACAGTAGCAAAGTTATAGCTATGAAGTAGCAACAAAAATAATTTTATGGTGGGGTCACCACAACATGAGGAACTGTATTAAGGGATCGCAACATTAGGAAGGTTGAGAATCACTGATCTAGCATCTTGTGATCCCTTTAATTTATCAGTTTTAGAAAATGATTTTATGCAATGCTTTTGACACAAAATAAATAAAATCATTATCACGAGCATCTTATTCATTGTTGTTGTGTGCCTTCAAGTTGTTTACAACTTAGGGTGATATCCACACAGCAGTTTGACACCACTTCAACTGCCACAGCTCAATACTATGAAATTGTAGGATTTGTAGTTGTTTCAGCATTTTTTGGCAGAGAAAGCTAAAGACCTTGCAAAAGCTCAACTCCCACCAAACAACAAAATCACAACATTCTGCAGGTCGAAGCCATGGCAATTATAGTGCGATCCAACTGTATTATTCATATATTTCGGTATGTCCTGACCTTATGGTGTGAGCTGATGCGAGGCAGGAGTCCACATCTCACCAAAACAGCAAAAAAATATTGCCAATGCCAAGAACTCCATGCACATAACACTATGTAACAAAATTTGAAAAATTGCCTGTTCCTGGTTTGAGTGTGTTATTTCTGTCTAACTCTGCTGCACTTACTTTGAAAGTAATTCTTCTATACCAGAAACCTCGTTTTTGTGGCTGCTACAAACTGTGCTGAATTGGTTGAAACACCATCAGATATTCATTAAAAAGCCAGAGCACAATGTGCTGCAGGATGAAGTTTTTGCAGTTTAATAATTCTTTCCATGTTTTTAAGATAGAACCAATTAGAAAATGGCATTTATAACCCAGGAACAAAAATCGTGTTACCTTATTATTTATCTATTTATTAACTTTATTTATATTCCGCTCTTCTCACTCCGAATGGGACTCTGAGCAGATTACAGGTACACATACTTAGGAGACAATCCCTGCTGTTTCCACATACACACATATAGACGAACAGAGGCAAACTCTGACCACCAGGGGGAGCTGACACTCATTTCTCAGCATTCCCAGCGTCCCTTGTTGTTCCTTCTGCATTCCTCAGCGTTCCTGGAGTACTTTAATGGCCTCATAATTCAGTCAAAAATTGCCACCCCACTTAATGTGGTACCTTTATCTCTTACTTGACAGATGCAACTGTCTTTTGGGCTGCAAAGGTCGACAGCAGGCTACACTTAAAGGTTGAGCACCCACCTCGACCCGGGCAGGCCTCGAACTCATGACCTATTGGTCAGAGAGATCTTATGCAGCTGACACTTAGCCAGCTGCGACACATTCCCGGTGCAGTGTAATAGTAGTATCATAGAATCATAAAATTGAAAAGTTGGAAGAGACCTCGTGAACCATCCAGTCCAACCCCATTCTGCCAAGAAGTTTTGGCCAATCATCTCTCGAATCTGTTCAGATTCCTTTGAATTCTGCTCCTGTCTTCTGGGGTATTGGCTCTCCCTCCCCATTTGGTCCAGTCTGCAAACTATTTTTTTTAAATTGTTTTTATTCATAAAGACATAACAACAACAAAGACATGTCATATACACTCCCCTGCCTCTCTCCCACCCCCTACATACATATCATGACGAGTTAGGCTCGTCTCAGACATACTATGAACAGACCTATAATACATAAAACACACACACACACACACACAGATATATATATATATATATATATATAGCTAAAATACCATCACCCCACCCATCTAAACAAACACAAAAATTATTCCTTAACTTCCAGATCACTTGGATGGTGTTAACTCTATTCTGGCATAACTTAAAGTTTTTGTCTTTCTCACTGGTCCTTGGATTATTCTACATATTATAAATATTTATAATTAATACTCTTTATGTAGTCAGTAACCTTCTCCCAATGTGTTTTTTTTAAGAGTAGCGGTTATGGGCGATGGTTTGGGTCCATAGGTCCATATTTATGATGTCTACAACTTTTTTTAACCAGTCGTGCATCATTGCTGTTTCTTTGGCTTTTCACATTCTTGCTATACAAATTCTAGCAGCTGTAGCAAAGTAGAAAAAAATTTTGTCATCGTTTTTTTCTATTTTGAAGTCCAAAATTCCTAGTAGAAAGTATTCACTTTTAAATTCAAAATTTACCTTTAGCATTTTATTTCATCGTTTTATTTATTTATTCAATCTTATATTTCGCTCCTCCCTGCAGGCTCGGGGTGGATCACAACATTCGATAAAATGAACAATACATGATAAAACCTATTACCTACAGCACAACATAAAACATAAAACCATAAAAATTTCACAGGAAGTAAAAAGTCCCTTGCACACAAGGTATAAACAAGCCAGGCCAGACCAGGTTAATTAAAAGCCAATCTAAAGAGGGCGGTCTTGCAAGCCCTCCGAAAGGGGACTAGTTCTGGAATAGCTCGAATATCGTCCGGGAGGGAGTTCCACAACACAGGAGCCGCAGCAGAGAACGCTCGCTGCCTGGTTGTGGAAAGGTGGCATGAGCAGATTGATGGAACCAGTAACAGATTCTGCTCTTCTGAGCGTAGTGATCTCTGGGGAACATACGGGGTAAGACGGTCCCTCAGATACACAGGCCCTAGACCATGTAAGGCCTTAAAGGTTAACACCAGCACCTTGAAGGCAATTCGGTACTCGATGGGAAGCCAGTGCAGTTGCCGAAGGATGGGAGTAATATGCTCCCTCACTGATGCTCCCACCAGCAAGCGGGCAGCGGCATTCTGCACTAGCTTGAGTTTCCGGATTGTCGACAAGGGAAGGCCAACGTAGAGGGCGTTACAGTAGTCCAGTCTCGAGATGACCGTCGCTTGGATCACCATGGCCAGGTCATCACTGGACAGGTAGGGTGCCAGTCACCTAGCCTGACATAGATGGTAGAATGAGGTTTTGCTGACCGTGGAGACCTGGGTCTCCATGGACAGCAAGGGGTCCAATTGGACACCCAAACTCTTAACAAGGGATGACGGGCTAAGTTGCTCGCCATCCAGGGTAGGCAACTGGCACTCATCCAGCCCAGGGCGACCGGGCCACAGGATCTCCGTCTTCGACGGGTTCACCTTCAGCCGGCTGGCACGCAGCCATCCAGTCACGGCTTCAAGGCAGTGGTGGAAACAATCGGGTACGGTGTCCGGCCTGCCGTCCATTCTTAGCAGAAGCTGGGTGTCATCAGCATACTGATAACACTCCAGACCAAAGTCGCGGGCCAGCTGGGCCAGGGGGCGCATGTAAATGTTGAATAATAAAGGAGAGAGGATGGCCCCCTGGGGCCTCCCAGAGACCTCCTCTCCCCTCTCCACACGTTGTCCCCGGTCCTGGAGGAAGGAGGCCACCCATTTAAGGGCAATCCCCCTCACCCCAGTCACGGCTAAACGGTGGGTTGACAATGCGTGGTCTACTGTATCAAACGCTTTGTTAGATCTAACAAAACAAGCAGGGCTGACCCGCCATGGTCCAGCTGGCAGCGAAGTTGGTCTGTAATGGCGACAAGCACGGTCTCCGTCCCATGCCCAATACGGAAGCCAGACTGGAAAGGATCAAGTCGTCTAAGAACCACTGCAGCTGATCCACTGCTGCCCTCTCAATTACCTTGCCTAAAAATGGCAAGTTGGAAACCGGGCGGTAATTGGAGGGAGCCGAAAGGTCTAAATTTGGCTTCTTCAGCAGCAGTCTTACCGTTGCCTCTTTCAAACCCCCTGGGAACACTCCTTGCTCAAGGGAGCTGTTGATAATCTTTCCCAGGGGGTCTCGTAACCCCTCCCGCCAAGATCTAACAAGCCAGGAGAGGCACGGATCAAGGGAGCAGGTAGTTGGTCTAGCTGCAGCGAGAAGCTTATCGACAACTGCTGCGTCCAGCAGTTGGAAACGGGTGAAGGTGGGCCCGTCGAGTGACGGCGGAGTCTCGAGTTCGCATACTGTATCAAAAGTGGCTGAGATGTCCCGGCGGAGGATCGAGATTTTGTCGGTAAAATAGTTCTGAAAAACCTCAGCTGTGGGAGCCGGACCCCTATCATTTGGGACAGTCAGGATTTCTGTCAAGGACCGAATTATCTTTAAAAGTTGAGCTGGGCGTGAACTAGCCGACTCTATCAGGGAAGAATAATGAACTTTTTTGGCTTCCCTGATAGCATGTGTATCAAAAAGGATACTAACAAAAGTCAATGAGTAATAATAAAGTTTATATAAGAAGCAACTTAAACGTGGAGAGCCCCGCAGGCTGCAGATAGCAAATAACAACAAAGAGCGCCAAGGCGCCGTAAATATTGGAGGCCCCACGGACTGTAAAACAGCAGGCAGAGATAGGAGTAATGTGCCAAAACACCAATATTAGTGTCCAACTTAGAGGTGGGTGAAATACCCAAGGTTAGTCCATGATCCAAATAAAGCAATCCAGATGGAAACCACGGATGGAGGGTAGCCAAAGCGGTGGAGAATTGTAATCCAACACCCCGGTCGGGTGTATTTATAATCCACTGGCTGTATAGACAAGCCGGAGAATGGGAGTCCAACACCCCAAACGGGTGTATTAGTAATCCACTGGCTGTATAGACAGGCCGACGAGTAGAAGTATAGGATCCAAAGCTCGTTTCGACCCGTACGGTCTTTGTCAAGGCCAAAATAATCCCATCAAATAGTGGTGAAGGTCATGGCTGGACATGCCTAAAGTAAGATACATAGTTTCGTTCAGTAATATAGTAATAGTAGTAAACATAACATACAGAAGAGAGGACACTAGGTATCCAATGCAACCAGTAATTATCCAAGAGAAATAGATACACGAACATATTAGGATAAGCATATAGTACATAAGGTCATAGTGCGATATGCTAAATCATGAGAGTACAAATATAACAGCAGCAATATATTAAATTAGGCTAAAAAGGAGGATGCTCACCAAACTAGAGGAAATCACTCAGTAGCAGAGTCCAGGGCAGCAAAAGGCTATAGGAGTAGGTGAGAATAAGTAGGCAAAAGAGGGAGTGCGCCGCAGGTGATGTGATTAATTAGTGGAGTAGGCCGGTGATATGGACCTTTTCGCTTAAAAACCGGCAGGGGTTTCGCAATTTAAATGAAGAATCCAACGGGTTTCATGGCGGCGAAGGAGGCAATCAACATCAGCATGGGGTGGAGGCTTGATTTTTCAATGCCAAGAAGCGTAGGCTATCGAGGCCATGCGCTGTCGATTTAAAGTGATGGTATAGCGGAGAATCCTCCGACAAATTCTAATCCTCGAACGGTGTTCCGAGACTCTAACTCCCATCATCCGTCGTGTCATCCCCCGTAAAACCAGGCCACATGGGCACTGGAGTCCATAAATGCAGGATTCAGACTGGCATGTGAAGAATTCCCTGACGCTTGTCGCGACCCGTGCCAGGTATATAGATTTGTTTGCCGGGAAAAACAAAGTCGCACTGTGCGCAATGTCCGCATCGATGTGTCTTGGGAGTAAAGGGTGCTCCTCAGGTGGGGGTACGAATGTCAGAGTGCACAACTAAGTCTCTAATATTCTGGGTGCGCTTATGCGCAATGATGGGTGGTTTAGATAAGCCGGGAATGTCCCTGAGGATGGGCCAATATCTGCACACGATCTGTTTCAAGCGAGAAGAGTTCATGGTAAGAGTAAGCGGCCACACAAGACGGTCCCTTGAGTTCCTTGGGGTGGAGTGGGATAGCAATTGGGGTCTAGGCACCCGTTGAGCCCTGGCATATGCAGACTGTAGGACTTGATCAGGATAGCCCCTAATACGCAACTTGTCAATCAAGTGGGAGGCTTCCAGGTGGAAATCGGAGGAGGAGGAGGAATTGCGCTTCAATCGAAGTAATTGTGAAAAGGGAGATTCCTTTTAAGTGGATGACTATGAAAGCTCTTAAAAGTGTAAGAGGGCGTTTTTGTCGGTGGGCTTGTGGTAGCACTTCATATGGAGTTTGCTGTTCTGTACATAGATGTTGAGATCCAAAAGTTCACGGAAACCTCACTGGCGCTAAGCGTGAAATTAATGGATTCTGCCCAGGAGTTCATCCAACACTTGAAGGGTTCCATAGATGTGCCTCTCCTCACGAGTAGTATTACATCATCGATGTACCGGCCGTAAAATTTGATCTGGGCTGCCAGCGGGTGCGGATTGGGCCCGAAAATCTGAGTTTGCTCCAAGGAGTCCATATACAAATTAGCGACGGTAGGCCCGATGGGGCTACCCATGGCCACGCCCCAAATTTGCAAGAAGAAATCATGGTTAACCATGAAATAGGTGTAGTCAGACAGCAATCCAGCAGGTCCATGAGAAAGGAAGTAGGTGGAATGTCCTGAGTCAATGGTTGCAACTGATCAAAAGTGTCCATAAGAACAAGCCTTGCGTCCTCAATGGGACATTGGTGTACAAGGCCCCCACATCGCATACCACCAGTAGGTCACCATCATCGACTGGGAAATGTTCCAATTTACAGATGAGGTCTCTGCTGTCCCTTATGTAGGCTGACTTGGACTGTACTTTAGGTTGCAACAAAGAATCCAAATACAACGCGAGGGGTTGCAAGAGACCCCCGCTGCAAGAGACTATTGGTCTGCCAGGGACAGGAGTGATATTCTTATGAGTCTTTGGGAGTAAATATAGGACCGGTATGCGAGGATGTAGGTTGATCAGAAATTGAGCCTGCTGTTTGCTGAGATATCCCATCATCTCCCCATAATGGATGGTATTGTGGACAGTGGCGCGGTAGGATGCAGTGGGGTCTTTACTGAGAGGTTTGTAATATTTAGGGTCATTAAGCTGGCGGTATGCCTCTTGTAAATAGTCCCTGGTGTTCAAAACTACGAGACCGCCCCCTTTATCCGCGGGCTTGATGGTTAAATCGGGATTGTTGCCCAAGGCCCTGAGGACATCAACGTCCGATCTGGTCAGGTTACGGTCATGATTGGGTAAAGGGGCCTTGAGGGCGTTGAGGGCCTCCTGTTGCACTATTTGTCGGAGGATTCTCCGCTATACCATCACTTTAAATCGACAGCGCATGGCCCCGATAGCCTACGCTTCTTCGGCATTGAAAAATCAAGCCTCCACCCCATGCTGATGTTGATTGCCTCCTTCGCCGCCATGAAACCCGTTGGATTCTTCATTTAAATTGCGAAACCCTGCCGGTTTAAACGAAAAGGTCCATATCACCGGCCTACTCCACTAATTAATCGCATCACCTGCGGCGCACACTCCCTCTTTTGCCTACTTATTCTCACCTACTCCTATAGCCTTTTGCTACACGCCCTGGACTCTGCTACTGAGTGATTTCCTCTAGTTTGGTGAGCGTCCTCCTTTTCGCCTAATTTAATATATTGCTGCTGTTATATTTGTACTCTCATGATTTAGCATTATCGCACTATGACCTTATGTACTATATGCTTATCCTAATATGTTCGTGTATCTATTTCTCTTGGATAATTACTGGTTGCATTGGATACCTAGTGTCCTCTCTTCTGTATGTTATGTTTACTACTATTACTATATTACTGAACGAAACTATGTATCTTACTTTAGGCATGTCCAGCCATGACCTTCACCACTATCTGATGGGATTATTCTGGCCTTGACAAAGACCCGTACCGGTCGAAACGAGCTTTGGATCCTATACTTCTACTCGTCGGCCTGTCTATACAGCCAGTGGATTACTAATACACCCGTTTGGGGTGTTGGACTCCCATTCTCCGGCTTGTCTATACAGCCAGTGGATTATAAATACACCCGACCGGGGTGTTGGATTACAATTCTCCACCGCTTTGGCTACCCTCCATCCGTGGTTTCCATCTGGATTGCTTTATTGCGACTGCTGAAGCGAAGGCGGAAGCAGCTGGAGAGCGCGTGGCGTCGGAAACCAACTCAGACGTCGAGATCAGCCTTCAGAGATATGCGCAGGTCATATGAACGGGCGGTCAAAGAGGCCAAGAAGACCTATAACTCCTCCTTAATAGCGGCGGCAAGATCGCGCCCAGCACAGATCTTTAAGATCGTCCGAGACCTAGCTATGCCCAACTCACTGCTGAGGGACAATGAAAATTCAGCTATCTCAGCGGAAGAATTTCAAGTTTTCTTCACTGAGAAAATAATTGCCCTTAGGCGTGATTCACCCTCTATACCTGAGGAGAGGAGCGGGATGGGTAAGGACCCAGCTCCATCGCCTAGCTTGAAACTCGACCAGTTCAAGGCCCTGAATTCAGAGGAGATTAGTCAAATCTTGCCCGCAGCGAGGGCAACCCCTGGCTCGACAGTCCCCGTGCCCGTCCCATCTGATTAAGTCCTGTGCGGGGAGCCTCCTGGCCACTCTGACAGGGTTGATAAATCACTCATTGGAGCTGGGAGTCTTTCCCGATGCGCTGAAGGAGGCTAGAGTCCGCCCGCTGCTGAAGAAGGCGAATTTGGATCCAGCGGTGCCGGCAAACTACCATCGGTCTCAAACCTACCCTTCCTCGGGAAACTGATTGAGCGGGCAGTAGCGATCCAATTACAGGAATTCCTGAAACCTCAGGAAGCCTGGACCCCTGCCAATCGGGTTTCCGCGCGGACAGGACCGAGACCGTCCTGGTGGCCATTACGGACGACATCCGCCGCCACTTGGAGCAGGGAGGTTCGGCTATCCTGGTGCTGCCTGACATCCCCGCGGCGTTCGACACGGTGGACCATGACTTGCTGTTGCGGCGACTATCAGCCATTGGGATTCAAGGCACAGCTTTGGCCTGGTTCGAGTCCTTCCTGCGGGGCCGTTCGCAGCGTGTTGAGTGGCGAGTCCAAGCGCCCAAGAAATCCACCCTGGACTGTGGAGTCCCCCAAGGCGCCATTTGTCACCAACGCTTTTTAACATCTACGTCCAACCCTTGGCAAGCATAGCCAGAAGTTTTGGATTAGGGTGCTACCAATATGCAGATGACACCCAGCTTCTGCTGAAGCTTGAGCCAGGTGTAACATCGGTGCCTGAGAACTTCAGACAAGGACTAGAGGCAGTGACCAGATGGCTCCGCTCATACAAACTCAAGATCAATCCATCAAAGACTGAGATTCTATGGCCGGGACGCCCAGAGCCACCCATTCCGCTGCCTCTCTTTGAGGGAGAGCCGCTGATCCCGGCCCGTCGGTGAAGAGTCTCGGTGTGATACTAGACTCGAGACTCTCACTGGAGGCCCAGGTTGCTGCGACAAGTAAGGGAGCTTTTTCCACCACGCCAGGCACGTCAACTGGCACCTTACCTTCCATCAGATGCTCTGGCTAATGTGTTCCTTGCCACAGTGACTTCACGGCTGGACTACTGTAATGCCTTGTACGTGGGGTTGCAGCAGTCAACCACTCGTAAAATCCAGCTGGTGCAGAATGCAGCCGCCAGACTCCTCACCGGGACACCACTGAGATGCCATATCGCGCCATCTCTGCAGCGCCTGCACTGGCTGCCAGTCGAGCTCAGAGCCATCCACAAGATCCTGTCGCTTACCTTTAAGGCCCTCCATGGTGCCGGCCCAGCGTATTTTAAAAGACCGCTTGTCTGAACCAGCTCATTTAAGGTCGCCGCGCTCAGGAAACAGGGACCTTCTCCGCATCCCAGGTGTGAGTGAGGCCCGCCTCGACACCACGAGACGGAGAGCTTTTTCCATCGCGGCCCCTGTCCTTTGGAACTTGATGCCGGCGGATCAGAGAGCTATCCGGGACATGCCCCAGTTCCTGACCGCACTGAAGACCTGGCTCTTCCGAAAGGCTTATGGCTAAGGACACCTCCCAGACTTAGCCTGAGCTACTGGAACTATTTTAATTAATCTTTTTATTCTTTTTAGCTTTTAACTATTGAATTCTTTTATGTGTTTTTGTGTGTAAGTCGCCCGGAGCACTGACGTGGAGGGCGACTCATAAATAATAAAATCAATCAATCAATCAATCAATCATGGACTAACCTTGGGTATTTCACCCACCTCTAAGTTGGACACTAATATTGGTGTTTTGGCACATTACTCCTATCTCTGCCTGCTGTTTTACAGTCCGTGGGGCCTCCAATATTTACGGCGCCTTGGCGCTCTTTGTTGTTATTTGCTATCTGCAGCCTGCGGGGCTCTCCACGTTTAAGTTGCTTCTTATATAAACTTTATTATTACTCATTGACTTTTGTTAGTATCCTTTTTGATACACATTGTTCTGCAACCACCCCGTCTTGCTTTCTACTTGCTACCGGGTGCTACTCACCCGTGGGGTTTACCATGGCGGATTTCGTGAATGCCTATAGTGAGCAACATATTTCTGACTTGCTACAAGCATGGCCCCCCGTTGTTCACTTAGGGGCCGATGCCACCGCCACTGAGGAAATTGCTCCCCCCTCTTTCCAGGACCTCCTAAAGAAAGAACTTCGACACACCCGGGTGAAACTGAATGCCGGGGCCCTTGCCGACTACGTGCGGAACAAAATTATTCCTCGGGGAATGCGTGTGCACCTGCCACCCGGCACTTATGCCGATGACACGGAATTTTCTAAGACGTGGTACTGCATCCTCGATAAGTGTGCCACTGACCTGATGATTCTTCTTATCGAACGTTCTTCTAAAGAATTACAGGATCTGACCACGGAGATACAGACCATTAGAACGGACCTTGGCGACGCCCTCACCGCACCCAACAACGCACAGATTCAAGAACAGTGCGTCAAACTTCATGCGGAAATCAAGGCATACAAGGCTAATAAGTTTAAACGCGACTTGGATGACTACGCTAAGGGCAAAGTGTATAACCGCCCCCGCCACCCCATGGGACGCCGAGCCGTTCACTTTTCCCGTGAGTCAGTTTACTCGGGTTCGTCTGGAGACGAACTTACCCCCGACCAGCCCGAGGCACCACAGCAGGGACCGTCCACATCTAGACCGCAGGAGGAGACTGCCCCACACCAAGGTTATTATTTCCGCGAACGTCCGCGCCCTCAGCGCCATTTTCAGAGGGGCAAGGGGGCACGACCCAAGACCTAGTAGTCAACCTGTCTGATTACTCTTTGTCCCCTACGGAATTACGACTGCTCGGACTTGGACCCTCCTTCGTATTCACTCCTGATCGGAAGTACCTTGACATCCGCAAGGACCTGGCATCTCTATTCAGAGCCATTCGCCTCAAAGAATTTTTCTCCACCAACACGGACTCTTCCAGTCCTACTGTTACTCCTAAACTTAGGAATAAGAGCTTTTTCACCCCATCCCTGGTCTCGAACAACATTCGGATGTTCGAGGACATAGTGCAACAGGAGGCCCTCAACGCCCTCAAGGCCCCTTTACCCAATCATGACCGTAACCTGACCAGATCGGACGTTGATGTCCTCAGGGCCTTGGGCAACAATCCCGATTTAACCATCAAGCCCGCGGATAAAGGGGGCGGTCTCGTAGTTTTGAACACCAGGGACTATTTACAAGAGGCATACCGCCAGCTTAATGACCCTAAATATTACAAACCTCTCAGTAAAGACCCCACTGCATCCTACCGCGCCACTGTCCACAATACCATCCATTATGGGGAGATGATGGGATATCTCAGCAAACAGCAGGCTCAATTTCTGATCAACCTACATCCACGCATACCGGTCCTATATTTACTCCCAAAGACTCATAAGAACATCACTCCTGTCCCTGGCAGACCAATAGTCTCTTGCAGCGGGGGTCTCTTGCAACCCCTCGCGTTGTATTTGGATTCTTTGTTGCAACCTAAAGTACAGTCCAAGTCAGCCTACATAAGGGACAGCAGAGACCTCATCTGTAAATTGGAACATTTCCCAGTCGATGATGGTGACCTACTGGTGGTATGCGATGTGGGGGCCTTGTACACCAATGTCCCATTGGAGGACGCAAGGCTTGTTCTTATGGACACTTTTGATCAGTTGCAACCATTGACTCAGGACATTCCACCTACTTCCTTTCTCATGGACCTGCTGGATTGCTGTCTGGACTACAACTATTTCATGTTTAACCATGATTTCTTCTTGCAAATTTGGGGCGTGGCCATGGGTAGCCCCATCGGGCCTACCGTCGCTAATCTGTATATGGACTCCTTGGAGCAAACTCAGATTTTCGGGCCCAATCCGCACCCGCTGGCAGCCCAGATCAAATTTTACGGCCGGTACATCGATGATGTAATACTACTCGTGAGGAGAGGCACATCTATGGAACCCTTCAAGTGTTGGATGAACTCCTGGGCAGAATCCATTAATTTCACGTTTAGCGTCAGTGAGGTTTCCGTGAACTTTTTGGATCTCAACATCTATGTACAGAACAGCAAACTCCATATGAAGTGCTACCACAAGCCCACCGACAAAAACGCCCTCTTACACTTTAAGAGCTTTCATAGTCATCCACTTAAAAGGAATCTCCCTTTTTCACAATTACTTCGATTGAAGCGCAATTCCTCCTCCTCCTCCGATTTCCACCTGGAAGCCTCCCACTTGATTGACAAGTTGCGTATTAGGGGCTATCCTGATCAAGTCCTACAGTCTGCATATGCCAGGGCTCAACGGGTGCCTAGACCCCAATTGCTATCCCACTCCACCCCAAGGAACTCAAGGGACCGTCTTGTGTGGCCGCTTACTCTTACCATGAACTCTTCTCGCTTGAAACAGATCGTGTGCAGATATTGGCCCATCCTCAGGGACATTCCCGGCTTATCTAAACCACCCATCATTGCGCATAAGCGCACCCAGAATATTAGAGACTTAGTTGTGCACTCTGACATTCGTACCCCCCACCTGAGGAGCACCCTTACTCCCAAGACACATCGATGCGGACATTGCGCACAGTGCGACTTTGTTTTTCCCGGCAAACAAATCTATATACCTGGCACGGGTCGCGACTTCGCGTTCAGGGAATTCTTCACATGCCAGTCTGAATCCTGCATTTATGGACTCCAGTGCCCATGTGGCCTGGTTTACGTGGGGATGACACGACGGACGATGGGAGTTAGAGTCTCGGAACACCGTTCGAGGATTAGGAATTTGTCGGAGGATTCTCCGCTATACCATCACTTTAAATCGACAGCGCATGGCCCCGATAGCCTACGCTTCTTCGGCATTGAAAAAATCAAGCCTCCACCCCATGCTGATGTTGATTGCCTCCTTCGCCGCCATGAAACCCGTTGGATTCTTCATTTAAATTGCGAAACCCCTGCCGGTTTAAACGAAAAGGTCCATATCACCGGCCTACTCCACTAATTAATCGCATCACCTGTGGCGCACACTCCCTCTTTTGCCTACTTATTCTCACCTACTCCTATAGCCTTTTGCTACACGCCCTGGACTCTGCTACTGAGTGATTTCCTCTAGTTTGGTGAGCGTCCTCCTTTTCGCCTAATTTAATATATTGCTGCTGTTATATTTGTACTCTCATGATTTAGCATATCGCACTATGACCTTATGTACTATATGCTTATCCTAATATGTTCGTGTATCTATTTCTCTTGGATAATTACTGGTTGCATTGGATACCTAGTGTCCTCTCTTCTGTATGTTATGTTTACTACTATTACTATATTACTGAACGAAACTATGTATCTTACTTTAGGCATGTCCAGCCATGACCTTCACCACTATTTGATGGGATTATTTTGGCCTTGACAAAGACCCGTACCGGGTCGAAACGAGCTTTGGATCCTATACTTCTACTCGTCGGCCTGTCTATACAGCCAGTGGATTACTAATACACCCGTTTGGGGTGTTGGACTCCCATTCTCCGGCTTGTCTATACAGCCAGTGGATTATAAATACACCCGACCGGGGTGTTGGATTACAATTCTCCACCGCTTTGGCTACCCTCCATCCGTGGTTTCCATCTGGATTGCTTTATTTGGATCATGGACTAACCTTGGGTATTTCACCCACCTCTAAGTTGGACACTAATATTGGTGTTTTGGCACATTACTCCTATCTCTGCCTGCTGTTTTACAGCCCGTGGGGCCTCCAATATTTACGGCGCCTTGGCGCTCTTTGTTGTTATTTGCTATCTGCAGCCTGCGGGGCTCTCCACGTTTAAGTTGCTTCTTATATAAACTTTATTATTACTCATTGACTTTTGTTAGTATCCTTTTTGATACACATTGTTCTGCAACCACCCCGTCTTGCTTTCTACTTCCCTGATAGCATGCTCATAAACCTCTTTAAACTGTTTATAAGCCAATCTCGATGCTCTGTCACGGCAACTCCGCCACACGTCCTCTAGCTGTCTCTTCCTCCATTTCATCGCTTGCAACTCCTCGGTGAACCAAGGCGAGCGATTTCTGTGGGGGATGAGAGAGCATCTAGGGGTGATCTCGTCTAAGGCAGTGGAAAGACAGATGTTCCAACAATCCACTTGCCCGTCAACTGAGTCGCTGGTGAGCTCCAAATCCCTCAGAGCATTCAGGAACCTAGTGGGTTCCATAAGTCTCTTCAGGCGAACCAGAATGGGTTCGGCACCCTTACCGGGTGGAGGGGCCATTTCAAGATAGACTTCCAGGTCACTGTGATCCGACCATGGAACCTCTATAATAGAGGTTGGGATCACTTTGATTCCGGTTGCGAAGATCAGATCCAGGGTGTGTCCGGCCTGATGTGTGGGACCGGTCTTACAGAGTGAGAGTCCTAGCATCTCCATGGTGGACACTTGGTCCATGGCTGCTGTTGTAGGGGAGGCAGTATCGGCGTGGACATTGAAGTCCCCCGACACAATAAGTTTAGGGAACCTCAATGCCCACTCCGAAACCACCTCCAGCAGCTTAGGTAGACTTTCTGTTGGCGCGTTGGGTGCACGGTACATCAACAGAAAGGCTACACTTATCTTACACCATCTTATTTCAAAGATACAGCTGATTTCATCAAGAAAATAGAATCCTTGGAGATAGGCCCTAATGACATCCTGGCCACTGCCGATGTTAATTCACTCTATACGCAGATTCCACTCCAAGAAGCTAGGAGGGTATTGGCGGATGTATTGGATTCCCGTAAAGCTAGGATGTTTTCCCCCACCCATTTTTTGCTAGAAGTCATAGATTGCATCTTTGACTATAATTATTTCATGTTTGAAATGGAATTCTTCATTCAAATCAAGGGAGTATCCATGGGCCAATTGTTGAGTTTCTAAATTGACCTGAGTACTGTTTGGTCAAGTAAGCTGGTTCCTTTTACTCCTTTTAAACTCTCTGTAGTTAAATAATTTCACAAGAGTAATTTGTTTTAAAAATAAAACTCTTCAAAAAAATATGTTCTGGCACAATAATAAGACAGTATAGCAACATGTAAAACAAACAGTCTTACAGTTCAGTTCCATAAGAACAAAACAAATCTTCTTACAGTCTTCTTTACGACGTCTTCTCCAAATACAAACATGCTGGCTTCTCCTCCAACTCAAAAATCCTCACCCAAGGTCAGTCTCTCAGCTGCCTGATTTTGTACAGGAAAGGTTGCAAAGCACCGACAGCTGTGACTTTTACCAGCACCTTCTGGTTGCTTCTGGATGCAAGTAAGTTTGTAACAAACTTACTCAAAGTAGTCCCATTTAAACTCAATACATATTTTTACATTATACAAAATAATTAGCCCATATATATTTAAACACAACACCAATCCTGTGCGGCCTCTGTGGCTAATCTATATATGGCAGCCTTGGAGAAACAATTCATACATGACAGTCAACCTTTTTACAAATACATAAAATACTATGTTAGATACATTGATGATTGTTTCTACCTTTTAGAACAGGACACCCCCATCCAGAATTTCCATGCTTGGCTGAATTCATGGGATCCCTCCATCCAGTACACATTTACATCTAGTGCAACAGAGGTACATTTCTTGGATACCACAGTATACAAAAGAGGTACCACCCTCGGGGTCCTCAATTATTCCAAGCCCACAGACAAAAATTCCATGTTACATTACAGCAGCTTTCACTCCATACCACTTAAGAATAGTCTGCCATATTCGCAGTTTGTTCGCATCAAGCGCAATTCCACCTCAGAGCAACATTATGAGGCATCTGCTCACACACTCAGTAATCAATTTCTTGCCAGGGGCTACCCCTACCAGGTCGTCTCTAGAGCCAAACTTCGTGCTGACAAACTACACAGAGTCAACCTGTTTAGGCCCAAACCCAAGGAGACTTCTAATAGAATCATTTGGCCGGTCACTCTTACTCCACATACCAGCACCATAGTGGGCATAGTGAAGAAATATTGGAGTGTCCTTCCAGACATTGAACCATTGAGTAAATATCCGATCGTGGCCCACAAACGGACCAAGAATCTTAAGGATGAATTAGTACACTCCTCTTTCTATAGCAAACACCCATGCAGTATTCTTAGCCCGGGTTGTAAGCCATGCCAACACTGTGTATCTTGTCCCCAGGTTCTTAAAGATAAAGAGATCACTACTCCTAACAGATCTAAGCCGTTCCAGATTAGACAACATACTACTTGTGCCTCAGAGAACTGTATTTACGCCCTGGTTTGTGGGTGTGGCCTTATTTACATAGGGCAGTCATCACGCCCCCTGAGGATGAGAATGGCTGAGCATCGTTCGAAAATTCGAAACCATGCTGATAACTCTCTTTTATATAAACATTTCTCTTCAAAATGCCATGCTCCTGTCCCCTTTAAATTTACTGCGCTTGAAAAGGTTCCTATCCATCCCCACGGCAACAACCAAAACAATCTAATTAGGGCTGAAAGCCGCTTAATTGTATTACTCAAAACAGAGTATCCGTCTGGGCTCAATGAACCCCTGGGGCTTAATTCCCTCCTAGTATAATACACCTGCAGATTTTCCTACCTATTTAAGGAACATCCACTTCCATGGCTGGTTACCTTCGGGTCTATAGGATAGCATGCGTAGATGCCACTCCAACGCACGGTATGCTTCCTTTTGGGATACTTTGTTTCCATGTCTCTCTGCTTGTTAGCTTTTGAACTGTTGCTAAATGAATGTTATTGTTACAGATTATAGACTATCCTATGAAACGCCTGTGATTTTCCTGCACCTGGCCGCCTCTGCCTGGTGAAATGGATCGGGCCCTGCAGCTCAACTGTTGCGGCGTGCCCGGCGTTTCGGGGTCTAGAACTTGGTTTACACCTCATTGCACTGCATCTACCAGATCTCCTCTATATTGGCTATGGGTTATTTGCTGGAGGCGCATTGGCGTCCCTCGGACCTCGGCTATTGCCAAGCCGACTCTAGGATAATAAGCAGAGACTGCTTTTCCAGCGCCTGGGTTACCGCATCTTTTTCCGCGGCTTGGATTACCTGTTTGCAAGCCCTGATGCTCCAGGAACTGCATTTCATGCTGTAATTGAATAATTCCTTGAATACTCTCCTCATCTCCTGTGCATTTCCACTCCCGCTCTTGTTTTCCTCCTTCCCGCCTGCTACTCCCGTTTACCACACCCATAGATATCGATTGCAACACACAAGGGTTGGCTACGGGTTATTTGTTTGAGGCGGTGGACGCATTGGTGTCTCATGGACCCTGTCTACACAGCTGGTCCGTCTTGAGGATTACAAACAGATATTATTTTTCCAGCACCCGGATTACCGCACTTCATGCCGTGGCTTGGATTACCTGCCTTCATGCTTTTTACAGCACTTTGATTCTCCAGCAACTGCATCTTATACTGAGATTTCTCAACTCCTCGAACACTCTCCTTATCTCCTGTGTATCGCTACTCCCGCTCTTGTTTTCCTTCTCCCCGTCTGCTACTCCCGTTAGCCACATCAGAGGTACTGTACCGGACTTTCGAGTTCTTGTCTCATCATGAGCTTTTGAATTGAATCTTGTACTTTATTCCATTGTACTCGAGATGCATGCACTCTATGTTGTAATATCTTGTTAACTGTATAGTTGCGTATGACCACTCTACACCTTACTTGTATGCTTAATAGATTTACACTATTTTTGATATATAGTTGTTCTGTGTGTTTATACAGGACTTAGATCTCCCCATGATGAAGACTGATCATCTGTACTCCAAGTCCCATCCCCAGCAAAAACCCCAAATGTATGACTACTAGTTGTTTCAGCACAAATATCACGTACCTTGGTCCAATCCATATCACTAGACACATTTTCCGAATCCGAATCCACACTTCCCATAGTTGACTCCTCATCACCAGACCCACCATCCCCTGAGAAGCCCTCAAAAGATTTTACATCGGTAGGATCACTAAGTATCTGCCAGATTCGTTTCCTCTGTTGATCCTCATAAGACTCCTGCTCAAGAGTAGTCCGTTTTGCCCTTCTAGCCTCAACTTCCATGCTTTCAGCAGTACTCGAAGACTCATCTACAACACTTGATGATTATGCCTTGAAATGTAGAGAAGGAAGAGGAAGGGTGTCCTCCAAGCAGCGTCAAAGTAAAGTTCAAGCGGTTAGCTGCAACACTAAAAGTCTTCAAAGTATAAGTTTCCAATATAATATTTATTATCTTGAATAGTTCTGTGGCATGGAAAACATATATCTATTCCCAAATGGGGATGTGGAATCGAGGAAAACCTCTCTTCAAACAATTCATAAATTCTCAGAGTCCTTACATCCGAATTAAATCATAGGTAAATATCATCACATATATGTCGGATTAAGGAACTTCTGGGGGACCCCCAGAAGTTCCTTAATCCGACATATATGTGATGATATTTACCTATGATTGATGTAAGGATGTAAGGACTCTGAGAATTTATGAATTGTTTGAAGAGAGGTTTTCCTCGATTCCACATCCCCATTTGGGAATAGATATATGTTTTCCATGCCACAGAACTATTCAAGATAATAAATATTATATTGGAAACTTATACTTTGAAGACTTTTAGTGTTGCAGCTAACCGCTTGATTATGCCTTGAAACCCTTCATCTAAGTCATTAATAAAGATGTTGGACAGAACCCAGCTGTATTAATATATATTTGTGTATTTTCTGGCCTCATAGTGTGAGCTGATGGGAGACAGGAGTTAACATTTTAACTGGGAGTTTTAATCTGGTTTCATTGCATTTTATGTGTTTATCTGTTTTTAACTCTGTAAACTGCTCTGGGCTCCAGAGAGAGTGGTATATTAAATCGAACGAATAAATAAATAAAATAAATAAACATCTCACCAAAACGGCTCCCAAGGACTCCATGCAGATAATGTCTCTGTATCCCCTCTTTCTCGTAATATTGGGAACAGAGATGGCTCACAACATGATTTTTAAAAAGCCCAGATAAATCCAAAACCACAAGTTATATTAAATCACAGTTTCCGAGCAGATGGATAGAATATAAATGCCTAGCCAACCTAGCTATCTACCCCCACCACCACCCTACAGTTTTATCCACGGGCTAAATAATATCCCTGATTTACCAATGATCCAATCAAACATATTTTTCCCATCCAGGTTTGTGGACTTCTTTAGGTCCCCTAGTTCAATGTTACAGTATGTTTTTGGCTCAAGTATTGTCAAAATATTGAGTTCACAGTTATCCACTACTATCCATGATTTTAGGTATTTCCAAGGGGTCTTGAAATGTATTTCCCATGGATACAGGGATTATACTGTATTTGCAATCCCTACAAGAAGCCTAAAGTCTGGCCATGGCTGTCCTTGGGTGCATAGAATGATTGAGTATGTTTATCAGCTTGTCAGGAAGCCAGGCATCTATAAAATAAATGGAAGCTTGTAGTCACCCATACATCTAAATCATATTTTCCCTCAGTTATGGGATAAATTTGATTTCCTGTAATATTTTTCTCCATCTATAGACAGATGGAATGGTTTTTTTTGTCGGGTGGCCTATTGACTTTGAATTTTTGTATCATTTCTTTTTATTTTGTTTCTGATGTCAAAATGTGACTTTTCTTCTTTTTCTGTTGGGTTTTAAGCAACATTTAAATATTGTACACTTTTCCTGTAAAGTAGGTCACACATATATAGCACAAGTAAAACGAGGTGTTCGTTGGGTGTCAAGATCATAGGATTAAAAGCATTTGAGACACAGAGGATTTGGGTCTTTGCTAAAGTCCTGCATGGAATGAATGGCTTTTTGAAGTAAAACACGCATGTGATGCAGTGGGTTGAGTGTTGGGTCTGAATCCCCATTAGGCCACAGAAACCCATTGGTCAACCTTGGGCAAGTCAGCCTCAGGGGAAGGCCATGGCATTGGGTGAGACATTTGTCAATCAATTAATTCACACCTTTAGCAGGATTCAGTCCCTTTCTCATGATTCAACCCGTAGGTGATAAAACTGAAGTTGTCATTTCAGTCATTTCAAAGGTGAAAGATTTGTATGATCTGAACAGAAACGAGAGTATAAGATGCAATATATTAAACTACAAAGGTTTCAGGTAGAATATAAGGCACTTCCTATTACATTTTCCAATTTTAAAGGACTTAGTTATATGTCAGTTATGTCATTTATACTATTTTGGTTTTCTTTCTTCTGAATCAAACCCTGTGGGAGGAGATGGAGGGAGTTTTTTTAAAAAATCAGTGGTTTCATGTGAAGTCTTTTTCAGAAGTTCTTCTGTTCCAGAGAAACTGCTTGAAGGTCAGCAATAGAGTGTCCTGGGGATAAATGACTATCCCGCTGCTGCTTGGACATTGCCTGTTCTAGTGGCAGATTTCCAGACATGTCTCCTTTTGCATAAGGACTTATGTAGACTTGAAATGGTCTTGGCAATGGCCAAGTACTGAAGTGGCACCCATTAGGCCAGGCCAGGGGTGATTGGCTCATTTTCATCAAGCACCAGCTCACCCTTATGGCTGCCATTGAATTCATGGATGGAGAATCCATGAATATAGAGAACATACCACATTTTTACACAGTGATTGGTACTCTTTAGTTTTTATTCATTTTTGTTCCCCAAATGTTATGAATAACAACTTCCATAACTTTTGGTTACTCACCATGCCAACTGGTGATAATGACAATTGCAACCCAACAGCAGCTTGGCTCTGAGGTTGGGGAAAGGTTAAAGGACATCCACAAGCCTTAAACAGTAGAGTCTCACTTATCCAACATAAATTGGCCGGCAGAACATTAGATAAGCAAAAATTTTGAATAATAGGGAGAGATTAAGGAAAACAACAACACACTGTGGGGTTCTGTATATAATCAATATATTCAGGCTTGCATATAAGCTCAATCTTATTACTTTCCACTAACACAAAGGTATATCTATTACATATAAACGGCGCACAAACCAAAGGAAAATACCAGAGTCACTCACGATACAGTTAGTCCCTCTTCACAGAGTCTAATAGACTCAATAATATAGTCCCATTCTTCTGTGATGTATTCTTCGAGACCCAATGGTCAACTCAAAAATATATTTTATAATCCACGGCCCGTTGGCCCAAAATAAATCAACTTGGACACAAGTGTGGAATGTAATATGCTTCCGTTGTGAGTTCCAATGCGTATTAATCCACTAGTTCGTGGTTATCGCTGGGTAGTCCACCTACGGGTAATCCTTCTCCGGTTACCGACCCGTTTCGTCCCAATCTCGTCAGGGTGGCCCCAATTATACAGAGATGCACAAAAGACTATATGTCTGAAATACAAACAATATACAATAGTTTCCCATCTAAAAACAAGATAATAACAAAGGGTAGGAGTATAATCTCAACACTTACCACCATAAATCATAAGTATGCTTAATAGCAATGCTGATGTCTCAGCTATGTATGAATCGCCCTCATGGCGCAGACCACAATCAGGTACATGCTATGGTTGAAAAGCAAATTAACATACAATAGAATGTGGCTTCCTTGGTTATTTAAAGCAGCAGGTCTGTTAGGCTTAGATTTTCATTGAGGCCTAATGGTTGCTCGCATTTACTGCAGATTATCCAGGTACGTTCACATTTAAGTAATGTAGTTTGGATGTCTGCATGTGGTGGTACTGTCACTTGTTGTAAACCCACAAATTTGAAGTCTGGTACTGAGGCATCGACTGTTTTAAAATGTCTATACAAGAATGTGTCTTCATTTCCTGATAGAATGCGATTTTTATGTTCTCCCAATCTTTTCCTTAAAGATCTTTTCGTCATCCCAACATAATATTTCGGACACGAGCAAAAAAGTAAATAAATTGGTCCTTAAAGGACCCTGTTCAGGGAGCCACGGCAGTGGCAATTAATACTAGTAATGTTACTAATAGTATCGAAGATTTGAGAATGAAAGAATTAAGGCTGACTAGGGTGAAATTAAATGCAGCAGTGTTAGCTGACTATATTAGGGAAGACATAGTACCGAGAGGTTTACGTATAGATCTAGCACCGGGTACTTATAAAGAAGATGAAGCATTCAACAAAGAGTGGTTTGAGATAACAGCAAATTGCTCAAAAGATGTTATGACACTTTTATTGCAAAGGACTAACAAGGAGATAGATGAATTGATTGGAGAAATAGATAATCTTAAACAAGAATTATCTGGCCAATTACAACCCAAAGACAGTGAGTTGATCACTGAACAATGTGATAAGTTATTCACAGAAATTAGGAATCGAAAGATTAAGAAGTATAAAAGAGATGTAGAGGACTACAAAAAGAACAGGGTCCATACATGGGCTAAAAAACCATACTATAGTAACAGAACAGTGAGATTCCCAGGAGGAGCAAGTACCTCCCCATCATCAGGTGAAGACTCAGCGAGAGATTCGGACGCAGCTGCAGCGGCACCGCAACCACAGAGAACACTTAGAAAAAACAGGCCGCACACAGGCTTTTACAAACAAGCGGATTTTCAAAAAGAAGCCTCAGCAAAAAAGACAACCTGATAATTAATGTCTCTAATAGGAGTTATCACACAAAACTGAATCTATCATAAATAAAGGATTATCCTATGTGGTGACCCCTAGATATAGAGACATAGATGTAAGACGAGACTTAGCTACCTTATTTCGGAACATACGCCTGAAAGATTTCTTTAAGGAGTCCACTACTACAGATAAACCTTCTAATCAATTCTATATCAAAAGCAAATTTACACCGAATGCTCCTTCTTTAAACGTCAGAGCGTTTGAGAGAGTAGTAAGTAAGGAAGTGCAGAAGATTGACTTCAGAAATACTCATACCAATATGCGACACCAAGATATATGTGAGCTTAGATCTTTAGGAAAAGACAGTACTATTATTTTCAAGAAAGAAGATAAAGGAGGGGGAGTGGTCCTACAAAATTTGGATATGTACCAACAAGAAGTCAATAGACAATTACAAGATACTAAATATTATGCCAAGTTAGACACTGATCCCACACGCAGATATTCCAAAATAATTGCTGATGTAGTCTATTATGGGGAAGCTATGGGGTACATTGATACGAAGATGGCTCAATATTTGGTGAATACACATCCGAAAATTCCAGTATTCTACATAAATCCTAAAACACACAAAAAGGAGTTTCCCTTTAAAGGGAGACCAATCATAGCTGCCAACAATGGAATTTTAGAACCACTTGCTAAGTACTTAGACAATATTTTACAGCCATTCGTACAACAAACTCCGTCCTATATCAAAGATACTACGGACCTAATCAAGAAAGTAGAGAACATTATAATATCAGAAGGTACCATCATAGCTACCTCAGATATTTCTTCATTATATACTAACGTACCTTTGCAGGAAGCAAGAACAGCGATTGAGGAACTATTAAATAATAGAATTAGGCCTCTGCATCCACCAACTGGTTTTCTGTTAGAGTTATTTGACTGTATAACAGACTATAATTATTTTAAATTTGAAGAAGACTTCTATATCCAAAAAGGGGCGTGGCCATGGGGTCCCGGCCGCGCCGTCCATAGCGAACATATTTGTAAGATCTTTGGAAGAGAAATTTATTATCAAAAATAATGCGGAAATGTCATTTTCGGACCATATTACGCACTGGTGGCGCTTCATAGATGACGTGCTATTCCTCATACGCCCCAACACTAATTTGAAGGACTGTGACCGCTGGCTATCTAGCTGGCATCCTGATATACAATTTAATACAATATACAATAAAAGAGAAGTGAATTTCCTGGACGTAACTGTCTACAAACAACAAGATAAATTAGCAGTAAAACCATATACTAAACCCACTGCTAAGAATGCGATGTTACATTATAAAAGCTTTCATCCACCTGCACTGAAAAATAATCTCCCATATTCGATGTTAATCAGAGTTTAAGAGAAATTCCACATTAGAAATGGATTACCAATGTGAAGCCAACAGGATTATGGAGAACTTTAGAAAAAAATGCTACCCGCAAGATATCATAATGCGAGCTAAAACTAAGGCTGACCAGATAGATAGAACAGATTTATTGATACCTAAAACTAGAACATCTACAGATAGGCTCATATGGCCTTTAACATACACTCCTAAAAGCAAGGAAGTAATTCGAATTGTCAAACAACACTGGCCACTGATATCTGATATCAAAGGCCTAGAAAAACTACCTATGCCAGCCTTTAAGAGAACTGAAAATATTAGAGACTGTCTTGTTAGGACAGATCACAGCAAAAACAAGGTGACCAAAAGTAGCTTGAGAGCGGGGACTTTTGCATGTGGGCATTGCAGCATGTGTGAGTTTGTATCACCATTGAAAACCATAACAATACCTGGCAATGCCACACCCATTAAGTTGGATCAGTTTTTCACCTGTGCTTCTGAGAAATCAATTTATTTACTTTTTTGCTCGTGTCCGAAATATTATGTCGGGATGACGAAAAGATCTTTAAGGAAAAGATTGGGAGAACATAAAAATCGCATTCTATCAGGAAATGAAGACACATTCTTGTATAGACATTTTAAAACAGTGCATGCCTCAGTACCAGACTTCAAATTTGGGGGTTTACAACAAGTGACAGTACCACCACATGCAGACATCCAAACTACATTACTTAAATGTGAACGTACCTGGATAATCCGCAGTAAATGCGAGCAACCATTAGGCCTCAATGAAAATCTAAGCCTAACAGACCTGCTGCTTTAAATAACCAAGGAAGCCACATTCATTGTTAATTTGTATCAGGCATTTGCTTTTCAACCATAGCATGTACCTGATTGTGGTCTGCGCCATGAGGGCGATTCATACATAGCTGAGACATCAGCATTGCTATTAAGCATACTTATGATTTATGGTGGTAAGTGTTGAGATTATACTCCTACCCTTTGTTATTATCTTGTTTTTAGATGGGAAACTATTGTATATTGTTTGTATTTCAGACATATAGTCTTTTGTGCATCTCTGTATAATTGGGGCCACCCTGACGAGATTGGGACGAAACGGGTCGGTAACCGAGAGAAGGATTACCCGTAGGTGGACTACCCAGCGATAACCACGAACTAGTGGATTAATACGCATTGGAACTCACAACGAAGCATATTACATTCCACACTTGTGTCCAAGTTGATTTATTTTGGGCCAACGGGCCGTGGATTATAAAATATATTTTTGAGTTGACCATTGGGTCTCGAAGAATACATCACAGAAGAATGGGACTATATTATTGAGTCTATTAGACTCTGTGAAGAGGGACTAACTGTATCGTGAGTGACTCTGGTATTTTCCTTTGGTTTGTGCGCCGTTTATATGTATAGATATACTTTTGTGTTAGTGGAAAGTAATAAGATTGAGCTTATATGCAAGCCTGAATATATTGATTATATACAGAACCCCACAGTGTGTTGTTGTGTTGTAGGAACATAGATAGTAACTACACTGCTCATATTGCTTAGAGATTAAGGAAAAGCCTATACTGTAATCTAGATGCTGTTTGGGAAGGAGAGAGCAGGTCCCGGTGCCTCCCCTTCCTTCTGGGGCCTCCCTTTCCTCCCTCCTCCAGGCCCCAGCTCTGTACCCCGCTCTCTCCCTCTCTTGCTCGCTTACTCACCAGGCCAGGTCCTGGTGGCAGTAGCGGCAGATCGAGGATCCTGGCATCCATCAGGAGGGGCAAGACATGGCTGGCACAGGCTGGCCATGCACGCCCAGTAGACCCGCTGCACTTGATATTTGCACTGCCGTGCCTCACCAGTGGGAGCCAATTTGTGCATGCTTTTGGGGGAGAGGTTAGGGATAATATGGAGTGTCGGATGAGCAAAGGTTGGATAACCAAGACTCTACAATAACTTAATTCAGACCCCACTCCCCTAACTAACCAGAACAAACTTCAGTCTTCCAGATGTGGCTGTATCCCAACTCCCACCAGCTTTCATCATGATGTCTAATGATGAAGAATACAGGAGTTGTAATCCAGCATCAGGAGGAGGACAACATAAAATTACATAGTGGGCTGGATTCAGCCTGTGGGTCTTAACATGTGAGCTTTAGAGGCATTGAGGGCAAATATAAGCCTTTTTTTTTGTAAAGGTGACTACTAAAGGATGTGAGACAGTATTGGGCTACAACTCTTTAAAAGCCCCTGTCAGGAAAAGAGAAAAACAATTTCGCTAGGCCCGAACAATGAATAATCCTGCATGGCTCAATCTACTCTCTTTATACATGCATCCAGTGTCTCTCTCTCTCTCACACACACACACGCACATTGTGTACCCGCTGAGATAGGCATTCTTTTTTTCACTCAGAAGATTGCAGTATGTAATTTTGCTCACTGTGTCACATTATTTGTCAGCAACTGCAAGCTGTCGCCTCTCTAGGATGGAAGTGCCGCGATGCTGCTTCCGAAGCCATGATGCTCATACCGAAGATAATGAGAACCACCAAGGCGTGTGCACATGGCATATTCAAATGCAGCTCGCCGGAAAGCAAACAGTGGGTCTGCTATTATTTGTATTTGGCCAGCTGTGATGATGTTGGTTAGCAATAATGTCCCACTTTCAAATCATTGATTCACTGAGGGGTAGCAATCTATTTCCAAGCGCCATCAAAGAACGTACGTAGTGTGGGAACTTTTTGCAATGCATCACATCTCCTTTGAAAGACAATGCTTTTCAAAATGCATGCATAAAGAATCTTGGGAAGAGAATGGAGCGCTTGCGGGGAGGAGGAGAAGGTGAAGGGGCTTTGAAGCTCTGGCTTTTGATCAAATAAAAATAAGAAACAAAATGGGGTTGATCACACTATGAATATACAAAGAGCCTTGATAGTGATTATATACACATGTGGCGAACATTTCCAGATATCTAAAAAATGAACACAGCTGTGTTTTATTTACTACTTTTAGTCTTGAAATATATAGTCTTGTCACTCAAGGGAGGTTGAGGTCTTTCACAATGAGTCAATGGTAAAAAGTGGGTTTGATCCTCTATTAGCCCTGTCTAAAGTAGATCCATGGAATCAGTTGGCTTTACCAATGTGCTGGATCATAATTAGCAGCTGATTTAATAAGTCTACTCCACTTTGCCTAAACAACTGGATGTTACAGTTGTTATCACAGTTACCTTCCTCCAAAGTAAATCCTCTCTTAGCTTTAATCTGGACTGTAATGGATGTATCCAGGGTGTTGGCTCTATTTTAGGGATAGACTTAAGCACCTTGGATAGTTCACTTAAAATTCAGAATAAAACCAAGAACAGATTTGCAACTTTGCTGACACTGATCCACCAGCTACTTCTAAGTGGGGCAGAAATCTACCAGAGTGGGAACACAGATGCAAATAAAGCTATAAATATGGACAGTAGCTCAGCAAAACATGGCCTGACTGTTTTGTTTTGATCCTTTGCTTCTGAACCATTAAGTCTATCAGTTCAGTGTCTTGCTTGGTGTGCAAACAATACTGACAACTGTAGTTTTCCAGTATTACATCAGTTTAAAAAACTAAAATGCTTTTACCAAGCTTTTCCATGCCCTCCCAAGCCCTGACCACTTTCCTCCTTGTCCATTATCTAAGTGGGATTTTATAGCAGCATTGGTATTAGAAAAATGCTGGCTGGATGGATGAATGGATGGACGGATGGAAGGACAGATGGACTGACAGATTTATACCTTGGGACAGTTGGTAATCACAATTAAAAGAGAGGTTGGTGGAAAAAAAGATCATCCTGAATGTATTTTGGAAAGCCTAAAATACTTGCAGTGAGGTTCAACATGTTTGTGTTGACTTACACAAGTCTCACTTTACCCCATTGTTTCATTACATGTAAATACTGTATGATTAGTTTTGAATAAAAAGTGTGCACCTGCTTTTGCAGGGAGAGTGGCAGAAATGCATCCCTGTTCTTTTCATGTTCTTTTTGCCCCTGGGACCACATTTTCTGTTTGAGAAATAATGCCCATAAGAAGGACATTCATCTTATAGTGTAGACGCAAGACCTTTTAGTGAAACCCTGCTGGCATTGTGAGCCACAAGAATATGAGAACTGCTTAGGAATTGAAAATGCCTCTTTGGTGGGAATAGTTCCTTCCATATTAGCCACAGATGGATAGTGGGTAGCCCTTCCTAAAGTACTGAAATAACCAAAATTTCTGGAAATGGGGCCAATGGATTCACAGGTTTCTTCAATAGAGTAGTGTGCGGATTTCATTTCTCCAGTTTCATCCATTCTTTCATTCTTTTCATTCCCTTCAGGAGCCTGTATTGGGAAGTTCCCTCCCAGTACAAAAATCAGCTCGACACGAAAGCAAGTGGGAGCTGATAACCAGCTCCCTCTCCGCTTTTGTTGCCACGTGATGCTTCTAGCTTGACTGAGCTCCAGGGCATCGGCTCTTCCCTGGGCCTCCTTGAAATGCCTCTTGGAAAGCTGTGTGGCTTCTGGGGCTGTTGAGAGAAAGCAGGCACACCTGCCTCTCCTCTAGAGTAGAAACAACTTCAGTCCCCTCCTCTACAAAGGGAAAAGACCGAGAAAGAGTGACATTTTTTTAATCCAGTACTTCATAAAGGATAAGGACAAACAATCCCAGAAAGAGGGGTATCTTTAACCCTCCCAGATCCAGCCTCATCCTCCACTACCGCCAGCATGGAAGACATTAGCAGCAGCAAAAGCTAGGCTTCCAGCCAGTATGCATCAGCAGGAAGAGGGGGGACAAAGGCTAAACGCACACAGCCAAGAGCTGAGGAGCTCCCCTCTCCCTTCCTTAGCCTCTGTCTTGGGGCAACGGAACCGGTGCCACATGAGCCTCAAAGCCAAGCCATGTCCTGCCTCTTCTCTCATGTAGGACAGTGTTAACACGCATTACACCCAGACTCCTCCTCTACAAAGTCAAAGAATCCAGAAAGAGTGGTAACTCTGGGTGCTTTGTTAAATCCAGGTCTTAAGGAAGGATATGGAAGGGGAGCCTGTGGGAAGTCCCTCCCATAATGGGTGTTTTCCTAACCTTGTTGCTGCTAATGGGCAGAGAAGAAAGGGGTATTTTTCGGATGCTGAACTAAAACCCAATTCGGCAGCACACCTTTTTTCAAGAGGCACTAGGAAACAGATATTTGGGGGGAGGGGGGCTTTCAGTTCAAACAAGTAGAAACAAATAGTGATTCTACACAAATGCACAACCCTATTTTTCACTATTATCTCTTTAGGTTGCCCAAATTGTCCATTGAGTTGATTACAGGTTCTTTTAAAGGCCTACACAGCCCTAGGTATTGATATTGTCCGTATGACATGTTGACCCAGGGGGGTGTATAGTTTCTTCTCTATAGTTTATTCATTGCAATTTTCTAATTCTTTGGTAATGATTTTTAAATACTTTTTAATATTACAAATAAAACTCAAAAAAGTTCCATCATAAAAAAACCCATGGAAACCAGCCTATGGGCTCAAATTCTGAATGGACCAAGAACCTGTATCTGTCATTTACAGACCTACAGCTGGAAACCTTTATATTTCATTACACAAATTATTCCTCTGAAAGCTGTTAAGAAGGATTGTGGTCTATAATTAGAATAATACCCCCCTAGGATTACTTTCACAAAAGTAATTACATAATCATTTGGGACTTCTATTATGCCACAGAACTCTACATTTCAAAGTGCGTATGCTGCGATTTCTTGTTTTATGTGTCTATAAACAAAACTTTTTTTCTTCCACTTTCCAGGCAAGTATTTAAAATGTGCTAACAAACTTTTACACTCAAAGGGAAAATGCCATGGTTTTAATTTTCTGTGCTGGAAAGATTTGAGGCTGGCTTTGAATACTACCCAGTGTGTTATTGTTGCTATTGATGTCTTATAATTTCCTTGACTTGAAGCCTCCACCACGTGTGCTCCAAAACGCCTGGAGAGCACGTATGAGAGAGGCAATGTAGTATAATGGTTATAGCATTTGGACAATCCCTGTTCTAGCCTGCACTGAGTCTTCTTTGAGTGATCTGGGGTCATGCCTTCTTTCTCAATCTGGAAAGACAAATTGGGCGTCACCAGTACACTGATGATACCCAGCTTATACTGAGGATGGAGGGCAGGCCCGAATCCATACCCGATAATTTCCATCATTGCCTTGAGGCCGTTACTGGATGGCTGCGAGCCAGTAGGTTGAAGGTGAATCCGGCTAGGCGGAAATCCTGTGGCTCGGCCGCCCGAACTGTAGGGATGTCCAGCTTCCGACCCTGGATGGCGTGACTCTAGGTAACCCTGGACCCCCTGTTGTCGATGGAGGCTCAGGTCTCCAGCGTCAGCAGGGTGGCATTTTTCCATCTCCGACAGGCGAAGAAGCTGGCCCTCTATTTGTCTCGGTGCGACCTGGCCACAGTGGTCCAAGCCACGGTCATCTCGAGGATTGACTACTGTAACGCTCTGTACATTGGCCTTCCTTTGTCTGTGATCCGGAAGCTTCAGCAGGTGCAGAACGCAGCAGCTTGACTCCTGACAGGGGTCTTGGTTGGTTGTCACATCACGCCAATCCTGCGCGAACTGCACTGGCTCCCGATAGTATGCCGGATCACCTTCAAAGTGTTAGATTTGACTTTTAAGGCCTTACATGGTCTGGGGCCAGTGTACCTGTGGGACCGTCTCATCCCATACCGCCCCACTAGACCGCTGCGTTCTGAAGAGCAAAACCTCCTGGTCACTCCCAGTGTCAAGACCTACCAGTTGACTGCGACTAGTCAGCGGGCGTTCTCGATCGTAGCTCCAACCCTTTGGAACTCAATGCCCACCGACGTTCGCGCCATCCAGGACCTCCTCACTTTCAGGAAGGCTTGTAAGACCTTGTTGTTCCGGCAGACCTACGGATCCAGACACCTGTAGTGTTTCTAGCTGTCTTGTAATATTGTCTGCTGCTGTTGTGCCTAGCGCGCAACCTACTGTCTCTCATATGCTGTTTTAATTGTGTTTTTAACTTGATATGCTTGCATTGTGTTTTATGATGTGTTGTTTTATTGTGTATGATTAATCTGCTGTGAGCCGCCGCGAGCCACTGGGGGGGGGGGGGAGACAAATTCGAAGAAATAAATAAAAAATAAATAAATTGGTTTAACTTGTGGGTTCGTGAGCAGATGGCCCTCGTTTCAGGCAGAAGGCTTGGATCCATTGGAGTCTAAGGGCACTTCCACACAGGCAACTAATCCAGTTCAGAATGTGGATCATAGATATCCAGGTCATTCCTGAGTGTCTTTGGACAAGAGATCCCCATCCTCTGCAGGGAACATAGAGACTGGGTGAGAGCCATGTGTTCCCTGTGAGACACAGACTGTGCCTTCATGCCATGTAACACACTTCCCCAAAACCCTTCTGAATGTGGAATTCCCCTTTCTTCAAATATTTTTTTAGAAAAGTGGTTTCATTGGGAATTTAGCCACTGTCTTCCAAATGTGCATTTATTTACACGGTTTTCATGCCAAATTATCAGCTCAAATGGCTTCTCCCAGGACAACTATCTATTTATTGAAGCTGCAATAAAACTCTAAATGCAGAAGCCCTAATGTGTCCCACTCTGGCCTTCCAAAACAGACAAATCAGTCATTCAGCCCACATGGTAAGCTTAATATGGGCAAGAAACAAGCACCTGAATTCTATTATTAGCCTGAACCAAATTTAGCTGATTGGATCAATGGAACTTACTTATGGGTTGACTTCTCAACTTAGCACTGATTCTACTCTAGCTGGAACTAAGGTAAAGTTGACCAACACCTGGTAGATATCAGAGCAATTCTTCTAAAGATATTCCACATACAATCCATAATTTAACCTTGTGAAATTACTAAAAGTACTCTCATCCTTATGTTTCAAGCTACAACCTATAACTAGTTCTACTAGGGCCTTAAAATGGGGTGCTTTGCATTGGGCCTCTCCCTGTGTAACTCGGGACCCACACACTCGGCCGGACATACCCTCGATTTGGTGTTCAGCGCAGGGGTTCAAGTGGACCTAGTCTCTGTAATAAAGGTACCATGGTCGGACCACTGTGCTCTAAGTATCCGGGTTGAGCAACCGCCTCCCCCATGCAAGGGCGCCGAACAGATTTTTTTTCACCCAAGGAGACTTATGGAACCCGAAAGGTTCCTGAATGCTCTGAGGGATCTGGAGTCTATCAGCGTCTCAGTCGATGAGCTAGTCCAGACCTGGAACTCCTCTCTGGCAAGAGCTCTCGACGAGATTGCTCCCAGGCGCCCTCTCCGACCCCGCAATCATCGGTCCCCCTGGTATACAGGGGACCTTAGGATCATGAAGCGGGAAATGAGACGGCTAGAGTGCGAGTGGTGGAAACTCTGTGACGGAGCCTCAATATCAGCTTATAAGCTAATTAAAGAGACTTATGAGCATGCGGTCAAGGCAGCCAAAAATGTATACTTCTCTGCCTTGATAGCGTCTGCAAGCTCACGCCCGGCTCAATTGTTTAAGGTAATTCGATCTCTGACGACGGTTCCTACCGTCCCAAAAAATAGCGATCAGGCCCTCACTGCCGGTGCTTTTCAGAGCTTTTTCACAGACAAGATACTGTGCCTCCGCCGGGACCTTCCGGCCACAGTTGATACAGCAAGAGAGCTAGAGACTCTGTGGCCCTCCGCCGGGCCCACCCTCGACCGGTTTCGGCCACTGGACGCAGATGCTGTTGATAAGATAGTGACTGCAGCTCACCCTACCACCTGCTCCCTCGACCCGTGCCCCTCTTGGCTTGTTAGATCTTGCCTAGAGGGGTTACGTGGGCCTCTGTTGAATATCATTAACAGCTCCCTTGAGCAAGGAGTCTTTCCAGAGTGCTTAAAAGAGGCTGTGGTAGCTCCATTACTGAAGAAACCATCATTGGACCCTGCGGTTCCCTCCAACTACCGCCCAGTGTCGAACCTTTCGTACCTGGGCAAGGTGGTTGAGAGGGCAGTAATGAAGCAGCTGCAGTCCTTCTTAGATGATACAACATGGTTAGACCCCTTCCAGTCCGGCTTCCGTTCGGGGCATGGGATGGAGACGGTCCTGGTCTCCATCACAGACCAACTCCGCTGCCAGCTCGACCAAGGCGGGTCTGCGCTGCTCGTGTTATTGGACCTCATGGCAGCGATTGACACGGTCGACCACAATCTTTTGATCCACCACCTGGCCATGGCTGGAGTGAGGGGGACTGTCCTTAAATGGCTGACCTCCTTCCTCCGCCAGCGGTCTCAGCGTGTGAGGAGGGGTGGGGTGGTCTCCGAGGGCTCCCCATTAGTGTGTGGAGTCCCTCAGGGGGCCATCCTCTCCCCTTTGTTATTCAACATCTACATGCAGCCGCTTGCACAGCTGGTGCGGAGTTATGGGCTGGTCTGTCACCAGTACGCTGATGACACCCAGCTCATTCTGAGGATGAGGGGCAGGCCGGAGTCCGTCCCCGATAATTTCCAACATTGCCTCGAAGCCGTTACTGGATGGCTGCGAGCCAGTAGGTTGAGGGTGAATCCGGCGAAGACGGAGATCTTGTGGCTGGGCCGCCCGGGCGGGGTGGGCGACTGGCTTCCGACCCTGGACGGTGCAGCGTTGCACCCAGCGCCGTCAGTGAAGAGCCTGGGTGTCCATCTGGACTCCCAGCTGACCATGGAGGCCCAGGTCTCCATGGCTAGCAAGGCTGCTTTTTTCCACCTCCGCCAGGCAAGGAGGCTGGCCCCCTACCTCTCCCGGAGCGACCTAGCCACGGTGATCCAAGCCACGGTGATCTCGAGGCTAGATTACTGTAAAGCGCTTTACGTTGGCCTGCCTATGTCGTCGATCCGGAAGCTCAAGCTGGTGCAGAACACTGCCGCCCGGCTCCTGTCTGGGGCTCCAGCAGGTTGCCGCATAACACCAATTTTGCAGGATCTGCACTGGCTGCCTATTGAGCACCGGGTCGCCTTCAAAGTGCTGGTTCTTACCTTTAAGGCCATCTACGGCCTGGGGCCAGCGTACCTGAGGGACCGTCTCACCCCATATTGCCCAGCGAGATCACTACGGTCCGAGGAGGCCAACCTCTTAGTAGTACCATCTGTAAGGTTGGCCCACCTAACATCCACCCGCCGGAGGGCGTTCTCGGTGATAGCCCCTACACTATGGAACGCCCTCCCGGCTGAAGCCAGGGCCCTGAGGGATCTACTCCCGTTCAGACGGGCCTGCAAAACTTATTTGTTTAGGCAGGCCTTCGGTGAGTAGGCCCGTGTGTATATTCACTCGGCTGTTATATCTGCTGCTGCTTAATGTTTTAACTGTTATTGCGTTTTTAATTGTGTTTTAAAGTGTTTTATGTTTTAACCGTTGGCGTTGTGCCATTGGCTCTTGTGAGCCGCCGCGAGCCCCTGGGAGTCGGCGGTTGAGAAGCCTCAATAAATAAATAAATAAATAAATAAATAAATAAATAAATAAATACCAAATAAGTGTGTCTGCTGCACCAGGATCAGACTTTGGCTTAGATTCATTGCTGTCCCTGTTCTTGATGACTCCATAATGACTATGGAGATTCAACGGTGCATCCATTCAAGGTATATTATTAAGTCTTTATCTCTTTCTAGTTCTGCACATAGAGAGCAAGGGATGTTATCATATTCTGTCTGACTTTTCCTGTTGTGGTACAGAGACGGCCGTGGCTGAGTCCAGGAGTTAAAAGATAACAAAAGTTTATTTAAACATCAAATGGGTGTTGGGAAAAACAAAAAATAGCCTATCTTCAGCTATACAAAAACCCCAATAACCCCAGGAAACCCCAAAACCAAAAATGCTGAGAAGAAAAGAACTCAAAAACAAACAGCAGACGTCCTTCTGCGGCGTTCAGTCAAAGGGATGTCCGTAAGGCATAGTCCAACATCAATCCAGGGATCATAGGACAGGAGACAAACATACAGGAAAGGAGGAGACGTTCCAGAGTTGACAGGAGCTAAGTATACAGAAAACACATAATTCACAGCCCCCCATAAAACACAGCATCTTCCTCCCTCCATGTAATACTATACCAAACACTCTGTAGCAGGAAACTCACAGCAGTCACAATGAAGGTCAAGAGGTACACGGCAGCAGCTAAACACAAAAAAGCAGACATGAATCCCAAAACCCCCACCTTTCCCCAATATCAGCTAGAGCTGCCATAGCAGCTCTCCCAAGGAACAAAGTGGATAAAGAACCCAATAACTCACGAGTAATCTGGAAACCAGGAACCAAGACACAGGAACACTTAAACAAACTGTCAATGGACGTTATGCAGGGGCAGGAGATACCGGTGATCTCGGGAAGGGGTAATTGGGACGGTAGACGTAGGCCTTATGAGAGAAGGAGGATGAGTCGTCGAAAGACTCGCCCCCCCTTCTGACCTACGAGCTATCCCTAGGCACTCAGATGGGGAGTCTCCAATTAACTCTCCTCCAACTCTGTTACTGGTGAACACTAGGTCCGTGCGAAATAAAACGGGGACCGTTAGGGACTTCCTCCTGGAGAAGAAGGTAGATCTAGCCTGTTTCACCGAAACATGGCTACAGGAGGGGGATGAGGTCCTCTTGCACGAGCTAGCATCCCCGGGGTTCACCACCAGTTACCAGTTGAGGACAGAGAGACGGGGGGGGGGAGGGGTGGCCATTCTCAGTCAAGACACTTTTAATTCCAGGACGATTCCGACCGTGAACATCCCAGGAATGGAGTGTGCAGGCATGGTGTGGGACCTTAGTGAGAGTGTAGCCTTCCTGCTGGTGTACCGAGCACCCAACGCACCGGCGGGGAGTCTGCCTAAGCTGCTGGAGGTGGTCTCGAAGTGGGCATTGAGGTTTCCCAAGCTTATTGTTCTGGGGGACTTTAATGTCCACGCCGATGCCCCCTCAACAGCGGCCATGGACCTAGTGTCCACCATGGAGACACTGGGACTCTCACTCTGTAAGACCGGTCCCACGCACCAGGCTGGGCACACCCTGGACTTGATCTTCGCGGCCGGAATTCAAGTGACCCTAGCCTTTTTAGAAGAGGTTCCATGGTCGGATCACAGTGTCCTGGAAGTCCGTCTTGAAGTGCCCCCCCCCCTCCCGGTAAGGGTGCCGAACCTATTCTGGTTCGCCAGAAGAGACTTATGGAACCCATTAGATTCCTGAATACTCTGAGGGATTTGGAACTCCCCAGCGGCTCAGTCGACAGGCAAGTGGACTGCTGGAACACCTCTTTGACCACGGCCTTAGACGAGATCGCCCCCAGACACTCTCTCATCCCCCGTCGAAATTGCGCCCCTTAGTTCACCGAGGAGCTTCGAGCGATGAAACGGAGGAAGAGACAGCTAGAGGATGTGTGGCGGGGCCTCCGTGACGGAGCATCGAAATCGGCTTATAAACAATTTAAGCATGTCTATGAGCGAGCTATCAAGGACGCCAAAAAGGTTTACTATTCCTCCTTGATAGAGTCGACTAGTTCACGCCCAGCTCAACTTTTTAGAATAATTCGGTCATTGACAACAATTGCGGCGGTCCCAAACGATAAGGATTTGGCTCCTACAGCTGAGGTTTTTCAGAACTATTTTGCCGACAAGATCTCGACTCTCTGCCGGGATATCCCAGCCACTCTTGATACAGTGGGTGAACTCGAGACTCCGCCGCCACTCGGCGGGCCCACCCTCACCCGTTTCCAACTGCTGGACGCAGCAGCTGTCGATAAGTTACTCGCTGCAGCTAGACCAACTACCTGCTCCCTCGATCCGTGCCCCTCCTGGCTTGTTAGATCCTGCCGGGAGGGGCTACGAGACCCCCTGGGAAAGATTATCAACACCTCCCTTGAGCAAGGAGTGTTCCCAAAGGGTTTGAAAGAGGCTATGGTAAGACCGCTGCTGAAGAAGCCGAATTTAGATCCTTCGGCTCCCTCCAATTACCGACCCGTGTCAAACTTGCCTTTTTTAGGCAAGGTAATTGAGAGGGCAGCAGCGGATCAGCTACAGCAGTTCTTAGAAGACACAGCTGGACTTGATCCCTTCCAGTCCGGCTTCCGTATTGGGCATGGGACGGAGACCGTGCTTGTCGTGCTGGACCAGGGCGGGTCAGCCCTGCTTGTTTTGTTAGATCTAACAGCAGCGTTCGATACCGTAGACCATGCATTGTTGGCCCACCGTTTAACCGTGACTGGGGTTAGGGGGATTGCCCTTAAATGGGTGACCTCCTTCCTCCAGGATCGGGGACAGCGTGTGGAGAGGGGGGAGGAGGTCTCCGGGAGGCTCCCATTAAGTTGCGGGGTCCCCCAGGGGGCCATCCTCTCACCCTTACTATTTAACATTTACATGCGCCCCCTGGCCCAGCTGGTTCGCGACTTTGGTCTGGAGTGTTATCAGTATGCAGATGACACCCAGCTTCTGCTGAGAATGGACGGCAGGCAGGACACCGTACCCGATTGTTTCCATCTATGCCTCGAAGCCGTGACTGGTTGGCTGCGGGCCAGCCGGCTGAGGGTGAACCCGTCGAAGACGGAAATCTTGTGGCCTGGTCGCCCTGGGCTGGATGAGTGCCGGTTGCCTACCCTGGATGGCGAGCAGCTCAGCCTGTCATCCCTCATAAAGAGTTTAGGTGTCCAATTGGACCCTTTGCTGACCATGGAGACCCAGGTCTCCATGGTCAGCAAAACGGCGTTTTACCATCTTCGTCAGGCTAGGCGACTGGCACCCTACCTGTCCAGGGATGATCTGGCCACGGTGATCCAAGCGACGGTCATCTCGAGGCTGGACTACTGTAACGCCCTCTACGTGGGCCTTCCCCTGTCGACAATCCAGAAACTCAAGCTAGTGCGGAATACCGCTGCTCGCTTGCTGGTGGGTGCACCAGTGAGGGAGCACATGACTCCCATCCTTCGGCAACTGCACTGGCTGCCTATTGCCTTCAAGGTGTTGGTTTTAACCTTTAGGGCCTTGCACGGTCTAGGGCCTGAGTACCTAAGGGACCGCCTTACCCCGAATATTCCCCCGAGATCACTGCGCTCGGAAGAGCAGAACCTACTGGTTATTCCATCACCCCGCTCCTGCCACTTGTCCAGCACAAGACAGCGAGCCTTTTCTGTTGTGGCTCCCATGACTTGGAACTCATTGCCCAGCCACGTCCGGGCGATCCACGAACTTGGCCCTTTTCGACGGGCCTGCAAGACTGCCCTCTTCATACTAGCGTTCGGCTAATCTGAATGTAGATGCATATCATCGTCCGAGTTAAGATCTGAAACTTACTGGCTACTGGCTATGCATTATGTATTGTGTGTTTTACTGAATTTTTATTGTATGTTTTATTGTGTATTTTATCACTGTTGTGATCCGCCCCGAGCCTGCAGGGAGGAGCGGAATATAAAACTAAAAAAAACAAAACACAGGATACACGAACCAGAAAAACAACTCCTTGACCACCGCAAGGGTCAAGCCAAATACTCACTTCTTATATAGCACTATCAATCAGATTCATCAGAGAACCCGCCATGCTCCAAAGCAGCAGCATTCCCATTCCCTGCAGCTGTTGTACTATGTCCAGATCTCCAATTCAGCCACAGTTCTTCTTGGCTTAAAGGGCCCCACTCAGTTTCTGAATGAGAAGATGGCCAGTCCTGATCCGTCTGGAACCCCAGAAATGTACTGTCCCTTGAGTCCGCATTGCATACATCTCTCACTTCCTGCACCAATGCTGAATCTAGGTCTGTATCACTTTCTTCTGACTGTAATCCTGCATTCCCTGGAAACCCTTCAAATGTATCAGGCTCAGAAGGTTCCCTAAGTAGATGCTGAATCTTTCTCCTCTGTTCTCTGTCTGAGTCAAGGCTTGAGGCACTAGCCACTCTCTTTACCCCAGCTGTAGGAGCCTGATCATCCAGAGCTGTGCCGCAAACTGAGCTACTGCTTGATGTTACTGCCTCAGCACCTTCCTCCATGCTACTACCTGTAGTAGCTGGAGGCTCATTTACAACATTTCCACAGTCTCTTCCCCGTCTTCAACAATACTGAAGACCACTGTGGAGTCTTCCTTTGATCAAGAGGAGGTCTCACTCAGTTTTAATTCTGGATGATAACAAGTCTCAAATTATGTCAAATGCAGGACCATTAAATACTTGAAAAGTATAAAGCAATAATACCTGTTGTGATTATTATTATTATTATATTTATTTATACCCCGCTTTATCTCCCCCGAAGGAGACTCAAAGTGGCTTTACATAAAAGCAACAGCATAATCATTTAAAATATATGAACATTAAAACAGAAGTAAATATAAACAATATTTAAAATTCCCAGTTAAAAAAACCCATTTAAACAAATTCAAAATTAAAAAGCACCCCCTGAATTCATCTTAAATTCTTTTATCTTTCAAAGCCTGCCTGAATAACAAGGTTTTAGTCTGCCGCAAGGAGGGGGCCACTCTGGCTTTCCTGGGAAGAAGGGAGTTCCTGAGTGAAGGGCTGCCACTGAGAGGGGCCGCTCTCTCATTCCCACAACCAAGCATGAGATAAAGGTGGGACTGAGAGAAGGAAGTTGCTGCAAAAGCCACAACAAACAAAGAGTAAATAGGACAAATTGTATTCACTTCAGAATTATAATATCAATAATAAACATATTGTTATACATCAATTATTTTTCAATATCAGGTTGAGGTAACGTACAAGCCTGTAATAGGCTCCTACCCTTAGAATGGCATAACCATCCCGAAATGATCCGTTTCTTTGCGGACATTTCGGGATGGTTATGCCATTCTAAGGGTAGGAGCCTATTACAGGCGTGTACGTTACCTCGACCTGATATTGCAAAATAATTGATGTATAACACTATGTTTATTATTGATATTATAATTCTGAAGTGAATACAATTTGTCCTATTTACTCTTTGTTTGTTGGGACTGAGAGAAGGGCTCTCCTGAAGATTTCCTGAAGATTTCCAGTAAAATCATCAGTAAGGGATGCTGACAGGTGCAATCCCTTTCCAATAACCCTCACATTGTTATGACTCGGCCATTGCCACATGCCCTTAGGTATTGCATCATGACATTCACAGTCATGACCCAGGTGCTATCAATATTCCACATATTCAGCATCAAACAATATTTTTTCCATGATTAGAAATGATGTGCAATTTCTACCTAACACAAAGACATCCTAAAAGAAAGGATTCTATTTCCAATGGCTCTTCAAAAAAGATGAAATGCTCAGTAAGGTAGACATTAGTAGGAAAAGCGGAAGATCGCATTAAAATGTGGATAGACTAAACCAGTAGTTTCCAACCTTTCTTGACCAGGGACCATTTTGACCAGGGACCATTTTGACCAGAGACCACTCTCTAACATTAGTAAAAGGGTTACGAATCAGTTTTTGGTCAACTTTAGATTTGGTTTAGTTTTTTGTGGTGCTGATTCAGAAAATTGCATTAGATAGACCACATCAGCTCTAGTTTCTGATACAGAACATATGCCACCCAGAAGTCACCACCTGCTCAACCACAGAAAACCATATTCAATAATTTCGATCTGATGTGGTCTATCTAAGGGGGCAGGGCTGGTCAGCAACAGGGAAGGAGTGGCAGGCGGCGCAAAAGGGGCAGAAATAAATAAAATAAAATAAAGAGGAAGGAGGTTTGCAGACCATATTTTTGTCCTCACAGCCCACTGGTGGTCTGTGGCTCACAGGTTAAGAATCATTGGAGTAAACCAAGGAAGGCATCGCCCTGAGTCTGCAAGACCTGAGCAGAATTGCCAATGATAAGGTGACTTAGAGGTCTCTCATTCATAGTTTTGCCAGAAATTTAAGTTGACTTGACAGCCATTTGCAAGAACAACAAATCAGTGAGTTGATATAATATGGGGGGAAATGAAACACCGTGATGCATAATTTAGAAGCATGCTTTTTGTGTTTCAAAGCAGTGGGTGAAAAGGGAAGGGAAGCTGCTCCTGTCCTTGAACTTTATGCATCTTGTTCTTAGAACACGCCTTAGCACCCTTACCCTCAAAGTGCAAAAATCCAACCAAAACAATCCCCCTCCTCTGCCCGCCCGCCCGCAAGAAATGTAGCTCACTCTTGTATCTATTTGAATGCTTCCTGCTCTGTTCAAAATTATGTTTGACATTACACTAGGCAGCGGCTGCCAAGGAGTCCAGTTTAAATCTGGGTAGCTCTCGTGGCCCTGATGTGTGCCAAGCAATCAGAGTATCCCTCGTAATGCATTAACAGGAGGAGTTTAGCATTCCCCAGCAACCCTGCAGTGAACTGACATATGGATTTAAGAGGATAAATAAAGAGGTTATCCACCAGCTGCACAGATAGCATTTGGGACTGCTGAGAGCTGCTGCCGCTGTCCTCCTCCTCCTCCTCTTCGATCCACCACTTGTGCTTTGATGAGTGCATTTCAATTTTTAACAGAGACAAAAAAGTGGCTTTCAGGCAAAGATGAGATAGGTAACACAACAGCCAGCAGGAATTCCTGATGGCACTTCATACACACAACAAAGAAGCCTGCTTCCTTGAGGACAGTGAATGAGAGAGAACCGTCAGAAGTAAGTGATTAGATCTGCATTCAAAGAACCCCCACAATCCGAAAGAATAGAAGTATTTGCCTACTCTGGCGCTTTGTGTCCATGCACCAGAAAAGCAAGGACTGGCATGAATGAAACTAGCTTTCATTGTCAAAGCACTCATGTAAGCATGCACCTGCTCTCCTATGAGATTTTTCAGGATTCACATTGAACTCTAGGGCCAGCGTAGCCTAGCGGTTCCTTCGATTGATAGCATTGAACTCTAAAGGCTTGTACCAACCAATATGGATGTGCAGTTCTGGAAGTACACTTCAAATCTCCATGAAGACCCACAATGAACCTGGCCTTCCATTTATCTGGCACTGACTTCACTTATATTAGTAGGACAGTGTTTCTCAACCTGGGGGTTGGGACCCTGGGGGTAGCAAGCGGGGTTTCAGGGGGGTCTGATGGTTTTAGGAAGGCTGAAGATCTCTCCGCCTGTCCTTCTCTTACTTTTTGGTGCTGGTGAAATACAACTCCCGAAATTCAAAAACAGCCCCCCGAACCCCACCAGCACTAAATATTGGCTATGTAGGCAATGTGCCAAGTTTGGTGAAGATCCATTGTGGGCTGGGTTCAAAGTACTCTTTGATTGTAGGTGAACTATAAATCCCAGAAGTTACAACTCCCAAATGTCAAGGTCTATTTTCCCCAAACTCCACCAGTGTTCACATCTGGGCATATTAAGTATCGCTACCAAGTTTGGTCCAGATCCATCATTGTTTGAGTCCACAGTGCTCTCTGGATGTAGGTGACCTACAACTCCAAAACTCCAGGTCAATGCCTATCAAACCCTTCCAGTATTTTCTGTTGGGAGTTGTGTGCCAGATTTGTTTCAATTCCATTGTTGGTGCTCTTTGATTGTAGGTGAACTATAAATCCCAAAAATTACAACTCCAAAATGACAAAATCAACGACCCCACCACCCCCGTCCACACCACTATTCAAATTTGGGCCTATTGGGTATTTGTGCCAAAATTTGGTCCAGTGAATGAAAATAAACCCTGCATATCAGATGTTTACATGATGATTCATAACAGTAGCAAAATGACAATTATGAAGTAGCAACAAAAATAATTTCATGGCTGGGAGTCTGTAAGCTCTGGCAAGGGGGGTCTAGTAAATCAAGCTCACTCCAAGCGTGGTTGAAGGAAAAATGGTTTAATAGGTCCTTAATCCAAAGTAGGCAAAGATAGACTAAAGTTTTTCCGCGAGGTTCTCTTCAAAGCCCTCCCTGGCCCCGCCCCCCTGCTGTGCCCCTCCTTCCTCAGGGATGACCATCCGGCTCTCCGCATATCAAAGTTCAGGAAAGGGAGCCTGGCACTTCAAAGGGCGGTTCCAGTTCAAAGCCCGCCAGATGCTGTTCTTATCTGATGGCGCACGAGGCTTGACCCGTTAGGGCAACAACCGGGTCAAGCGGCGCTGACAGAGTCACCACAACTTGAGGAACTGTGTTAAGGGGTTGCGACATTAGAAAGGTTGAGAACCACTGCAGTTGCAAATGCAATGCACCCCTCCCTATCTGCAAGGGATATGCTTCATAGATACCCTGAACCCCATTTTTACATATTATTGGGCTGGAAGCATTTCTCCTTGCCTCCCTCAATCCAGGGGGGGTTACTTGGCCAAGCAAACAGAAAGTATACCTTTCTCAAAAGCCTGTTGTTGAGCCGAACCTCAGGATGATGATGATTATTATTATTACAAACATCATTATTTTTATTTATACCCCACTTTTTATCTCCACAAGGAGACCCGTCTCTTCCAGCTTCAAATGCAATTGTAAGCAAGCCATAGAATCAGCCATAGAATCAACCAACAACGACAAGCCTAAGGAGGGCCTAAGACTTACCACAACGGACACTAAACCGTTAAGAAAGAGCCAGCAAGGTCCTCACAGACAGAAACAGGGCTATAAGTCCAGGACCTTTGGGGGCAGCCTTTTTGGCCAGAGGAAATGTGAAGGCTGCAAATCAACCACGTGCGCCATGTGCGCTAAGCTCTAGTGGTTCATCGGCCCCCTGATCTCCCTTTCGGGGTGTGCCGCAAATTAAGCCCGCAAGACCTTCTACTGACACAGTAGAAGCCCCATTGCAGTGATCTCTGGGATGGGGAAATACAGCATTAGGCGCAGGTTAAAAGCGAGAGGTACGCTGAGTCACTGTGAGACTCGACGCACTCTGACCTGCGCCCTATCCCGGGCACGCTGGTGACAGGCTTCCAATTTCCTCCCCTTCCTCTCTGGTGTTAGTTAACGCGCGCTCTGTTAGGAACAAAACTGCTACTCTCAAGGATTTCTTTTTAGAGCAGCGAGTGGATCTCTGCTGCATAACCGAAACCTGGATCAACGATGGCGATGAAACCTGCCTGCACGAGCTAGCATACCCTGATTATGTCGTTACTCACCAGAATAGGAATGGGAGGCGGGGAGGGGGAGTGGCTATCCTCTCCCGTGACCTGTTACATCTTAGAGCGGTCCCTGCACTGGAAACAGACGGGATTGAAAGTGTCGGCCTGATGTGGGGAGCCCCGGAGAGTGTAGCCTTCTTGCTGGTGTACCGAGCACCTAGCGCACCAGCGAGGAGTCTCTCCTGCTGCTGGAGACTGTGGCTGAGTGGGCATTGAGGTTCCCCAGACTTATAGTTCTGGGGGACTTCAATGTCCACGCCGACACAGCCTCCCTTCCATCTGCAGCGGGGGACCTTGTGTCGACCATGGCGGCACTGGGCCTCTCCCTCTTAAACTCGGCCCACACACATCGGGCTGGACACACTCGATCTGATCTTCTATGCAGGTGTCCAAGTGTCCGTCACCTCTGTAACCGAGGTGCCATGGTCGGATCACTGTGCTCTAAGAGTCCGGGTTGAGACGCCACCACCCCCCGGCAAGGGTGCCGAACCAATTTGGGTTCGCCCAAAGGGACTTATGGAACCAACCAGGTTCCTGAATGCCCTGAGGGATTTGGAGCCTGTCAGCGCCTCGCCGAGGAGCCAGTCACCACCTGAACTGTAAGTTATCCACGGCTCGACGAGATTGCCCCTAAGCGCCCTCTCAAACCCCCGCAGCGATGCTCTCCATGGTTCACCAAAGATCTTAGAACCATGAAGCGGAGAAGAGACGGCTGGAGCGCATGTGGAGGAAGCCCCGTGACGGGCCTCTCGCAATCAGCTTATAAGCTTTTAGTGAGGCTTATGAGCATGCGGTCAAGGAGGCGAAAAATTCTCATTATGCCTCCTTGATAGCGTCTGCAGATTCACGCCCGGCCCAATTGTTCAGGATATTGGCAGTTGACGATGGTCCCTACCATCCCAAAAAAATGATGATCGGGCCCTTTCCGCCGAGGCTTTCCAGAATCATTTCGCAGACAAGATTGCGATGCCCGCCGGACCTCCCCGCCACGGCTGATACAGTACAGGAGCTTGAGACTCCGTGGCCCTCCGCCGGGTCCACCTTCGACCGGTTTCCCCGCCACTGGACGCAGAGGATGTTGACAAGATTGTCGCAGCTCTTCGACCAACCACCTGCTCCTCGACCGTGCCCCTCCACGCTGATTCGAGCTTCTGCGTGGAGGGGTTACGAGGCCCTCTGTTGAATATAGTCAACTGCCCCCTTGAGCAAGGAGCTTTTCCAGAGGAGTTAAAAGAGGCGGTGGTTAGTCCATTGCTGAAGAAGCCCGGGTTAGATCTCGCGGCTCCCTCCATTACCGCCCAGTGTCCAATTTACCGTACCTGGGCAAGGTAATTGAGAGGGCAGCAATGGACCAGCTGCAGACATTCCTGGATGATGCAACCTGGCTTGACCCCTTCCAGTCCGGCTTCCGCTCAGGCCATGGGACAGAGACCGCCCTGGTCTCCATCACAGACCTATTCGCTGCCACTTGGATCGAGGCGGATCGGCGCTGCTCGTGTTATTGGACCTCACGGCAGCGTTTGATACTGTCGATTACAACTTTGACACACCGCCTCGCGGTGGCGGGGTGAGGGGACAGCCCTCAACTGGCTGTCCTCCTTCCTCCAAAACCGCCTGCAGCGAGTGAAGTGGGGAGGGGTGGTCTCCGAGGGCTCCCCCGTACATTGTGGAGTTCCTCAGGGGGCCATTCTCTCCCCGCTGTTATTTAACATCTACCTGCGACCACTCGCCCAATTGGTACGGGCGTTTTGGGCTGGAATGTCCCCAGTACGCTGATGACACCCAGCTCATTCTGAGGATGGACCGGGGTGGAATCTGTACCGATAATTTCCATCTCTGCCTAGAAGCCGTAACTGGATGGCTGCGAGCCAGTAAGTTGAAGGTGAACCCGGCGAAGACGGAGATCTTGTGGCTGGGCCGCCGGGGGGGGGGGGGGTAGAGACCCAGTTGCCGACGTTTGATGGTGTGGCACTTCGCCCACAGCCCCTAGTTAAGAGCCTTGGGGTCCAGCTAGACACCCAACTGTCGATGGAAGCGCAGATTGCCTGCGCTTGCAAGACAGCGTTTTACCATCTGCGGCAGGCGAAACGTCTGGCTCCTTACCTCTCCCGCTGCGACCTGGCCACGGTGATCCAAGCCACGGTCATCTCGAGGCTCGATTACTGTAATGCGCTGTACATTGGCCTACCCTTGTCGGTGATCCGGAAACTTAAGCTGGTGCAGAACGCAGCAGCGCGCCTGCTGTCGGGAGCCCCAAGATCTGGGCCTGTGACCCCACTCCTGCGTGCAGTGCTCTGGCTTCCCATCAAATTCCGGGTCTCCTTCAAGGTGTTAGTTCTAACTTTCAAGGCCTTATATGGTTTGGGGCCAGTGTACTTGAGGGAGCGTCTTACCCCATACAAACCCAGAAGATCACTGCGCTCAGAGGGGCTTAATCTACTAGAGGTCCCTAGTATTAAGATCTGTAGGCTGTCGAGCACCCGGCAGAGAGCATTTACAGTGGCCGCTCCGACCCTCTGGAATTCTCTGCCGGAGGAGATACGAGCACTACGGGGTTTGTTGGCCTTCCGCAAGTCTGTGAAGACTTGGCTATACAGGCAGGCATTTGGTCCCAACTGATGCCTCCTTAGTTGCCAGCTGCCAACATACCGTCCCTGCCATGTATTGCCTCTGCGTATTATGGGGGGCTTTTGGGTATACGTCTTTTATCTGTTTACTGATGTTTTATTGATTTTATGCTGTAAACCGCTCTGGGCTCCAGAGAGAGCGGTCTACCAAATCGAATTTATAAATAAATAAAATAAATAAACTGGAAAGAAATCCACAAACATTTCTTTTTGAGGGACATTTTTGTGAGCATTAGTGAGACGGTAGCTATTGAATCAATTATACCATACCCACACAGACAGGTGGAAGGCAGGCAGACATCCTGATAGGAAGAAAGAGAATCACACAAAAATGCATCACATTTGCATGTGCTACTTGTATGCATAGATGCAAATATATGAAGATCAATTCTAAATAAATCAGAATCTAACACATTCCTCTATAGAAAGAAGGTTATATCCTGTTGGTATCTGTTCCCTTTGCAATCCAGGGACTGTTTCATACACTGTCACACCAGAACTGAGTTATCTGAGTCCACATTGCCATATATTCCAGTTCAGAAAATGTGGGATTTTATTCAGCTGCGTGGAAAAGGCCTTAGAACAAGCTATGACAGGAGGAGGAAACCATCAGCCTCCCTAAGGTTTCAGCCCACGATTCCCACCTGTCACACTCAGCACGGCCATCATTAAAGGGGTGGTGAAATTGTTGTCCAAAACATCTAAGCAAAAGATGCCCTGTCCCTCCCTATAGGGTTGCTCTGGTAAAACAAGACAAGGAAATTGCAAAGTTTGGAATCATTTAATCAGATAGACAGCTGATGTGATCCATTTTAATAATATTCTCAAAATTTTGGATAGATTTTTTTTCACAGATACTCAAAGGTCTAAACTAAACTCAAAGGTCTAAACTGGCAAGATGGCAGCAGCGGTTGGACGCTGTGAGGATGAGCTCTTGGGAAGTCCCATAGAAAGTCCAACAGAACCGGCGTTCCTGTCCCTCCAGGCAAGTCAGCTTACTGGACCCACACCGCCAGCCCCTGGGGGTCTTGACCTCCGACCTAACAAGGTTGTTGTAGGTCCCCCCAGCGAACCAGAGGGTCAGACTGAAATGGGTTTCGCCACCAGGCGTTTCAGTCATGGGAGCCGCCATACCATCTCGGCTCCCTCAACCCACCCTGAGGCTAGCGATGCTCCCGGCGGCTTCTATACCATCCCGGCTCCGTCAATCCCCCCTGGAGGGAGGAGGTGGACTTTCGGAGTGCCTAGCAGGGAGAGTCTCTACTGTCTCCCAGAAGAGATCCAGGCCATCCGGATCCAATTTCGTCTCGCGGCCGCACAGCTACCGAGGCTGGGAAAGATGCTCTCGGCCCTCCCTCCTTCTATCCACCTACCTCCCAGTGACGATGAATCACCCAGGCTGGCACCTCGTCCAGCAGAGGCCTGCATCCTGGGCGAAGATTGCCCACTGGCATTGCTGGGACGGGGCGGCTGCTTGTGGTCCCATGGGGGCCGTTGGCGGCGACCAGAGCCCCAAGGTACCCAAGAACCTGCAAAGCCTCCTCAGGAATCATCGGAGCCGCAGGAGCCGCTGGATATTGCTGCCTCCCTGGCCAAAGCACCAGGCGAGCGGCCTCGGTGCAGGGCCACTCGCTTTTCGCCCCCAGGGGCCTGGATGGCCCAGCTCAAGATGGCGTCGGCTGCACAAGACGCCGTAATGGCGACTGCAGCCCCGCCTTCGTCTTCGCCTTCGACTGTGGCCCCGCCTTCGTCTCCGCCTCCTTCCCCCCCACCAACGGAGCGGGAGACGGTCCTACTGCACTCGGGGAGGGGCCGAGGGCGGAGCCCGTCTCGAAGCTGGTGTATCAACCAGGAAGAGGCGGGGGAAGCCTCCCAACCTCACTCTTTACGTTTGAAAGCTGCGGATCCCTCCTGTGACTGGGGAGAGAGCAAGTCGGCAAAGGACCTTGGGGACCTTATGGACCTTGAGCCCACTCCCCTGACGGCAGATTGGGGTGAGAGCAAGCCGGGTAAGGACCCTGGGGACCTTGAGCCTGCCCCCTTGATGACAGATCGGGGAGAGAGCAACCTGGAAATGGTCCCTGGAGATCGTATGGACCCTGAGCGCACCCCTCTGATGGTGGAATCAAGTGCCCAGCCCCCGGCTTTCCCCTCTAGCCGGGGACTGGCACCCCAATCGCCTTCCCCTCTTCCCCCTGGTGATGGGGGGAGGTGAGGACGAAGACGGAGGAGGAGGCGGGATTCCAGCGGTCACCCCGGCCCCGGGCTATTCTACCACCCAGGTGCTAGTAAATGCGTGCTCAGCCAGGAATAAAACTGCAACCATCAGAGAGCTCATTGAAGACCATCGAGCTGATATCTGTTGCATCACTGAGACCTGGCTGCAAGACAGTGACATCACCTGTCTCCAAGAATTGACACCTACCGGCTACGCAGTTACTCACCAGAATAGGAATGGGAGGCGGGGGGTGGGGGTGGCGATCCTCGCCGTGACCTGTTACATCTTAGAGCAGTCCCTGCTCTGGAGATGGACGGGATTGAAAGTGTTGACCTGATGTGGGGAGCCCCGGAGAGTATAGCCTTCTTACTGGTGTACCGTGCACATAGCGCACCAGCGAGGAGCCTATCCCTGCTGCTTGAGACTGTGGCGGAGTGGGCATTGAGGTTCCCTAGACTTGTGGTGCTGGGGGACTTCAATGTCCACACCGACACAGCCTCCTCTCCATCTGCAGCAGGGGACCTAGTGTCGACCATGGCGGCACTGGGCCTCTCCCTTTCCAAGTCGGGCCCCACACATCGGGCCGGTCACACTCTCAATCTGATCTTCTCTGCAGGTGGCCAAATGTCCGTCACCTCCGTAATAGAGGTGCCATGGTCGGATCACTGTGCTCTAAGAGTCCGGGTCGAGCAATCATGTCCCCCCGGCAAGGGTGCCGAACCGATTTGGGTTCGCCCGAAGGGACTTATGGAACCAACCAGGTTTCTGAATGCCTTGAGGGATTTGGAGCTTGCCAGCGACTCACTCGATGAGCTAGTTACCTCCTGGAACTGTAAGTTGTCCGCTGCTCTCGACGAGATCGCCCCTAAACGCCCTCTCAAACCCCGCAAATGTTGCTCTCCGTGGTTCACGGAGGATCTTGGATCCATGAAGCAAGAGAAGAGACGGTTAGAGCGCATGTGGAGGAAGCTCCGTGATGGACCCTCGGAATCAGCTTATAAGCTCTTTATGGAGGCTTATGAGCATGCTACCAAGGAGGCGAAAAAATCTCACTATGCCTCCTTGATAGCGTCTGCAGATTCACGCCCAGCTCAATTGTTCAGGATAATTTGGCAGTTGACGATGGTCCCTACCATCCCAAATAATGACGATCGGGCCCTTTCCGCCGAGGCTTTCCAGAATCACTTTGCAGACAAGATTGCGACGCTCCGCCGGGATCTCCCTGCTACGGTTGATACAGTACAGGAACTTGAGACTCCGTGGCCCTCCGCCAGATCCACCTTCGACCGGTTTCGGCCACTGGACGCAGAGGATGTTGACAAGATCATCGCAGCCCTTCGGCCTAACACCTGCTCCCTCGACCCGTGCTCCTCTGCGCTGATTCGAGCTTGCGCGGAAGGGTTACGAGGCCCTCTGTTGAATATAGTCAACTGCTCCCTTGAGCAAGGAGCTTTACCAGAGGAGTTAAAAGAGGCGGTGGTTAGTCCATTGCTGAAAAAGCCCGGATTAGACTCCGCGGCTCCGTCCAATTACCACCCGGTGTCCAATTTGTCATACCTAGGCAAGGTATGCCCTCAATTGAGAGGGCAGCAAATGGACCAGCTGAAGACTTTTTTGGATGATGCAACCTGGCTAGACCCCTTCCAGTCCGGCTTCCGTTCGGGCCATGGGACAGAGACTGTCCTGGTCTCCATCACAGACCTACTCCGTTGCCATTTGGACTGAGGTGGATCGGCGCTGCTCGTGTTATTGGACCTCCCGGCAGCGTTTGATACTGTCGATTACCAACTTTTGACACACCGCTTGGCGGTGGTGGGGGTGAGGGGGACAGCCCTCAACTGGCTGTCCTCCTTCCTCCAAAACCGCCTGCAGCGAGTGAAGTGGAGAGGGGTGGTCTCCGAGGGCTCCCCCTTACATTGTGGAGTCCCTCAGGGGGCCATTCTCTCCCCGCTGTTATTTAACATCTACATGCGACCACTTGCCCAATTGGTGCGGAGTTTTGGGCTGGAATGCCATCAGTATGCTGATGACACCCAGCTCATTCTGAGGATGGACGCCGGGGTTGAATCTGTACCCAATAATTTCCATCTCTGCCTAGAAGCCGTAACTGGATGGCTGCGAGCCAGTAAGTTAAAGGTGAACCCGGCGAAGACGGAGATCTTGTGGCTGGGCCGCCCGGGGGGGGGGTAGAGACCCATTTGCCGACATTCAACGGCGTGGCACTCTGCCCGCAACCGTCGGTAAAGAGCCTAGGGGTCCGGCTGGACTCCCAGCTGTCTATGGAGCCGCAGATTGCCTGCGCCTGCAAGACAGCGTTTTACCACCTACGACAGGCAAAACGTCTGGCTCCCTACCTCTCCTGCTGCAACCTGGCCACGGTGATCCAAGCCACGGTCATCTCGAGGCTCAATTACTGTAATGCGCTGTACATTGGCCTACCCTTGTCGGCGATCTGGAAACTTAAGCTAGTGCAGAACGCAGCAGCACGTCTGCTCTCAGGAGCCTCAAGATCTGCTCACGTGACTCCACTTTTGCGCGAGCTGCACTGGCTCCCAATTGGCTCCCAAGGTGTTCGTTCTAACTTTCAAGGCCTTATATAGTTTGGGGCCAGTGTACCTGAGGGAACGGCTTACCCCTTATGTGCCCAGGAGATCGCTGTGCTCAGAGGGGCTCAACTTACTGGAGGTGCCTGGCATTAAGGTCTACAGACTCTCTAGTACGCGGCAGAAGGCGTTTGCCGTGGCCACGCCAACCTTGTGGAACACCCTCCCTGAGGAGATACGAGTCATCCGGGACCTGATGCCGTTCCGCAAAGCCGTTAAGACCTGGCTATTCAGACAGGCATTTGGCCCATAACCAGTGCCCGTCATCATCAGCACTCTGTTGTGCCACTGCCATCGCATTTCTGCTGTCTTATTACAGTTTTGCTGGGAATAGGGTTTAACTGGGGGTTTTAAATTGTTTTATTGTGTTTTTATGTGTTTTATCTGCTATTTTAATTCTGTAAACCGCTCTGGGCTCCAGAGAGAGCGGTATATTAAATTGAACTAATAAATAAATAAATAAATAAAAATAAAGATCAACTGACTTCCCCCCACTGAAATGTCAGCAAGACTGTATGGACTAAATCCAAACTGCCTCAAGTTGCCTTCAGGCTGAGAGGGGTGGTATAGAAATATTGTGTGTGTGTGTGTGTGTGTGTGTGTGTGTGTGTGTGTGTGGACCCATTGAACTCCAGCAAAGGGTTGATGCCTTGTCATGGTGCTGGAGTTGAGCATGATGAAACTATGCAGGGACACCCAAGATGGGAACATCATGGCAGAGAGGTCAGACTAAATATGATCCCTGGGGAAGGTAATGGCAACCCACCCCAGTATTCTTGCCATGAAAACAAGAGAAGACATGGAAGCTTGGAGAAGGGAATGATGCTGACGAAAATGGAAGGAAAAGGGAAGAGGGGCCAATCAAGGGCAAGGTGGATGGATGGTATCCTTGACGTGACTAGCTTGACTTTGAAGGAGAGAGACCCCAGGGGTGGAAACAAGTGACAGGGAGCTCTGGCGTGGGCTGGTCCAGGAGGTCATGAAGAGCCGGAGGTGACTGAATAAATATACAACAGACCCATTGAAATAATGGGAACTGATTATTGCTGCACAACCACTCCACTGGGTCTCCTCAACCTGGGGTGAACAATTGGATTAGGCCCCTGTTCCAAAATGTTGCATAGAATTGTTGCTCCCAAACAGCGACTTGAAACAGAAAGAGGACACAAGTCTGACAATCTGTTCCAAGACTCAATCAATTTAGGAGCAGATGTTTATGGCAAAATACCAGCTACTTAAACAATTAAAACTGACAGCCAGTTGCATTTTTTAATTCCCATTACTAGGCTGCATATAAACTTCCATTTGTTGTTCAAAAAGTTCAGTGAGCAGCACTAGTGTGGGGGCAGAAGAGACACACGTTAACTCTTCTGGGGATTGGCATGCTCTCCTTTATTATTAAACAAGAAGCAATGTGGTATGAACACTGGCCACGATTTTACATCATGGTCTATATCGTGTCATTTTATGAACCTTAGCTCGTATGTTATTTATCCATCAAACTTGTATACCGCCACTCCCCGAAGGCTCATAGCGGTTTACAACAGTTGAGGTATAACCAAGGAAAAAAGGGGGGAGGGGAGGGGGGAAGGGGGAAGGGGGGGGGAAGAGGGAGCAGAGTCCAGCGGCGATAGCCAGTTAAGGTCCCGTCCCGCCATCAAAGGATGGCAGGCAGGGAGGCCCCAGCGAGATCGCCGATACCCAGGTACGGACAAGAGATGGCACCCGCAGACTACCAGGCGGTCGTCTGCATTGAGTGTCCAAGCTCGCCCGTGGGCTTCCATACCAGCTGTCATCTTGGCCAGGTGTACCGCTCGGGGCTCCGGGTGTCTATAGTCGGAGCTCCAAAAGGTCCTAGATCGAAAGGTCCTCCAGGGCCTGGCCAGCTTTGATGTTGAGCGCCTCTTCTTCCACCATTTGGTAAGCATTTCACAGACCAGCAGAATATTGCCGGCAGAACATTGGATACGCGAAAATGTTGGATAATAAGGAGGGATTAAGGAAAAGCCTATTAACTGTCAAATTACATTATGATTTTACAAATGAAGCACCAAAACATCATGTTTTACAACAAATTGACATTAAAAAGCAATTCAATACACGATAACGTTCTGTAGTCATTACTGTCCTTATGAATTTAGCACCAAAACATCGCAATGTATTGAAACAGCTGTGGATCCGGGCGGAAGGCAGAGTGCGTTGGATACTACAGAATGCTGGATGAGTGAAGGTTGGCTAAGTGAGACTCCACTGTATAGATGCTATCATAGATGGTCCTTCCATTAAGATTTACTATCCACATTACTTGAACCATGTTTGAAGTCTCACCAGGGAATCATTAAAATGTGAAAAAATCCTCTCTCCAATGCATCCACCTGAAAGCCCACTTGTATTCTCTAAGATTCACACTTTGCAAGCTGAGCTTACACCATAAGAATCACAATTGCGGTAATTAAAATGCTTTGTATACAAAGGTGCCGAGAGTAGCATAATATGAGTTTTCCATTGAATTTTATGACACAGATCCTCCTTTGGCCCTAAATTTGTAATACAGGGGAAATGTCATAAGGAATTAACCTGGACAAGTATTTTCATGTTGCCAGTGGTCAAGAACCAGCAACCAAGATGGCTTGCAACAGCCCAGCCAGCATGACTAACTATCAACGATGAAGAGCGTTTGAATCCAAAATACGATTTGGTAAGTCACAAGTTCCCTATCCCTTTCCATAAGGATTCCACAATTGCACAGTAAATGTAAATTGCTTTGAACACTTGAAAGAAATGCGAAGTATTATTTTCCTTTTAAATGCCAGGCAAAGTCTATTCCGATCGCTCAACTCTTCAATGGTTTCTAATTGTACTCTTTCAACTGTGCATGGAAAGAAGGTGGGGGAAGTGTTGTATTCTTGCTGCTTTATTAATATTTAATTCTCAAGTCCTGTTTATTTTTATCTTCTGCTTTTATAACCTTGAGTAATATTGTAGGAGAGCCTGTGGTTTTAATACGTGAGCTCTATTTAATTTTAATCTCAACTAGAGGAGACAATTGAGATCAATGGACCTGGTATGCGAGAGGCGACAAGACCAACGGATTTCAAGTTTCAATTGCATATCCTGGCAGGAATGGCAGAAAGACACAAACTTCCCATACAGAACTCCCATAACCAAGAGAAAATACTATAAGAGTTTGGTAGGCATTGACCTTGGGTTTTGGAGTTGTAGTTCACCTATATCCAGAGAGCACTGTGGACTCAAACAAGGTTGGATCAGGACCAAACTTGGCATGAATACTCAATATGCCCAAATATGAATGCAGATGGAGTTCAGGGGAAACAGACCTTGACATTTGGGAGTTGTAGTTGCTGGGATTTATAGTTCCCCTACAATCAAAGAGCATTCTGAACCCCACCAATGATAGAACTGGGCCAAACTTCCCACACAGAACCCCCAGGAGGCAAGAGGAGGTCTCTACTTGGGGAAAGGGAGGCGGGCCTTCCCAATGCATGGAGAGGGAGAGACCAAGTCGACAACGGGTGGTGAGAGGGGTTTGTAATTTTGTGCCTTTATCGAGGTAGGTTTCTTAGGGTTTTTATACTTCAACACACTAGACTCCCCCGAGGTTCCAATTTCCCACGGCACACCTGATGATCGCTCACAGCACACTAGTGTGCCCCGGCACACTGGTTGAGAAACACTGTGTTAAATAACGACATTGTCTACACTGCCATATGAAATCCAGATTATCTGCTTTGAACTGGATCATATGGCAGTGTAGACAATGTCATATAATCCAGTTCAAATCAGATTATTTGATTTCATATTAATCTGGATTATATGGCAATGTAGAAGGGGGCACAAGTCTAGAAGACCAGGGTTCAAAGCCTGGCCAGCCATGAAAACTGACTCATTGTGAAGCTTACTTTGAGTAAGGATTTGAAAGAAAACTTTTATGAGATGGCATATAGGTGATGTTTTATGCCAGAGAGACTTCCTAGGTTGTAAAGGTAGCTCTAATCAATGCTGGAATTTCGAGCACAATGTTCAGACATTTTTTCATAGCTGGGTTTTGCAAAAAGACCCAAAAATATTGGATGCAAATGCATATTGTAAGTTATAGTGATTGTTTTATTTGCTGTTGTGTTATTTTACTATGTGTTGTTGGGCTTGGCCTCATATAAGCCTCCTTGAGTCCCTTCTGGGAGAGGGTGGCAGGGTATAAATAAAGTTTAATAATAAAAATAATAATATGAAGCTGGAAGAAATGGTTGGGGTTAAATGTAGGATGGAACCAGAGTTCTTTCTGTTGGGAAAGACGTTTTAGAAGAGTTACTTACTTACTTAGGCAATTCTTCATTGTCCAAGTGTGATGGATGGCCTTCCAAGTTCTTGGAAGACACCTGTGTATGAGTTGTGTGTTTTTTTTAATGTGTGGAGGTCGATGCACAGTCAATCAACATACAGTCTTCACAGAGTGAGGGTCCCAATGAGTGGTGTGGTTAACACGATGACTGTGGCTTCTCAAACTGTTGTAGCCTTCTTCCACCTTCACAGCGGTTGTAACATGTACCATGTTATGTCCCGCCTGATGCACTGTTGAAGTCTTTTGATTGTTTTTGGTCTGGAGCCTCCCCTGCAGCCCCCCAGGGAGTACATGACTCTGGTAGTTAGTTATGCCCGGAGTACATGCTCAGGAATGAAAGGAAGCAGTTGTCACAAGTCAGGAAGAATAGTTGACGATGGTTGGAGTAGCTGCGATGGACCCACTGACTATGCTGATTAAAGAGAAATCTTTCACCAATGTTTTTTTGAAAGATTGGGACTTGCTTATTACTGTTACAAACAATGATGTCATTGTTGGCAATGCCAACTGCAGAATTTAAGAACTAGTAAAGTGTTACTAGTGGTTATATAATAGAATTTAAATGGAATAGAATAATGAAAGATACAAACCATCAGATAGTGCATGTGAAATTTATAAAATTGGTTTTCTGTTTGTTTATTAGTTTAGCTGGTGTGTGTGTTTTGTGTAAGTTTTAGATTTATAGATGGCAGTAACAGTAGGCAGAAAATAGCTTGCAGTTTTAATATTATATATTAGGCTTGCAGATTTGGGGTAAACCTTGACCTGTTTCATGTCCTGTCTTTTGGTGAGGGCCCCAATCCATTTTTGAGAGCCTTCCAAAATCAGGAAGGCAAATGTCTGTTTTCTCTCTGGGGTGCCAAAAGATCCATTTTCTATGGGCCCATTATGGGGGGGGGGGGGAAGCTTCCCAGGCTTCTCCGCCCATAATTTTAGGCATTTAAGTTGTCTACTCTAGAGGAGGGGCACTCAGCTGCAGGAAGGTGCATGCTTTGAGGAGGCTTCTTACATGTTTCTTACTCTAGAGGAGGCACTTGGCTGCAGGCAGGCACGTGCGCTTTCTCTCCTGGCTTCACCACACCAGCAGCCACTCACTCTTTCCAAGGCATTTTAAGAAGGCAGTTTCAGGTAAGGAAGAGCTATGACCTCCTGGAAGAGGAGAGTATGTCACACTTCAACAGATTCAGGCATCATGTTGGCCTGCGCGGCACCCCAGCCAAGGTAATCGAAACTTACTTTCTAAAGCAGCTTGTCTTGCTGTTCAAGCCCTTCTGACCCTGCCTGTGTGAACCAAAGGGGAGGCAATCATAACAGAGCTTCCAAGGCCGAGTTGCCCCAGCATTCGATAGTAAAAGCGGCTGAGAGGATGCCTCCCCTCAGCCAGATGGCTCCCAATAATGGGGCCTGCATTCCGAGAGGCCTGAGATCACATCAACATGCTAGGGATCATCCATCATGGGCTTTGACGTGCGACATACTTTCAGGATCCTATAATTGCCCCATGCACCCTCCAGCCTTTGTCTTCTACCAACATCGCATCCAGGATGGACTAGGGAAGCGGCCGATCGGGCTGTCCCTTCAAGAGGAAGCCAACCAGCCAACTCCGGGCTGGTTCGTCTCTGCTCCAGCTAGCCTCGTCCCTGCTTCGCCTGCGGTTCGGCCGTGCTTTGCCTGCGTTCCCAGGTCACCGTCGAAACCTGAGGTGGAAGCCTGAAGCCAGCCCAGTGCGTGAACTTTCTGCTACGGAAACATCGCTCATGCCTCCTTGCCTCAGCAGGGATTCCCTCAAGGTTTCTGGACTCTCTGCTACTAAAAGCGCTGCTTCCTGCCTCCTTGCCTTGGCAGGTATTCCTCAGGACCTTCCATGGGATTTTGCAACTGTCCCTGTCTACTGCTATGGTGAGGCCTCCCTTTAAAAGATCTGTGCCATCGAAGAGGCCGTCCCAGCATTAAGGCATCGGCTGGAATTCTAAAGAGACTCTTTGCTTGCTACTTCGACCGTCCCTGTCTGTTAGCTGCAGCAGGGATTCCTTGGGAAAAAGACTCTTGCCTTAAAGCCAGTTATCCCAGCCTCCTTGCCTCGGCTGGGATACCTTCTAGGGGCTCTACAGCGTCCGGCCCAGGATCCTGTTTGCCAGCCCCTCTCCACCGGGCTGCCTTGACCAGCGTCCCTGAGTGCACCTGGCTCTACCGCAATTCCTAAGAGACTTTTCTACTTTTGAACTCTGTGCTTTCCGAGCCGCAACGTTTGCTGAACTGGAGGGAACTTTGCTAAAGACTCTCTCTCTTGCTGCCAGCATCCGGCTTGTGGTCCGAGCTATGGGATTATACCTACCTGTAGTCCTTGCCTGCTACTTTAAAGGCACTATATATGCCTTCTAGCTTTCTATTGTTTCCTGCACAATAAAACCCGGTTGTACTCATGTCCTTGTGTGGTTTATCCAGGGAGGTCGTGAGCCAAGGCCCTAGGGGGCGACAGAGTAGTTGTCAGGGAATTAGGGTTTTCTTTTTGTTTGTTTGCTGGGGGATTAATAAAAAATTAAACTGTGATGCTGAAAAGCAGAGGAAGAGCTGAGATCGGCTCCTGCTTGCTCTCGTGCCAGGCAGGTTTTCGTACTGGGAGGCCCTTATCCTTACGAGCTCCCAAAGCACTGATGCTACTGAAAGAAATGGAGGAAATGGAAGAAATGAATTCTGTGCACAAGTCTATTATATATCACAAAATCTTGCTTTTCTCTGAGCTAAAAATGCCAAGCTCCCTCCTCCACTGCGCCTCATAGGGTTTGACTTCCAGGCATGTTACCATTTTGGCCGTCCTTCCCAACTTGCCCAAATCCTTCTTGTAATACTTAGAAATTGAATGGCAACTTCCCTTTAAAGAAATCTTGCTATGAAAAAGCCCCATGATGGGTTCACCTGAGATTCATCGTACGTCTTGACTTAAAGGCCCACAATAACAAGAGAATCAAACAGGAGCCATAACTGGATTTAGCTGTGTGTGCTTTGTGTGTGTTTAGTTTCAAAGTAAGCTGCTTTGAGGCCACTTAGCTATAAGGTGGGTTATAAACAAACATCTTTGAAAATCAATTTGATGTGCTGTCTCCAGCCACTGCCTTGCAACATAGTGTTTGCAACCAAGCTTGTTCTATGCACTTCTATCCCATTGCTAGTTCTTCTTAGAGTAGACCCATTGCATCAATAAAACTTTCACAAGGGTCTATTAGCCAAGTTCCCATTGATTGTATGGGTCTGTTCCAGTTAGGACTAACAATTGGGTTTGCTCTGAATACATCATTAACTGAAAGGTAAGTTTCTCATGTAGGAGGTCCTGGTCCAGGCCTGAAGATTCGCAATTAAAAGGAGACATTGCCTATTAATACTGAAGTGCTGCTGTTGTATTGTTTTGAGCAGGAAAAAACAAAGCGGATTTTACTGGTAGATTTCTGGATGATTTGCAACAGATCAACAAAGTTACCCAACACACAACGTTCTAGCAATAGCAACAGCTAAGGCCCTTTCTACACTATCCTTATATCCCAGAATCTGGTTCCAGGTTATCTGCTTTGACCTGGATTATATGAGTCTCCACTGCCATATAATCTGGGATAAGAAGATAATCTGGGGTGATAATGTGGTTTTGACCAGTCTCCAAGAATTTCTCAGGCCAAGCCAAACCCTTTTGTGCAAAACAGTGAGGAGGCATCGTTCTTTGAAGAGCAAACAAACCATTCTTGCTATACAATCACAGAATGCCATTTTCCCCACCACCTAGCAAGATATTAGAATATGATATTGTTCTTGTCATCTGTGATCAAAAATAATGAAAATGCACTTGAAGTCTCTGATCGCATTAGTTATTGCATTGCTAGTTGTAGGAAGAAGCATTCTATAGCTCAAATTTAATTTCTTTTTGTGTAAAAGATGTCATTCTGGGGACGCTTGCGGAGGAAGGTATGAGGAAAATGAACACTATCCCTCTTTCGAACAATACAATATCTCCAAGAATTCAAGATATGTCTGATGATGTTGAGGCAACCGTAATAGGTAGAATTAAAAATAGTAAATGATTTGGTATACAAGTTGACAAAAATACAGATCTTGCTTATTTTGCTGTTTTGCTTGTCATTGCAAAGTATTTGGAAAGCAATGAAGTAGAAGAGAAGCTTCTGCTTTGTCATCTGCTGTCAGCAGGCATGAGAGGATATATTATTCCATGCTATGTTGATTGCTACTTCAAAGAAAATTGGTCTAATTCACAGAAAAGGGCAATTAATTGGCCTAATCATTACAGTCTATAGGCCCTCTCATAACATCCCAGAACAGGGGTGCTCTTTAGGTAGATCGCGATCTACTGGTAGATCATGTAGGGTGTCCTGGTAGATCGCTGGCAGGGCAGGAGGAAGGCTCAGTCCCACCCCGCAGGTTCCCGACTCCGCCCACGTGCTGCTGGCCAGTCAGCGTGGTGGCGGCGTGACCGCCGTCGCTATGGCCCATATGGGAGCCATACACGGTGTGTATGGCTCCCATGCCATTTGTGAGGAATGCTTTGATTGTGTTTTTCCCTTATGGCAGAAGGAGGTTGGACTGGATGGCCCTTGGAGGTCTCCTTCTACTCTAGGAACCTATTGTTGTTGTTGTTACTATTATTATTAGTGGTAGTATCAGAGGCTGAATGAATATTATCATCACCATCATTATTATGAATAAATTCAGGGGCTTATACTCACATTTAGTTGAATTCAGTCTTAAAATATATTATATGTCTCTCATTGAAATAAATTTCTTAATATTTTGCTTTTATGGCTCTCTGAGTAGTGGGTAGGTAGATCATTTTGACTTGGTTGTTTTATACATAGCTCGCATACTGAAAAAGTGTGAACACCCCTGTCCTAGAATATAAAGGCAGAATATCTGACAATATCTGCTTTGAATTGGGTTAGGTAAGTACACACTCAGATAATGTTGAATGTCCTGCCTTGATATCCTGGGTCATAGGGTTGTGTGGAAGGGGCCTCCATCAAGGTTTTACTCTGGTTTTTGTGGTCATGCCATGAAGGCAGCCCAATTTAACCTGGAGCCCTTGCTAGATCCATGTCATGTCCAGCAGTTGATGGTCCTTGGTAGAGGAATGGTGGTTGGTAGTGGATAGTGGTGGTTAGGTCACAGAAGGCTTGGCAGGGTCATGGGCAGCAGAGTGGTGATGCTGCAGAGTAATGGAAGGGGTTAATCTTCCTCCTAGTTCCTCCTAGTTCTAAAGTGCAGAGTAATCTGTATGTAAGAATAAGGGTGGAGGCCTGTGGAGGCAGGGTGCAGCTGTCTCCAATAAGGGTGGAGGCCTGTGGAGACAAGGTGCAGCTGCATAATAAAAAGACCCTAGCAGAGACTGCTCTTTGCAAGGAAAGTATCTGCTTTACTTGGCTAGCCAGCAATGGAACCCAAAAAACAGCATGCCTTTGGGCTAAATTGCGCACCTCTACTATCAGATAGCTTGCTACAAAAAAAACCCCAATCTAGATTTGGCACGTCAGAATAGTTTGATAACAATCTTCAAAATTTCAGGTGAAATTGAATCTGTAATTAGAATATTGATTTTGGAGGTCATGTATTGGAAAAGGCCAACCTGAAGTGCCAGAACCTTTCCACGGTTTCCTCTCTGAGAACAAGCCACAGGAGTGAGAAAATAGCTGAACACTTGAAGAGGCTGAAAATCATCTTTCGAGAAGTACTTCTCCAAACTTAGAGAATAGAACAACTGGGTTGCAAATCCTTTTGAAGAATACTTCAAAGCTGCCAGATTTCCAATCAAGGAAGAAGAGAAGTTGATCGAATTCTTCACTAATACTCCTTTAAAAGCCAAATTCACTTCAGTAGAGAACATGAACTGGTTTCTGATATCGTGATTGCGCTTCTGTTGCCATTTCCAAATACAGACCTGGCTGAAGGGGGGTTTCTCTTCTTGTAGCTTTATAAAAATATACAGGCAGTCCCCACGTTACGAACAAGACAGATTCTGTAGGTTTGTTCTTAAGTTGAAACTGTCTGTAATTCAAAAGCAGAACATTTTAAAATATAACTCCAGACAATACACACACAATAAAAGTGAAAATGTGTGTGTGTGTCTGTGGTGTCGACTTACACAGACAGGTTCCCACTTCCATGAATAGCTCTAGCTCCCACTACTCAAGGGACACCAATGGCCCTCCCTTCAATGACATTGCAGGTTATAGCAAGCGCCATGAACATGTCCAAGGGCCCTCCACCAACACACCACTGCCCACCACCCAAGGGAAGACTTTCATAGGGGGACAATTTCATTCTAGATTTTATGTGCTTCCCCCACCACAGACATCCCAGTGTTTCTGACTCTCTCCATTGATGTGGAATTTTCATGACCTCTCCTCTCCCATAACCTTTTCCTATTCTTTTCTATGGCACACAGCAAACAGAGGAATTGATCAGCAACTGAAGATACTAGAGAGGCTTGTGATTTATAGAAGTTGTAGGTACTGGGATGTATAGTTCACCTGCAATCTAAGAGCACTCCGAACTCCACCAACAATGGACCTGGAACTAACTTGGCATACAGAGCCTCCATGGCCACCAAAAAAATATTGGAGGTCTTTGGGGAAAATTCGCCTTGATTTCGGGGAGTTGTAGTTCACCTACATCCAAAGAGCACTGTGAATTCAAAAACCAATTGATCTGAACCAAACTTGGCACACATACCTGATATGCCAAAATTTGATTATTGGTGGGAACTGACCTTCCTTTCTGGGAGTTGTAGTTCACCCACAACTAGAGAAACTATGACCTCCAACGATGATGGACTTGGTCCAGACTTGGCACTGGAGGGTTTTGAGAGGACTGACTCACCATACTGGAAGTTGTAGTTTACCCTACAGCCAGGGAGCACACTGAACCCCATCGATGATGCATCCAGAGCAAACTTGCCCAACATAACAAGAACATAAGAACATAAGAAGAGCCATGCTGAATCGGACCTCAGCCCATCTAGTCCAGCATTCTGTAACACACAGTGGCCCACCAGTTGTACACGGGGATCTCGAGCAGAAGGGAGGGCAAAACCCTGACCTGCTCCCGACCCCCCACAACCAGTACCCAGGGAAATCCTGCCTACCTCAACCAATTCCGGTGGCACTTGAATGTCCTTTTCAGTAACTACCGATACACTTGGTATCCATGAATCTGTCTAATCCTGCCTTGAAGTTGTTCAGGCTGACAGCTGTCACAACCTCTTCTGGAAGTGAGTTCCATAACCCAATGACCCTCTGGGTGAAGAAATATTTCCCTTTATTAGTCCTAATTTTCCTACCTTGGAGCTTCAGGGAGTGCCCTCTAGTCCTAGTGTTTTGTGACAAAGAAAATAATTTTTCTTTATTCACCTTTTCTATCCCATGCATGATTTTATACACTTCGATCAAGTCACCTCTTAAACGCTGTCTTTCAAGGCTGAAAAGACCAAGGCGTTGCAACCTGGTTTCATAAGGGAGCCGCTCCATCCCTTGGATCATTCTTGTTGCCCTTTTCCAGTTCTGTTATATCCTTCTTAAGGTGCAGAGACCAGAATTGTACACAGTACTCCAAATGTGGCCTTACCATCAATTTGTAGAGAGGTAATACAACATTTGCTGAGCTATTTTCGATTCCCTTTCTGATCATGCCTAGCATAGAATTTGCTTTTTTCACTGCTGCTGCGCACTGGGTTGACATCTTCATTGAGCTGTCCACCAAGACCCCAAGATCCCTTTCCTGGTTTGTCTCGGAAAGCTTTGACCCCATCAATTTGTAGGTGCAGTTGGGGTTCTTTGCCCCGATGTGCATGACTTTACACTTGTTTAGGTTAAAATGCATTTGCCACTTTGTTGCCCATTCACTCAATTTCGAGAGATCTTTCTGGAGCTCTTTACAATCAGTTTCATTTTTAACTACCCTGAACAATTTAGTGTCGTCTGCAAACTTTGCTACCTCAGAATTCATTCCTACATCCAGATCATTAGTGAATAAATTAAAAAGTAACGGACCCAAAACTGAACCTTGGGGTACGCCACTTCTCACCTCTTTCCACCCAGAGAAATGTCTGTTTATTACCACCCTTTGTTTCCTACAGTTTAGCCAGGTTCCAATCCAGGACAAGACCTGTCCTCTGATTCCATGGCTGAAGAGCTTATTTAGGAGCCTTTGGTGAGGGACTTTGTCAAAAGCCTTTTGAAAGTCAAGGTAAACAATATCAATTGGGTCCCCTTTATCTATGTGTTTATTTACACCCTCAAAGAATTCTAACAAGTTAGTAAGACATGATTTGCCTTTGCAGAAACCATGTTGATTTTCTTTCAGCAATGCCTGTTCTTCTATGTGCCTAGTAATATTTTCTTTAATAATGGTTTCCATCACTTTGCCTGGAACTGAGGTTAAACTGACTGGTCTATAATTTCCTGGATCACCTCTGGATCCTTTCTTGAAGATCGGTGTTACATTTGCCTCCCTCCAGTCCTCGGGTACAGTGCCTGATCTTAGAGAAAGGTTATATATCTTAGCTAGAAGTTCAGCAATTTCACACTTGAGTTCCTTAAGAACTCTGGGGTGGATGCCGTCTGGACCTGGTGATTTGTTGACATTTAGTTTAGTAAGGCATATGAGAACATCCTCCTTGTTTATCTCTATCTGTTTTAATTCTTTTAATTCCCTCCCTGAAAAACTGACTCAGCTGCAGGCATATGTTGTCTGTCCTCCTGTGTGAAAACGGAGGCAAAGAAGTCATTTAGCCGCTCAGCAATCTCCTTGTCCTCGCTGATTTTCCCTTTCTGACCATTGTCGTCGAGTGGCCCAACTGCTTTTCTAGTTGGGTTCCTGCTTCTGATGTACTTAAAGAAGTTTTTGTTGTTGTTTTTTTAATATTCTTTGCTATGTGTGCCTCAAAATCTCTCTTGGCTTTCCTGACTGTTGCTTTGCATTTAGTTTGCCAGAGCTTTCTGTTCTCCTCGGTAGGAAGAGCCTTCCATTTCTTAAATGAGTTTTTCTTCTTTCCAATCACATCTTTTACTTCATTTGTAAGCCATACTGGTGTCCTTTTGGACTTTCCATGCCTCTTTCTTTTTATTGGAATGCATTTTAGTTCGGCCTCTTTTAAGGTATTTTAAAACAGTTTCCAAGCATTTTGGAGGGATTTGATTTTTTTTACTGCTCCTTTTAGTTTATTCTTTACAATTTTTCTCATTTTGGTGAAATTCCCTTTGTGAAAGTTTAATGTCTCCGTGTTAGTTTTCACTGACAGTTTGCTATCCAAACTTATGTTGAAGGTTATTGTGTTATGGTCACTGGTACCTATGGGCTCAGCTACAAGGACATCTTGAACGAGATCTTGTTAGCACCAAGTCCAAACTGTAAGTACTAATGGAGTTTCTCGGGGTTATCCCGGCATGATGTCAGTTGGAGTTAATCCACAACCTTATGCATTTTGTACAATTAACAAATGACTTTTTCAAATAGTCCTTTTCTTCCGAGACAAAATTTCCACATACTTCCTGGTGTCGCATGTTTTGTTCTTAACTTGTAAGTCAGATGTTTGTAACTCAGAGACTGCCTGTAAATGCATAGTAAGCTGAACACAGTTTCAGATTTAAGAGTGTGTCTTGCATCAGTTGAACCTGATTTCAAAAAACAAGAATCACACTGAACATTTGTTATACGTATTTGTTGAGTGTCTGAAAAATGTTGTTTCAAAACATGTTAAAGTGTTTCAATTATTAAAGTAACAGATGTAATGTATTAATGTAGTGCAGTTTTATGTAATCTCTGATGTATTTAATCAAAGTAATTGTATCTTTTGAATGTAGATATACACAGTGCATGTTCACTTTATTATTCCCTTGCTTTTTAATCCCATTATTGTGCTATTTATGTAGAGTTCCAACATAAAAATTTACTACATAGCTGCAACTATATTAATTACATACATTTTACTAATATGAAGGACACAATTTATAGAAATGGGCGACCAAGGTATACACAACTCAAAATGCTGAGAAACACTGATCTATTCTATGAAGACATGCAGTCTGCCTTAGGTGTATGGTTGAATGCAGATGTACAGGATGCCATCTTCAGTATATGGATGAAAATACCACAATCTGTGTACACATTTCAACAATAACAAGTCTGCACCACAGTCTCTCTGATTTGTCTGTGTTGGGGATTGTGGTTCATACAGAAGAAAAACTTTCTGCATGCACAGGCTGAAGACTTCAACACTACATAGTCTCAACCTAATGGATGAGAAATAATACTCTGACCCACTTAGGAATGTTAATAAAATAGCAAAATAGCATTCCTTCTGCTGCTATTTTGCTGATATATTGCTAATATATTTATAAAGTTAAGCCTGATAATATCTCCAGTACATGCAAAGAGATAGAGAAGGAGAGACAGACATCATACCTTCCAACTGTTCTGTTATCTCAGTGTTTGAATTGCCTTTAAAATGCTCCACTTTCTCTCTCTTCCCACTTTCCGTCTTCATCCAAAGGGCCCTTCTTTGTTTGGCTCAAGGTTGAGACACAGTAATCCATTCATAAAACTATGTCTCCTTTTATTCCACTGGTCACCCAACCCCGTCAGTCATTGGAGAGCAGGAATTTGCATTGGAAGCAGGGAACACTCTCTCATTGGAGAGCAGGAATCTGCATTGGAAGCAGGGGACACTCTCTCACTGGTGGCCACAGGCCACTACCCCTCCACATCAAGGCCAGCTCCGCCAATCAGTGCAAAGCTGGCCCCCACTGGGTGGGTGCTCAAAACAAAACAAAAGGCTGTACTGTCTAAAAAGAGATGCTTTATGCTTGGAAAACATGCCAGCTTCTTTAAGCAGCTTACCGCTGACCGTCATCCTTTCTAGCTAGATCAAATAAATTCCTTGGTGTCTTCTCCTTCTTCAAATGGTGCAAATTATAGATTCTATGGATAACCATACAGACTCAAACAAAGTAATTATACTTTTTAACTGCCTCTCAGATTTTGAACATTGCCTCTCAGTGGCAAGGTTCCTGCATAAAGTTTGTAAACTGAATGTGTAACAAATGTGAAGTTCCCTATTCTACAATTTATACTGTATTTTATACTGTCTTGTTATATACGCCAATAAAGGCTTATTGGATTGGAACTGGTGAGAGTTATTTGATTGGGGAACATTGGGTTTTAGTTTCTAGTCTTGCTAGGCACAGACTCTCAGTGGCTCGCTATCTGCTTATCGAATCTCGTTATACACGTATTGGGTTTCTCTATCTACAGACCAGAGCTCACTATCCATGAACTGCTTTAAATTTGGCTCGATTTCACCCAGAAGAAAAAATGCTCCCCCTTAATGCCAGGTCAGTAAATGGGAACATACGATTGATCCAAAACTTGATTTTGCATGAGCCGGATAAGTAAGCTTGCTCATGCCATCCCTGAGTTACAAACATACGGCTTGCAAATGACTTGCAAAACAGTTAAAAACGGGTCTGAGATAACAGGAAGAAAGAGAGATCTATGTCTAGGAAAGGAAGTTTAGTCCTGTAAGAGTTATCATGGGGAAAAGGTGTCTCAACTGAAGCTTTCTCAGCCATTTTTATTTCCACAAGTCAAATTTCACAAAACCCAATTCTCAAAAGGACAGAAAATGAGGTGAAATCTACTGAACAGGGTAACAGAAAGCAAAACAAACACCACAGGGGCATTCACCCTTCTCTATGTTATCTAAAACTTGTGTCTGGAGTTACAGTTAAAATGTACCTGTTCCAACTTAAAAGTAAATACAGATTAAGAACAAACCTACAGAACCTATCTTGTTCATAATTTGGGGACTGCCCATACTACAGAGACCTGAGAGCAGAAGAATGCTCCTAGCTTTGTCTGCCTGGCCTCTCCACAGAGAGCAGCAAGAGGTGATTAGAGCTCGAGGAGATGTAGGAGTTGCAATGGTCTGTTGGGGTTCCATCTCAACCAAATGCCCATCACACAGTCTACTGGGTTTGAGTAGAGATTCTGTCCCTGTTTCACCCATCCGCTGCTCAAGAGTCTTTCTTCCTCAGCTAGCAGGGATGGTCTTGGTGGTGACGTTGGGGTGCCCCTTCGCTGGTTGTGTTGAGAGGAGCAGCTCAGGAGTTCCTGTCACCCATCGTAACCATGGCTCCACCCCTGCAGTTGCCTACATCGGCCTTCCTTTGTCGGTGATCCGGAAGCTGAAGCTGGTGCAGAACGCTGCAGCGCGGCTGGTGGCAGGCTTTCCATCTCGCTGCCACATCACGCCTGTGCTGCGTGAACTGCACTAGCTTCCAATAGAGCACCGGATCACCTTCAAGGTGCTGGTTCTGACCTTTAAGGCCTTGAATGGTCTGGGGCCAGTGTACCTAAGGGACCGCCTCTCCCATTACAGCCCTCCTCGACCACTGCGATCAGAATCCCAGAACCTCCTGGTGGTGCCTAACCGACAATCTATCCACCTGGGTACTACACGGAGGAGGGCATTCAGTGCCGCTGCGCCAGTCCTGTGGAATGCCCTTCCTTCCACAACCCGAGAGCAAACTGATCTGCTAACATTCCGCAGGGCCTGCAAAACCCTCCTCTTCACCCAAGCGTTCGGTGTATAGGCATATGAATCTGTAGACTGTGTTTGCATGCCTGGTTGCTGCAATTTTAACTGACGATTTGTTTTTACTGTGTTTTATGGCTTTTATGATTGTGAGTCACCCTGAGCCTACGGGAAGGGCGACCAATAAATTGAAGAAATAAATAAATAAATAGTGTCACCCATGCTTCAGGTCACAGAGAAAGGGGATGGTATTCTCCGTGTAGAGGAACTTTCTATACTTCAGTTGCCATTGACAGATCACTAGCTGGTGGCGTTAGGCTTACTGGAATAAATAAATAAAATTGTATGTGTATGATTTGCAAAGAGAAGAGAAGAACAATGACAAAGGCAAAGCATTGCCATTTCATCTTTGGCAACTGAAGAAGGCAGAAGTCTTTGCTCTCAAGATATTTTAAAGTTCTGCTTGTTGCTTGCTTTGTAAATATATGTATAGCTGTAGGTAGATATGTGTGTATCTTCTTCCTTCAAGCTTCCTGCTGATTTGTGGCAACCTCGCGAAATTCAAAGTATTTTCATAGACAAGGAATTCTCAGAAGTGGTTTTGTCAGGACCTTCCTCTGAAATACATCCTACAGCACCTGGTATCCATTAGTGGTCTTATTATCCTAATAACCTTGCTTAGCTTCCAACTTCTGGTGAGTTCTGGTAGGTTTGTTTTACGAGAAACTACCCATCACAAATACCAGATGCTGTAGATTATATATACATATGTATGATTATATATACATATGTATGAATTGCAGAATACCTTGAGACTTTATTTGAGGACCAATATTTCTAAGATCCTGCAAGCCTGAAATCTATACATTGTTGGAGTTAACATTACTGAGTTAGGTGGGAAAACAGTGAAATTTGATGTACAGCAAGTTCTGGTGTCTGTGGGTACATAATACAACTCCCTTGCTAAAACTAAACATTTCCGGATGTGTAAACAATTGAATGGGAGACGTCTAGAGACCCCATGGATGCCGCTTTGCATTTGATAAAAGGAAAAAATGGCTCATGAATGCACTTCTTCCACAGCAATCAGACTTAAAGAATGTTTTGCACAAGCCCTATTTGACTCTATTGTATGCAGGGAAACAAGATAGACTTTTTAAAAGGAAAAATAGCAGAATTATATATGTAGTCTGGAGTGCTTTGACCTATTTCATTTCACAAAAGGAGGAAGGGAGGATCTCCCTTCCTCCCTCTCGCCGACTCAACCCTATTACTTCCACTTTTCCCCTTTTTTTTGCACCAACAAGTCAGGGGCAGAAAGTGGTTTAAAGGCCCCAGCACTATATCCATGATTTAACAATAAATTTCAGCAAAAACTCTCCGCTGCCATCAGGCTTAATCCTGGCGCATTCATAACAAGCTTAAGTATTTCCTCACATCATGCTTGCACCTCTTGCCAGGGGTATGCTGACCTTTTATATTGCTTGAACCAATGTATGTCTCGATAATTCATGTGCAATTTAGGCTTATTTCGACTCATCTATGGAAGTGCGCTTATAGCGGTTTTGTCCCCTAATTCAATCAGGCCTAAGTGGGTGGGGACCAATACTAATTGATAAAGTGTGGTATAGTGGTTTAAGCATTGGACTATAACTCTGTGGGCCAGGGTTTAAATCTGAGATGAGGGACCGCCTTACCCCGTATGTTCCCCGAGATCACTTCTGTTCTGAGGAACAGAATTTGCTACTTGTGCCATCAATCCGCTCCTGCCACCTGTCCACAACCAGGTAGAGAGCTTTCTCTGTGGCGGCTCCAGTGTTAAGGAACTCCCTTCCTGATGACACCCGAGCGATCCCAGAGCTTGCCCCCTTTCGAAGGGCTTGCAAGACTGCCCTTTTCAGATTGGCCTTCAATTAGTCTGGCTTGTTTAGCGTGCTTTGTAACCTTGAATTTTACCTGTAACCGTTTCGTGTTTTATATTTTATTGTATGGCTGCATGTTTTGTTATACGCAGCTTGTTTTATTGTATGTTGTGATCCGCCCCGAGCCTGCAGGGAGGAGCGGAATAGAAGACTGAATAAATAAATAAATAAATAAATAAATAAATAAATAAATAAATAAAATTAAGTCCATGGAAGCTCATTGGGTGACCTTGCACAAGCCATGCTCTCTCAGCCTCAGAAAAAGGCAAAGGCAAGACCACCACAAACAATTCTTACCCAAAAAACCCATAATATAGTGTCAGCGGCGCCTTGTCCAATGCGGGATAGCAGTGGACAAAGACGCGGCCGCCATCTTGGAAGAGGATCGAGCAATCGGAGGGCGGTCGCCATTTTGGCTCTTCTTGTTCAGTGTTGTTGCTGTAGTTGAAGTTCCCGCCGAAAAAGGACAAGAGGGGTGGGGCTTCTTGGGTTATCTGTTCAGGGATTGTTATCTGTTCAGGGATTGGCTCTTCGCCAGAGGGGGGAGGGGCTCGGGGAGTTAAGAGCAGGAGTTCTGGAGGGAAAGCCTCAGTACGGTTTTTTTTTGCCTTGGAATAAGGACCCATAAAGCATTTCCTCAACACCTGAGTGAGTGTGGTTATTTGGGCGGCCTACCAACGCTCACACAAAAACCGTACTCACAACCTGAATCGCAGTCGTGAGCCGATCCGACCGCGACCCCCACCTGAGATGTCCAGCGGAAGGAAGAAGGCCTCCAGGACCCCGAGTGGGACCTCGCTGGCTGGGATCCGAGGAGGTGGAAGATGAGATTCTCGGTGAGGCAGCTGGAGGCCCGGAGAGGGAGAGGCCTGTGATCGTCGCCGGAGCAGGCGACCAGGAGGCCGCGATTCCTCCCCTCCTGTGGGACGAGAAGGTGACACGGCGGAGGAAGGGGAGCCCCAGGCCCGAGGAGGGAGCCGGTCAGCCCCCAGTGGAAGGCACGAGTCGGGGCGAGCGGATGGAGGAGATGATGGGAGAGATGGCCAGAGCCATAACCGACATCCGCCAGCAGATGGGAATGATGCAGCGGCGGATGGACGCATGGGGACCCCACCGGAGGAAGATCGAGATACGGAGGGGCGTTCAAGCCATGCGGCCCGGAGGGCAGAGAGACCACCGTCCGGCAGGCCCGCCTTCAGAGGGGCGGTGCCGACTTTACCGCCAGGGGAGCCTCCACCTTCAACCTGGGCTCGAGCGACCGGACCCTGGAGGAGCGGCCATCGAGAGACTTAAAAGTCAAGTTCGATGGAGACCCAAGCCACCTTTCCTTTTTTGTCACCAATGTCCGCAATTTTATGGAGGACTACGGAGACTCGTTCCCCTCCGAGGCGGCCCAAGTGAGGGCCGTGGGAAGCAACCTGAAAAACGCTGCGGCCGACTGGTTGGTCCAGATGACCGAGACCGATGCCCCGGAGCTTAGGGTATTGAGGCTTTCCTGAGGGCGCTGCAGCAGCGGTTTAGAGACCCGCACGAGGAAGCGAAAGCTAAGGCGGAATTTAATCGGATCTACCAGGGTCGAGGGCGGTATCCGAGTACGCCCTGGCGTTCAAGGCCCTTGCCGGAAAAATCCGTGACTGGTCAGAGGCGACCAAATTAGACTACTTTAAGGCCGGATTGAAGAGAGGTCCTGGATTGGGCTCTGAACCGCAGAAACCCAGCCACCCTTGAAGGATGGATTG